>JASEKS010000059.1:0-366067 GCA_030770415.1 Pleoardoris graminearum | reverse complement strand
AAAAAAAATTAAATAAAAATATATAAAAAAGAAAAATAAAAAAAATTAAATAAAAAATTTTATTATTAATTATAAAAAAAAAAAAAAAAACAAAAATTAAGAAAAAAAAAAAAATTTAAATGTTTTTATTTAAAACTCCTAAAATTTTTTAATTAATAAAAAATTTGATTCAAAAAAAAAAAAAAAAAAAAAAAAAATAAAGGCATGCACATACTCCTCCTTTTTCGAAACTCCTTTTGGTCGCCTACACAGCTACCACAGCCACACCCTTTTGTTCGATTAATATACAAATATATAGTAAATATATTTAACTAAAAGTTTAATTATACCTTTTTAAGTCTAGTATAGGTTACGTAACTAGCTTTTTAAGATATATTAGTAATTTAATTATAAAATTATATTCAAAAGAAAAGTTTAGCCTATACTTATATAATTACTACTTATATAATATATTATAAATATTATAGTATATAATAATATTTTTTTAATTTTATAAATCTAGACTTCTATTTCTTTAATATAGTATAATATTTAATAAAACTTAAAATTAAAATTAATTATTTTTTTAAAAATAAATACTTTTATTGTAATAATTATTTTTATTTTAATAGAACTCTTAATACTATTAATAATATTATATAATATATTAATCCTGCTAAATAGGAGACGAAAAACTGCTTTACTTAGGTAACCTAAGTATAAAACTACATTATATTTACTAGAATTAATATATAGAGTTTATTATTACTTTAATAATTTTTATTTAATATAGTTTAATTTAATTTTATAATATTATACCTTTTAAAGCGCTAAGGCCCTTAGTATAAAGTTTTTCTATTACTATTACTAGTAGCTTTCTTTAATACTTAATAACTTAATAATAATAACCTTTTTACTAACTCTTAACTCTCCCTTTATAAAAATAATTTTTAAAGTATTAATAACTAATTTAAACCTTTTTAAGCGATTTAAAGTATTACGTGCTATTATTTTTATTTATTTTTACCTTTACCTTTACCGTAAGCACCTACGCTTAGTAACCCTTTTATACTTTTACTTTTACCTAATTATCCCTCTTCTTACGCGTATATAAATATATACTTTATACTTTCTTTAACTATAGCTTAAAGTTATAGATTTTATTTTTATAATACGCTACTAGCTTTTTTATACTTTTAATAATAATTATTATATACTTTTAGAGTAATCTATTAATAGCGTTATATAAGATAGTAAGGGCGTTTACCTAAATTATATACTATTTATAAATAGCCGTATTACTATATATCTAGATAATAATATTAATTTTAAGTATAGTAAAGGCTACTATATTTAGCTAAAAAAAGTATACGCGTTACTTAGGCTAGATAAAGTTATTTTTATATAATTTAATATTTTTAATTCTTAATATAGTAATTTATAAAGCGTAAAGATATAAGTATTTATTTATAGTTATATAAAAGTTATATAGAGGGCTTATTTATATTTTATCTCTTAACGCCTTATTAGTCTAAATAGTAAAACGTAAATACTATTTAAACTCTTTAGTATTATATATAGTAATTAAGTAATTTTAATTATAAAAAAGTTAGCGGGTTTTTATATAGTTCTTTTATTATTTATATAGTACACGTAAATAATTATATTATATTACCTACTCTCTATAGTACCTGCTAAGTACCCGCTAATATAGGCTACTAGTTTAATACTAACTACTAGCCTACTAGTATACTTATTATTTAATTAAGTAGCTATTTAAATAGATATTATCCTTTAAAGTTAGCTTTTATAAATTAGTTTTTAATTATTACATATACGGTTTAGTACCTAATAGAGTTCCCTTACTACGTTTATACCCCTAGATTAAGGTCTAGACGTACTTTTACTTTTTAATATAATATATTAAAAATAAAATAATAATAATAAAAATATAAAGAAAGTTGAAGAGATAGAGTTTCTAAAATAATTTATAGGGGGATGACAAAAAAAAAGATTAATTATAAAAAATTAGTTTTTAAAAGTCTAATAACTCTATAAGTATTATATTTAAAGATTTAAAACAAAGATTATTTATAGAAAAAGCTATAAAATATAGTATAATAAAGCCTAATTAGGCTTAGCGTATATATAGCCCTAGTTATATAGTCCTAAACTTAAGATATTTTTTGTTCTTAATTTTAAGTATATATAACTTTTTTACTAGTGTATAAAATTAGCTGTAAAATATATATATATTACTATAGTATATATATCACTTATATAAGTATTTATATTATAATTTAATAATATCTTACTAAAATTATCTTATATTTTATTATAATTAAAAAATAGTAAAGTTTATTAAATCGTGTTATATATCTTACGTAATTAAAATTTTATATAATTGTAAATATATATATACACATTTTAGTCGTAATTAATAGTTAGTAATATATTATTATTATTAGATAATATATACTTAAGATTTAACTAACCTAGTTAGCTAATAATAAAATATTAGCTTTTTAGTTAATTAACCTACTTCGCGAGCTTTATAAAGCCGCGGTACAACGCAATAACGAGAACTTAATAGTAAGCTTTTTAGTATTTTATATGGTCTAAAATATAAAATAAGAACCTTTTAGTTATCTTTACTATATAAGAAGTTATAACACTTTAAATTTATAAAAATTTAAAAAGTTTTTTAGCCCTTACTAATTTAATATTATAGTAAATTAAAAAATTATTATATTTTTTAACTTATTATGTCGTTCTACTTTTATTTAGCTTGTTAAATTTTTAAAATTAAGTTAAATATATACCTTTTTAAATAACGTCTAAAATCTCTAAATTTAGTCGTTAAATTCTAAATTTAAATTGCTAAATATTTAGATAAGAAGTAATAGTTACAATTTAATATATAAAGTGTCTAGAGTACTTACTAATATATATATATTTTATAGCTAATTCTATACGCTAGTTAAAAAATTATAAATATATAAATTTAAAAAGAAAGTCTTACATTTAGGACTATATAACTAAGGCTATAAATACGCTAAGCCTAATTAGACTTTATTATACTATATTTTATAACCTTTTCTATAAGTAATCCTTGGTTTAAATATTTAAATATAATACTTATAGAGTTATTAAACTTTTAAAAACTAATTTTTTTTAATTAATCTTTGTTTTTGTCACCCCCCTGTAATAAGTAAAATAAAGTATTAATAAAGACTTAATTAAAAGTTTTAAGAAATAAAGAAAATAATAATTAGAAAATAGTTTAACTACTATAAAAAATTATTATAGAAAGATACCTTAGAGTGTATATTAGTAATTTATAAAACTTTTTAAAATAGAGTATTTATTCTCCTTACGTATATATATTACGGCTCTTTAGCACTTTCTTTTATAAAACTAGTCCCTACTTTTTAATTTTAGAATCTAGTAATTTTTAGCTTTTTTTTTATAGTTATAAGCCCCGCGTTTTAGAAATAAAAAAACATTCTTCCTATATACCTAATTATTAAAAATTTTATTTTTTAAAGCTCTAATTAATTTTTTAATTTTCTATTTAAAAGCTCTTAGTTCTATAGACCTAGTAAGTATTATTTTATCTATATATTAACTATAAACCTTATATCTTTAGCTATTAAATACTTAGTAAGCCTTGTAACTAATAATTTTTTAAGTATTATAATAACTAAAGCTACTTTATTTCTTTTAACTAATAATATTCGTCTTACCGATTTAGTAAGCTAATTAACTTATTATATATAGTTTAAAGTATAGTATACGCTCTATAGCGTTTAAGATTTTATTAATCTTAACCTTAAAAGTGTTAATAATTTTAATAATTTACTTTTAATACTAGAGCTTTTATATATTTTAGAAATAACTAAAGCTAAAATCGTAAGAATTTACTATAATTATACTACTAAAATAGCTATATACTAAGCCTATTTAACTAATTATACTACTAAAGCGGACTAAGTAATAAGTATTTAAAACTAAATTAGTATAATAATAGCTCTAAAACTTATAAGCGCTACTTAAATATATTATACTATAAAAGAGAATATCTAAACTTATTTAATTATTTATTTCTTTAAATAAAAGCGTTTACCTACTAATATAGTAGCTAAGAATATTATATAATAATAATACTATACTTATTTAAAAAAAGTAAAGTATAAAAGGATAGCTGCTAAACTATAATATTATAAATAAAAAGCTCTTTATATAAAAATAAAAGTATATAAGCTTAGTAATATTTAAAATAAACTAATTATTACTAACTTTCTTACTTCTATTAGTAAGAAATTAATACCTAATTAAATAAAGCAGATACGTACTATCTAAGTCTAAAAATTAATATTTAAAAATAAAAAGCTTTTTTTAATAAAAGTTAGAAAAATCTTTTAAATAGTATTATAAAATAAAATTACTAAATTATTTATTAAAAGCTCTGGGATCTTTATAATACTTAATAAATAAAACTTATGTTTTTAATAAAATAGCTTATAGCTAAAAAATAAGAGTAAATTATACTAATACTTTTATAGACCTAAAAGATACTATTAAAAATTTACTAAGTATTATTACCTATAGCAAGTATTAATAAATACTTATACTAGTTATACTACGCCGCTCTTTAAAAAAAATAAAAAAAAGCTCCTTAAGTATTTTAAACTTAATAAATTTATAACTCTTTATAATATACTTAAGTAAAAAGGATAGCTTAAAAGAAATACTATATAGGGTAAGAGGTCTAATAAGTTAAAATTTTTTAGCTCTTTAGTATATATAATTATTAATCCTTTACTTATTATAAGTAATAAATTAAAGTAAAGTAATAGTATATATTTTATATAAAATAATAATACCTATATACTCTCTAAAAGTACTATTCTTAATAATAGTACTATTTTATATTTAGTAAATAATAAATCTCTACTTATTTTAAAATCTTTTAAGAAAACTAATAGTATTTACACTATTAAAACTAAAATATAAGCTTTTTTAATCTTTAGTATAAGAATCCGAGTAATTAAAAATACTTTAAATAGGCTAAATAAAAATTTTATAAAAAATCTTATATTAAAGGATATAGTTATTATAAAAAAATTCTACCTAAATATAGTATCTAAAGCTCGCTTATATAATAAGAGATTTTAGTACTTAGACTTAAATAATATACTATATATAGAATTTTTAAAATAAAGTCTTATACTTATAATGCTTACTTATAAGTATAATCTAATATTTATTAAATATAAGCCTTTATCCTTTTATTTCTTAGTTTAGAGCGTAATACTAGTTTATTAAAAGCTTTATTTATAGTTAATATATACGCGTATTAATACTAAGGATATATAGTACTAAAGAGTAAAATATTTATATTTTAGATAGTAAGTATATATATTATAAGTAATATTTCCTTATATACGTGGCTTAGGTAATTTTTTAAAAACTAAAAAAAAAATTACCTTAACTATATTAGCGTATTTTATAAAATCTCTTTAATATAGCTAAAAAAAGGCTTAGAGAGTAGTAGATATTATTAATTAAAAATAACTATAATAAAAAAATTTATATATAAAGCCTACAGGCAAAATTACTTTTAAAACTTATAAAAATATTTTTAAGTTTTACTATATAGGTATATATCTAGTATAAACTTAAAATTATAAAAATTTTTTAAAATAATAGTATTACTATCTATCTATAGTATAAAAGATTACGCTTTAAAAAATAGGTAAAAGAGCTTAATATAAGTATTAAAATACTATCTTTTTATATATATAAGCTAAACGGCGGCGCTGAATACGCTAACTAAAAAATTATTAATAAAATTATTATTATAAGACTTAGTACCAATTTACTAAAAAAGCTTTAGCTAAAAATTATAAAAATAATTATAATATTTTATAATATTAGTTCGGTAGCTTCTAAGAGTATATAATTTTTAAATAGAATCTTTTATAGCTAGTTTAAATAGTATTTTTATTACTATAAACCTAAACTTATAAAATACTAAACGGTAAATTTACGCTTAGATTAAAATAATATATATACTTATAGTTATTACGTATATCCTCTAAATAAAAATTATATAGCTAAATATAATAGGCATAGATTTAAAATAAATCTACGCGCCTATATTAGATATTTAGTTAATTATATAGCTTTTAATATTTATAAAATATAAATACTATCGCTTAATTAGAGTATTATAACGCATAATATTACGTTTAATAAAACTCTTTTTTATAAAAAAAAAGAAGATTAGCCTATCCTAAAAAAAAAGCTATAAAACTTATAAATATTTTATATATTATTAAGGTTACAGATATAGGTAAAGCGTTTAATAAAATTTTTAATATATAAGTCTATAACTCTAATAAGGTAAAGATTAGTAAAAATATTACGTAATTTAAGTAATAGTTTAAGAATATTGTAGCGTAAATTTTATTTTATTTTTTTAGCTAGTTGGGTACGTAAAACTCTATAAAATACATTACTAATCTAAGTAAAAGAATTAGACTACTCCTAAAGAAGATTAGATAGTAATACAGAGATTTTATATTATAAAAATAAAAAATTTATAAATAGTATTTTATTTATAAAAGGTAGAATCTACCTATTATTAAGTACGTAAAAATCCCTAGTAAGTTATATATAGAAATCTATAAAGGATTATATATAGAGCTTATTAATAAATAAAAATAATATAATAGCCTATAACGTTAAAAGGCTTAATAAACCGAGTATAACCTATTTATAAATTATAATAACTATCTATAACTTTTAAACTAAGTCTAGACTAGCGGCGAATATACTTATTATATTTTATATATAAATTAGTAATTAACGTAAACTAATACTAGTCTAATACTTACAGTGAAATAGCTAGTATAATAATATAAGTATACTAAAAATAACTAGTAAGCTTAGTTTACTAGCTAAAATAAGTTAGTATACTAAAAGGGCTAATACTAAACTAATACTAAACTAATACTAGACTAATACTAACTATTATAGTAATAAGAGTATTATTTTATTTTATACTTATAGGTAGGTTAGGGGGAAGTTAACTACTTTTTTTATTTTACTATTTAGAGGATTACTTTTACTATTACTACTAATTATGCGTAGGTAAATTAAGGGGGAGTTAACTATCTTTACTACTCTATTATTAAGAGAGCTACTCCTACTCTTACTACTAATTATTTTTTTAAGTACTATTATTTTTATCTTATTAAGTAATATCTATAGACTATTTTAGAGGAATAGTTAAAGATCTAAAAAAAGTAAATAGGGATATAAAAAAAATAAAACTATTACAGGGAGGTGAAAAAAAAAAGACAAATCAAAAAAGATACCTTTTTTAAAAATTGATATAAAATTAAATAATAGTCCTAAAAATACGTGAATAATACCGTGTTACAGAGAAAATTATAGAGATTTTAACTACTATTTTAGTTACTGCTTACTAAGCATAAGTAAATAACTAAAATTACCTAAACCTAGCAATTTTTTTAACCCCTTTTTTAAGTTCCTATAACTTTTTAGTTAGTGAATATATTTAACTAAAATTTTAACTATACCCTTTTAGGCCTAGTATAGGTCACGTGACTAGATTTTCGAACTATATTAGTAATCCAATAATAAAATTATATTAATTATAAAAATTATGCCAAGGCTTATATAATCACTAATCACGTAATATATTATGAATATTATAGTATATAGTAATATCTTTTTAATTTTATAAACCTAGACTCCTATTTCCTTAAAAATGGCGCCAAATTTAACAAAACTCGAATCTAAAGTTAATTTTCTTTTATAAATAAATACTCCTATTTTAACAATTATTTCTACTTTAAAAAGAACTTTTAATAGTATTTATAATACTATACGACGTATTAAAAATAAAAACAAATATAATAATAATATAAATAAAATTAAAAGGGGTAGAGTCTCTAAGATAACTAAAAGAGAAAAAAGAGTTATTAATAGAGACTTAATTAAAAGCCCTAAAAAAGAAAATAAAAGTATATTAATAGAGAATAGTCTAAATATTACAAAAAGGACTTTACAGAACCTTTTAAAAAAAGAGGACTACTCTATTAATATAAGTAAAAAAAAACTAATAATTAACAAAGAAAACGCTAAAAAAAAGAGTAAAATACGCTAAAGAACAATTAAAAAATATAAAAAAAATAAATTTAAAAAACATAATATTTTCTAATAAGTCAGCAATACAAAGGGGTAAAACTAGAAGGTAATACTATAGAAAAAGGGGTAATAATAGAGTTAGAAGAGAACTGGCTGTTAGTTAATTACAAAGTAAGTTATTTTAACTTTTTAAAATATTAAAATATATAACTTTTTATATATTTTTAAGCTATAGTTTTAGCTTTTTAATATTAATTATATTAATTATTTTATAGGCCGAGATCTTACCCTACAAGTTTGGGGTGCAATTTGGGTAGGAGGTAGAAGTAATTTAGTATTTATTCAAACACCTAATTCTTCTACTTCTTATACTAGTAAGGACTATATAAATAAAGTCCTTATACCTAAGCTTAAACCCTATATAAAAAGGGGTAAGTTTTATAATACTTTTTTACCCCTGTTTTTAATAATATAATAATATATATATATATACTATTATATTATATTATAATTATAATCTTTATATTAATATTAATTTAGGTTAGCAATTTTAACAAGATAACGTCCCTATTTATAAAACTAAGGACGTTTTAACTTAGTTTAAAAATAATAAAATTAAACTATTTCCTTACCCAGCCTATAGTCCTGATTTAGCCCCTATAAAAAATATATAGGGTTTATTAAAATCGGGGCTAATTAAAAATAAAAAGGCTAATTTAGGTGTAGGAAATAGTTTAAATAGTATAAACGCCTTTAAAAAAGCTACTATAGAGGAGTAGGATAAAATACCTTAACAAGCTATTAATAATTGTATTTTATTACTCCCTAACCGTTATAAGGCGGTTATAGAAACTAAAGGCTATTATACTAAATACTAGTAATATATTATTTACTAGTTTATTGTTAAAAATTTGAAAAAGTAACTTTTATATATAGTTATATAATTAATATATAAATATATAAAAATATTTTATATACTTATATATTATAGATACTATTATAATATATATAAAAATTAGCAAATTTTACACCTTAAATAAAAAGTTATAATAGCCTAAAGTAGGACTCTAAAAATTTTCTATGTTTACTGATTTTTTTTACTCTTAAACCCCTTAGTAAGCAGCCCCTAATAGGGTGAATAGGGTCCCCTAGTGTTTCTCTTTAAAATAGTATTTTGTCTGTATTTTTAGGCTTACTAATTAAAAAGTTATATTACTTTAAAAAAGGTATTTTTTTTAATTTGTCTTTTTTTTTCACCCCCCTGCAATACTATATTTTTAGTACTTTTAAAACTACTTAAAGATTTTTATTAATATATTATATAAATAGATTCTTATTAACAGTATTTATATTAGGATTTTACTAAATAGTATTTAAACTAGGATTTTACTAAGTAGTATTAAAAAAGCCTTTAAAAAGTATATTTAAATCTTTATTATCGGGTTTCTAATAGATAATATTAGATAATTAAATAAATAAAAAATTAGATAGTTATCGGACTATTTTACTCTTATTTATAGTAAAATTATCTTTAGTCTAAAAAATATTAGAAGGTAGCTATAACGTAATATTCTTTTTTCTTTTAACTTTTTTTTTAAGTCTTATAATTAATATACGTATTTTAGATAGAATTAAAACTAAAATAAAATATAAAAAAAGAGAAGGCTAAATAAGCTATAACGCTATTTAGATAATATTAGATAAGTATATACTACTATACTAGTTACTCCTAGGCGTTGTCTTCTTTTTTTTATTATTTTTAAAAGCCTTTTTAAGTTTAGAGGTTATAGACGACTAAAATTTAAAAGTATTATTAGATAGAGTAGCTAAGGTATTAGTCTATTATAATAAAATATTAATTTTTAACATAACTATAATAGTAGCTGCGGTTAACCTATTATTATTTTTTTAATTATTATTATTTATACTACTTAGTCTATTAGTACTTAGCGTAGAATTTTTATATAACTATTACGTATTAAACGTAAATCTAAACTTAGGCGTAGCCCTTATTAATTTTCTTTTTATTTATATAAACTCTTTCTTACTATAGTCTATATTTAGGAGAATATTAAAACTAAAAAAACTATTTAAAGGCCTATATAGGTATTAATAGTACTTAATAAATATATATTTATTACTAAGTATAGTTAACGCTATATAGTATATAAACTAAATATTTTTTTATTAAATAGTAACGCGCTTAGCGTAAATAGCAGCTATATTTATACTTATAAATATTAGCTTATATTAGTAAAGACTAATACTATACTAATATCTATATTTAAAGAGATTAATAAAATAGGATTTTAGAGTAGTCTATAGTATTTTAATTATATTTTATTAGAAGCGTATATCTAGTATTAGACTAATATTTATAATAATTTTATAAACTAACTATTAACATAGCGCGATACGTATTAAAAGACTAGTAAATTATTAATAATCCTTAATTTCTTAAAATATTTAGACTAGAGAATAAGTAAGTATAATATTAAATTAATACTAAACTAATACTTACTATTTAGCTTATACTAATAAGACTTATTAATTTTTATTATAAAGTTAGATATACGCTTCTAACCCTGTAGATTAAAATTATTATAAACTAAATAGCTTTTTATTTTAAAAATTAGAACTTCTAATTTAATATTAGTAAATAACTAATACTTAAACTAATATTTTACTTACTATAAGGCGATTTTATTATACTTATAAATAAGGATTTGCCGCTTTTACCGCCTTTAGTATAAACGTTAAGGTAGTAATCTAGTAAAAGCTTATTCTTTTTAGTATATACTATATTATAGATATTATAGGGTATATATAGGTAAATTTAAATTAGTAATAACTATTATTAAAACTTACGTTTTAATAAAATAGTAGCTGTATAACGTAAAAAGTAAAAAGAAAAATAAAAGGAGAGTAAAATATAAAGAGAAAGAATAGAGTAGAATAGTCCTTATATACTATTATTAAGTATAACTAGTATTTATAACTACGATAAGATAACTAAGTAAAAATAAAAGTAACTAATACCTATAAAATTAATAGTATAGCTATATTATAGGCGTAAAAATTAATATTAGTTTAGTATTAATTACTTTATAGTCGTATACGTATAATAAATATAATATAGCTTATAGCGCTTAAGTCTACCTACTAGTTAACTAGCTATACTATTTTAAGTAATTTAATAAGTATATAAACGGGTTTAAGTTCGTGCGTAAACGCGTAATTATATATTTTTATTAAAATAAAAGAGAGAGTAATAGTAGTATATAGCAATAATATAGTTAATTTAGGTATTAGTCTAAGTATTAGGTATATTTTATACTTAACTAATAATATATTATTTAGACTACCTAATATTATAACTGCGTAGTAACTAAATAAAAATATATTAAATATAGAGCAAAAATAGTTTACTATAAAAGTATTTTTAAATAATTATATAATAAATTATATATAATATATCTGTGTGTATAGATCTATAGATAACCCTAAATAATAATAGTAGTCTTTTACTCTTATAACTATATCTTTTTAGCTTTTTACTATTACTACTTTACGATCTATACTTTACTATACCTTTATATAAATACTAATACTTTATAGGTATTAGTAACCCTCCTTAGAATATAAAATAGTAAATATTAAAGAGTTAAAAAGGTATTATATAAATAAAAAATATTTATTTAATAAATATTTTAAAAAAAAAATTATAGTAAGGTAAAAGCTCATTAGTAGAGTATTATAGTAAAATTATAATAAAATAATTAACTAAAAAGCGTAATTAAATATATATATTTATAGGCTACTTATAGTAGCGTAACTAATTCTTAATAGTACTAATCTAGTAATAAAAAAATAAGTAAAAAAGTAGTTACGTATATAAGCCGATAACGTAATTATAGTAAAAAAAATAAGTATTAGCTTAAGTATTAATTATAATTTTAGGTACTAACAGTTACTAAATATATATAATAAATAATTTAGTAATAAAAAACTATAGCCTAAAAAATAATGAAAAATAATATACTATTATATGAAGAGAGGTAAAGTGTAGCGTCGACACACTAGTCCAAAAAAGGTATAGGCTAAAAAAGTTGTTCCCCCGATAATATACTATAAATACTGCTTAAAGGACTACTAGAAAAATAATAAATTATATATAATATACTAAAGTAGTATTTACTAGTATACTATTATTCTAATAGCTAATTACTCTCTAGTAATATATTTTTTAAACTTAGTACTTTTCTATACCCTAATATATTTTTTAATATACTAGCTAATCTGGCAACTTATACTATAAGCTAAAATAATATAAGTTTTAGTAATACTAAAGTTAGTATTAGTATTAGTATTATAGTAAATATAAAAAATAATAAAAATAAATATTATAGATATTAATAGTAATAAGGAAGAAGCTATAAATATTAATAATAATAAATAGGAGTAACGCGCTATAAAAGTAGATAAGGTAATTTATATAGTTAAAAAAGTAATATTTATTAATCTATTATATAAAGAGTTTTAATACTACTATAAGATCTATAGGTAAATAAATCTAAAGTAGTAATTTTTAAAAGAAGATATAAGTACACTATAGTATAGGATTAGCTATACTAATTTTAAGATATATATATAAATATATACTAGACCAATACTAGACTAATATTTTATAGAGTTATATTTAATAGTTAGTTCTAAATACTAATCTAGCCTTAAAAAAATATAAATAAAAGCTTAACTAAAAGCAGTATATACTACTATAAGTAAGTAAGTTTTAATAAAGAAAATAGGCTATTCTAATTTAAATATATAGTAGACTATTATTTAGTATATAGTATTAATAAGTACTTACTATTTCTATACTAATAGTTATAGTAAACTTTTTATTTTACTATTTTAGCGCCTATTCTCTACTAAAGAAAAGGCTATACTTAGTCTAATATATAATTACTAACTTAGTTATAGTAATTTCCTAGACTATTATACTATAAAATATTACTACTTATTAAAATATAGGTATTATATATTAGATACGTATACTCTTTTAATTATATAAGCTAGACTACTAAAACTATACTTAGCCTATTATCTAATATTTATATTATAAATAAAGTATTAGTATTAGTATTAGTATTTACTAATAAAGAATAGGAATAACTATATTTTTCTAAACTTTTACTACTAAAGTACGGTAATAAGAATACTAAGTATAATATACTCTATTAAAAATAGGTAATTAGTAGCTCTAAAAAATATTAAACTTAGCTATCTCTTGTAGTAAAAGAATAAATAAATCCTATCTATACCCTTTTATATATAGGGTATTAGAAGTTACTTTTTAATTAGCGCTTTTTTATAGGCACTATAGGGGAATAATAATATAAAAATATAAAAATATAGTACTAGCCTTAAGTATTAGCCTTAAGTATTAGCCCTAAGTATTAGTTTTAGGTATTAGTTAAAGGAAAAATATAAAGATAACCTCCTTAAGAGGTTATATATATAAAATATTTTAGATAGTTAGTAATTAAGCTACTTTTCTCTTTTTATCCTTCTATTTAGTCTAAATATTTTTTTCTTTTTTTAACTTTAACCTCTAATAAGAAAATAGTATATTAAATACTAAACTATATAAGCTATATATACGTAAAATAGCTATATATAATAGCC
This sequence comes from Pleoardoris graminearum, assembly GCA_030770415.1. Taxonomy (NCBI): domain Eukaryota; kingdom Fungi; phylum Ascomycota; class Dothideomycetes; order Pleosporales; family Didymosphaeriaceae; genus Pleoardoris; species Pleoardoris graminearum. The sequence continues at coordinate 352,219 of JASEKS010000059.1, read as the reverse complement.
TAGCAATAAAGTCCTTCTCCCTAGTTATAAAAATTTTTATAAAATAAAGACTAAGTTTTTAAAATTTATAAATAATAATAAACTAAGCTAAGTAAAATAAAAATTAGATATAGGTCGCTATTACCCTATTATAAATAACTTTATATAAGATTAAAAATATAGGGATTACTATAGGCTTAGATTTAATATTATAAAGTTTTATTTTAGTATACTATTTAAATATAATAAAAATAGCTAAAAGTAGAGTTATAGTATAATTCTATATAATTAGTAACTAAATTATATTAATATTTTTTTTATCGCTTTATTTATAAGACCGCGTTTAGTCTATATATTAGTAAAAAGTATTATTTAGGTACTAATAGAAAGTAAGAGCTAGTTTTCTAGATTTCTAGCCTTATTAGTTAGTATAAAGGCGTAAAATAGTTTATTATACTTAGCGTTATAGATTAATATAAACTAGTATTAGTTTTAAAATTAGTTATAGTTTATTTAGTATACCTTTTCTTAATATATATAAAAACTAAATATATCTTCTAACGTACTAAGTTTGGCTAGAGGAAATATAAATATATATTTTATTTAAAAAAGTTTTTAATTAGTATAAGTGCTCTTATTAGTCCTAAAATAAAAGAGAGTATTATAAAAGAGAGCTTTTATATTACTCTACTACTACTATATAACGTTTAGAATAATAGTTTTAGTAAACTATTTATATAACTATTATACGCAGCTGTAAATATTGTTTTATAAAAAAAAATATTATAAAGAGGTAACTTCTTAACTAGTAGTAACTAGTAAAAGTTTTTAAAAAAAATAACGTTAAAACTAATAAATAGTTAATAGGCCAATTTAAGTTAAATTTTTCCTAGGCGAGTACTAATCTAGATAAGTAGATTAAGACTAACTATAAACTTTTTATTAATAATAATATACTAGATTAATATAAAAGTAGCCTAAAACTATTATAATATAATATTACTAAGGGACTCTATAAAACTACGTTTATATATAACTAGTACCTAGAAAAGGTTATTAATAGTATAACTATTAATAAGAAATATAGTAATACTAGTAGAAGTAAATTATATAATTAGTAAAAAAGTATTAGCTTTTTAAGCTAATACTTTAAATTACGCAGATATTAATTTAATAATATAAGTTTTTTTAGTACTAGTCTTACTATTTAAATTAATAAGTAATTAAGAAAAGATATATTTAGCTAAAATAGCTCTAAAGTAGTTAATAACTATATTAAATAAAAATTTTTATGTATTAGAAAGAAGCCTTTCCCTTTTAGCTAAAGTATTAGTATTAGTATTAGTCCCTATAACTACTAGGTACTCCTAAATATATTTTTTTTAGTATATAGTACTATTAAAATTATATAAATTAGTATATTTATTTATACTTTAGTCTTTAGTATAATTAATTAGCCGGAATTATAGAGTATTACTATTAATTAACTGTCTATCTAAGACTAGGCCGCGCGTAGTAAGCTTATTAAACTTAAAAAAATCTTTTATAAGTACTTCCTTAAGATTAAAATCTTTTAGCTTAGTATTCTTATCCTCTTCCCTATAATAATTAGTAATAGAATATATATAATATTGTTAGTAAAATATATAAGCCTTAGTATTAGTCTAAAATATAGTACTAAAAATAACCTATATATTACTAAAATTATAGAATATATAGTAAAATATAAGTTTAACCCTATAAAATTAAATAGGATTAGTTATTAGTAAGTACTTAAAAAAGTATAATAAAATTTTTAATTTTACTTAAAGACGCTATATAGAAACCCGCTTTATATAGTTAAAATAAAAAAAAAGTTAATATAAGATATTACCTCTTTAGTAGCTAGGCGCTCTTTATATTTTTATAATAATAAGTAATTTAATTAGAATAGCGCGTTTATATTATTAAATCTATTATTTAGAATAGGCTGGCGTTAATTAAAAAAGAAGACTATTAACTAAGCTAATTTTAAATAATAATTAACTATAATAATAACACGTAATAAGTAAACTAGAGATAACTTAAATAGTATATATAAAACCTCTTAAATAGAATAATCTTATTTGCTAATAGTTTTATTTAAAAGTTTTAAAGTAAATAAAGCGAGCGCGCAGTTATTACTAATATAATATAAAACTAAACTAGCTAGATTCTTATATAGTAGAGTCTTCTTCTTAAATTTAAAAGTATAAATACTAATATATTATAATACTCCTACTATACTAGTATAAATCTAAATATTAGTATTAGCCTACTAGCCTAATACTAAAGCTAAATAGTAGAGATTTAGGCGTAGGTAGTTATATACTAGCTTAAATTACTTATACCTTTTACTAAAAAGTATTTTAAATATAAACTCTATTTATATAGGCTATAGTATACGGAATTAATAAACTAGTTTTCTAGTATACTTATTCTTTTAAAGATAGTAAAAAGTAATATAATAATAAATATAATACTGCGTTAATATTAATAATAGTTTTTAATAGTTAAAAGTTATTTAGTTATATAGAAGAGATAGGGACGTTATATTATTAATAACTATTAGGGTAGTATTAGGACAAAGGGGTTTAAAGTATATAGCGGAAATTATATTAGTTTAGTATTAGACTAGGCGTTTTATATTAACTTTAGTTATAGATAGGCCTAATTTAATATCTAAATTAGGGGTATTACTAATCTAGTATAGACTATAGTTATATATACTACTATAGTCTTATTACTTATATTAATCCTAGGAATCTATAATATTTAATAATAAAGTAAAAATATATTTTTTAAATATAGTAAAACGCGCGTAAAAGTAGTAAGTAATAATATAAAAATAATTCTTTATAAAATTCTAAATAAGCCGCTAATAAATTGTAAAAGTGCTAGTCTACTAGTTTAAAAAATAAAAAATAAAATAAAAAAGGTTATACTAAAAGGTATTAGCTATAAAAAAGGTAATAAATAATATTAAACTTTTAAGTTAGCAAAGCTATGCGTAATAAATATTAGTTAAAGTATTAAATTTAAGTTATAGTAATACTTATTATTATCTCTAACTTTTTCTTTTTAACTTATAAATATAGTTTTATTTCTTAAAAATCTGTACTTATCTAAACTATTTTATTAATAAGAAATATATTTTAGTTAGGGCTATTAAACTATACCTAAATATCCTTTATACTTATTATATTTCTATTATTATTTTAGTAAACTAAAAATCTAGTACGCGTAGTAGAGGCTTTGTATATAATATAATTAAAAATAGTATAACAAAATTATAGATAATAATTAAACTATTTATTTTTATAGTATATTATATAATATATTTAAGTAATAAAGTTAACCTTTTATACATAAAACTTATTATAATTAGTAAAACTATAAAAGAAAAAAAAGAAAAAAGTAAGACTAAGGTACTATATAGTATACTTAAACTTAGGAATAGAGGTTTAATAGATTACGCCTATAAAGAAATAGATCTATTACATACGTAATTAAATTTAGTTATAAAAGGACTTAAACTTAGGGGCTAAAGGGCTAAAATTAAAAATAGTAAATATATTTACTAGCTTAAAATTAAGGTTTTCAGGAGTCTAGTTAGCTTTTTTATATAATAATTTTTTTAGGCCTTGTAGAAAATTATTTAATTTATTTAAACTATTATAAAATTTATTATTTAGAGTACTGTAGTCTAAATTATAATAAAATAAAATATTAGTTTAGGTATTAGTCTAAGTATTAGTCTAACTATTAGTCTAATTTTTAGACTCTATAAAGTTATCCTTTATATCTAAATAGATAACCTCTAATTACTCTTTAACTAATTTATTAGAAGAGAGTATTTTAATAATAGTAAAATCTATTAATATATTACTATAACTAAAATAATATAAAACTAGAAAACGTAACTACTACTATATAACTAAGTAATAAACCCGGTAATTTTTTTTAAATTAGTAATTAATTAACTCTAGATTATTACTATTAATATAGACCGGCTTTAAAATAAAAATTTCGATATCTTAAAAAAGTCTAGATAGCTAATTAAGAACCTACGTAGTATTTATAGAGAAATTATAGATATAACTCTAATAGTAATATTAGGCTCCCTAGTAGGTATAGACTTCTATTATAATTTAAATATAAATAATTAAATACTCTTCTATATTAGTAAAGAGAAATAAAGACGCAAGTATAGCTTTAGAATTTATATTATTAGCAGTACTATAAAAAAGAATATAACCTAAACTAGAATTTTTAATATAATTCTACTAAAAATCCTTATACTCGCCCTTATAAATATTTAAATAAAACTAATATTAGTTATATATCCTATACTTATTTATCTAAATCTTATTTAGCGCTTTATAAAACTGCGTAATATATACCTTTGTATTAAATAGTAATACAGGCTTTTAAAGATAGTTTATACTATTTTTATTTATAAGGAGTTTTACAAAAATTTTTTACTAGTTTACCCTTCTTTGTATAACTATAAAGTCGTTTAAATTAAAAAGATTATTATCTAATCTATAACTATCTAACTCTTTATTATATAACTCTTAATTATCCCTTATAGTTATAAAGACTAATACTTTATTTAATACTTAAAGTTAATTAGAGAAGATACTTCCTAAGTCTAATATATACTTAGTAGGGGTTAAATATATTCTTCTTTATAATAAAGTATAGAGAGGTTTTATAGCTATATAATCTAGCGTTAGCATATATATAGGCAATAATAAAAGCAGAAGATTAAAGTTTTTATAAAATTAGCTATATATAAAACTTAATTATTGTAATAATAAAAAGGTAAAAATATTTAATATATATAAAGATAATAAAAACGTAAATAAGTAGTAAAGAGACGTATCTTTATATAAGTTATAGTATAGTATACAGCGCGTAGACGTATTTATAATATTAGTAAGTATATAACGTTTTAGAAATAGTAGTTATAATTCTAAATAAATATTATTATAGTAATTAGTACACCGTTTCTTTAATTTTTTATTAGTAAATATATTATTTAATAAATTAAATACTTAATTATATTTTATATAGATATAAGTACTACGTTAGCCAGCTATATTAGAAATTAAAAGTAAAAAGTAATTAGGGTAATAGACGCGTACGTAACGCGTTAAAGTATTAGTTTAGATATTAGTTTAGGTATTAGTTTTAGCGTCCTTAGGGGTTATAATAAAACCTATATAATAACTATAAAACTAAAAATATAATTTTAATAAAAATATATTTATTATAATCTAAATACTAACAATTAATTCTTTAAGAAAATATAGTTCTCCTTAAGTTTATTTATTTAATTAAGGTTATAAAGCTTTTACTTAATCTATTTTTAAACTTTAAAAACTTAATAGATAAGCTCCCTATCCTATATTAGAAATTTAAAGTAGATATTCTTTTAGAACTATTTTTTTTATTATACTATAATACTATAGTACTCTAAAAAGGTATATAAGATATAATAGTTATAGTTTATTAGTAGTTTAATCTACTTAGAACTAAAAAGACAAAATTTACAAATAGTTAAATAATTAAAAATAAACTAAAGTCTTTTATAAAGTATTAGTATAGTATTAAAAATATATAAAGTACCTCTTACTAAAGTCGGTCTAATATTTCTATAATATCTTTAAAAATAACTGTTTTGGGGTTATTAACTATTAGAGCACTTATACTTAGAGGACTTATAAGCAGTATTAAAAAGAATAACGTTAAAAGAGAAAGTTATAATAAAAAAAAGAAAATATTATATTAGTTATTTTAACCTATTACGCTTTATATATTTATTAGTATATATATAAGTTGCAGGTATAATAGTACTAAATAAAAAAAAAGAAAATAAAGTTTTTATAGATATTATATTAGGTAGTATTACTCTAAGACTAGTAAAATAGTTTTAAAGTTTTATAGCTAATAAGTGACTAATACTACGCAGTAATATTATTAAATATATTAGTATATAGAAAAATAATATTATATTACGTTTTATTAGCTAATAAAAAATATAAAAAGTCATAAATCTAACTAATAATAGCGCCTTATTTTTATCCTAATTAGGCCCGAAGTTTAGCCGCTCTTAATTAATTCTAATATATAAGCTCCTTTCATCGTTCCTCCTTAGGGAGCAATAAGTAGTATATATATAAGCTATTAGTATAGTTAACTAACAGCTATAAATCTATATATTATATAATATAGATATTAGTTTAATCTCTTCTTAGCCTACTCTAAAGCTTAAAAAACTTAGAGGTATAAACTTTAAAAAAAATAAATACTTTAGTATTTTTTATAAAATATACTCTAGTAAAAGAGTATAATAGTTTAAAATAAAGAGCCTACGGAATCCTTAAATAATAGGTAAAAACTTATTTAATACTATTATTTAAATTAGCGATATAGAGCTTCTCTTATTAAATAAAATAATTAATATTTATACTTATAAAATATAGGGACCTATAAGGGACTATAGTTTAACTACTTAATAGAGCTAAAAGTAATATAAATTAGATTCTAAAGATTTTAATAAACTAAAAAGTAGGGATAAAAACCCTTTTAGTATTTATATATTATTAAGCCTTAACCTAAAGAGCGAGTTATTATATAATATAAAACTAATAAATACTTTACTTAATAGTGTAAATAGCTCTCTCTAGTATAACTTTATAAATATATTTATTTTTAGTATAAATATTATATAGGAAGAGCGTAAAGAATTTATAACTATTAATATTATAGTATAAGCTACTATACTAGATAAGGTCCTAAAATAAATAATATTTTAAAATAAAATTTATATATACTGCGATAAGCTTCTAAAAGAGCTAGTAACATAAAAAGTAATTTTTTTATATTTACTTAACCCGTTCTTTTACTAGGCGATATATAAAAAATAAATAATACTTCTTAAAAGGTAAATTTAGTAGGTAGTTATACGCTTTAATAGTATTAAATATTTACTTTTACTAAAATAGGTATTTACTTATAAATTTAATTAGAATAGTTACTTTATAAAGTATAAAGCTTATTTTATTATTAGAGGTAACCTCTATTTAAAAAATACACTCTTATTAATATATACTATAATACTTATAACACGCTCTTTTTATACAGCTATAATAATTATAGTAATATTTAATTTAAAAATTTTATAACTTAATATAATTAGTATATTCCTTAATACACTAATTAACTACTTAAATGTAATATAGTATAAACTACCTAATAGCTATAAATAAAAAGGTAGTTATATAAAGCTTAATTAAGCTTTATATAGCCTACGCGACTTATCTATACTATAATATAAAAATTTTTTTAGTATTCTAGCTAAGCTTAGTTTTATCTATTTAAAAGAAGAGTTTTACTTATTTTTTAATATAAATTATAAAATCTTTATACTTTTTTATATAGATAATATTCTACTTTTATATTATAAAATTTTTAGTAAAAAGCTTTTAAACTGCGTAATAAGGTTTTAAAAATATATAAAATAAAAATACGCAGCGCTATAGAATAGTATTTTAAAATATAAATAATTAAAAATTAAGAAGATTAAACAATTATACTAATCTATAATTTTTTTCGACACATTGAGTATGAAGGCATACACATACTCCTCCTTTTTTAAAACCCCTTTTGGTCGCCCTAAGCCACCACAGCCACCCTATTTGTTCGATTAGTATATAAATATCTATAATTTATATATTAAAAAAATTATAAAAAAATTTAGAGTAGGTAATTTAGTACTTTTTTTTACTAACGCCTTTACTATTAAAAAAACTAATTAAAAATAAGAGAGAAGTAATAAAAGTTAAAATTAAAATATATTAAAAGTATATTAAATTTATATTTTATACTACTATAATAATATAACTAAATATAGTATTTACCGTCTTAAAACTTTTTTTTTTCTTAACTAATTTAAAGAGTACTTTACTATAGTAAAATGTATAATTATATTTTATTATAAATTATATTTTTAAGCGATCTAATATAGGGTATATAAGGGCCTAAAACTTATAATTTATTTAGACGCTTTCTTTATAGATAATTTAAAAAGTAAATAATCTTTATATAACTATATTATTATATTATTTAGGGGTATAATTATTTAAAAAGCCGTAAAGTAGGCTATTATTATAATATTAACTACTAAACTAGAGCTCCTCGCGCTTAAGTATATAAATAAAAAATAATAGCTGTAAAGCGCTTTTTTAAAAAACTTACTTTAGATTTTAGAGCTACGTAGCGTATATTTTATAATAATTAGTAGATAATTAGGCTAGTTATAAGTAAATATAAATATATAACTACCTATTTACGCTATATAAATATATAAAATATATAACTGCGCTAGAAGTATTTAAAAAAGAGTTTTAAAATTAGATATGTGTAGATAAGTAATATACTACCTAATAGGTTAATAAAAGCTTTTATAGCTTAGTAATTTTAAAAATTTAGAACATAACAAAATTTTAAAGATATAAAAAAAAATTACTAAACTAAAATTCTAAGAAGTTATATAATAATAAAGTATAAAGCGCTTTAAATTAAATATTAAATAACTCTTAAGCTACTATGTAAAATAAATAATTTAAAACTATACTACTTAGAAAAACTCTATACTAAAAAAGTAGAAAAATAATATAATAATAATATAATAATAATTTTAATAGAGAAGTTTAATAGACTAATAATTTTACTAGCTTATTAAACCTTTAAATAGCTTAAGCGCAGCGTAATGTAATTTTATTAAAAATATTATCTATAAAGTTACCGCCTAAATTCTTATTTATTTTAATTATTTACCTAATAGCGGTTTATAATTTATTAAGTATTATTATTTATAAGATCTATATTAGCAAAGATCGAGAACAGTAAGTTAAAAAATTATACCTTTTTATAAATAAGCTCTTTCGCCTTTTTATTATAAAATAGTTTATAATAAAACAAAAAGTACTTAGCCATTTTTTTAATATAACTAAAACTATAATAATAAGTATATAATTTTTCTAAATTATTTAAATTAAAATATTAATATATATATTAGTTTACAGCTATATCCGCTTTTATAGGTCTAATAATATAAGCTTAGTTTTTTAGTATTAAAATAGCTACTATTACTTTTACTAGATAAAGTACTATTTAGATAATAAAAGTAAAATACTAAATACTTTAATTCTACTATTTATTAGTAATATTGAGCTATATAGACGCTATTTAATAATTTTAAAACTTTTTTAATTTTAATATAAAAAAATAGATAGAGCTTCGGAAAACTATAAATAAAAAAGCTTAATATATCTTTTACTAATATTATTTATATTTTTATAGTATAAAAAAGTTTATAGAATAAGTAGCTTACTATTTTTTTTTTATAGATTTACTTTTAGATTTGCTCTCTACTATAGGACGCGGCCTATTTTTTAAACCTAACTTAATAAAGCCTAGAAGAGCTAAATTAAAAAAAGATATAAATAGCGCCCTATACTTAAAAAGTTTAAATAAAGAAAATAGGCTAAATAGAATTAATAATTTTAAAAGTCTACTTAATTTTTTTTTTAATATAGACTTTTTTATAAGGTATTTAAATATATAAGAGCTAGTTAACGGATAGCTATTATAGAGCGTAATATAAATATTAAACTAAAAAAATTATTAAAATTACTACATAATAGTATAGACAGATTTTTATAAGCTTATAATAGTAAAGGGAAAAGCTTTTTTAGAAATTAAAAAATCTATAAACGTTTTTAATTATAAAAGAAAAAAAGATTTTTATTTATTAGAAACGTAAAATAATTATGTAAAGCTTATAGTAATAGCGTATAAATTTATAAAAAAAAGTAGGTAATTTTTTAAATATTATAATACGAGAGTTTCTATCTAAGTTGTAAAAATTTTTATTTAAAACTAAATAGTACTTTAATTTAACTAAGTTACCTATTATTAAAGCTCTTTACGCTTTTTATTTTATTTTTTTTTTTTTTACGTTTTCTTACGGAGCGTAATTATAGGCTAAAGAATAGTAGTAAGTAAAATACTAAAAACTAAAGAACTAGACTTTATTAGCTCCTTACTAATTTTAATAAGCTTATAATACGTAAAATACTATTTACTTTTAATTATATTTAGGTTATAAACTATAGCGTTATAAAAGAAATTAAAAACATTTACTTAAAACTATTATATAAAGATTAGTAAAGTTTTTAAAAGATAAAATTAAAATTTAGAAATCTAAAAAAATTCTAAAAAGTAAAGATTAAAAGAAGTATTATAACCGACTATAGATATAGTAGTAGCAATATAAATAGTTAACTTATAATATTTATAGTAATTAAAGAGCTTAAAGAGCTGTTAAAAAAAAATAAAATTAAATAGAAAAGTTTAGATACGAGATAGACAGTATAAAAATATATAAAAATAATAAAAAAAAAATATAAAAAGAGTAAAAATTATATTTAAAAAGTTAGTAAAAAGATTATATAAACGCTATTTAGACTACTAAACGCTAGCGCGTTTACTATAATTAGTCTTTTACTTTAAAGCTCTATTACCTAGTAATACTATTTGCTAAAAATCTACTTAAAAAAGCTTTTTTTAAAATTAATTTTATAGCTATTATAAGCTTAAAAAAATTAATTTTTATCTACTTAGATAGTTAAGCTATTTTTATTAGTTTAACTAGGGGGTGTATCGTAGAAAGATATCTTAAAATTTATATTAGTAACTTATAAAACTCTTTAGAATAAAGTATTTATATATATATATATATATATATTATAACTCTTTAGCACTTTCTTTTATAAAACTAGTCTGTACTCTTTAATTTTAGAATCTAGTAATTTTTAGCTTGTTTTTCCTTTATAAAAATTTTTTAAAAAAAGATTATAAAACAGAAGTGCTATAATATTAATATAAATAAAATAAACCTATAATTGATAAAGAAAATAAAGAAAAATATTTAAATACGCTAAAAAAATATTTTAAATATTATAAATATAAATTAAAAAAATAAAATATTTTCTAATAAGTTAGCACTATATATAGGAGAGATTAAAGAGAAATATAATAAAAAAACAGGTAATAATAAAATTAATAAAAGAACTAGCTATTATCTAATAAAAAAGTAAGTTATTTTAATATTTTAATTATAAAGGTATATATATACTGCTCCTTTTTTAAAACCCCTTTTAGTCGCCCCGAGCCACTACAGCCACACTATTTGTTTGATTAATATATAAATATTTAATATTTTAATATATTTTAATATATTACTTTTTGTATATTTTTACCTTATTGTTTTATTTTTTTAATATTAATTATATATATTATTTTATTAATTACGATTTAATATTCTAAATTTAAAATACGACTTAGTTAATAAATAAACGTAATTTAGTATTTACTAAAATATTTAATTTATTTATTTCTGTTAGAGGTATAGTTTATAAAAAAAAAGGTTATTATATTTAAAGTTAAGTCGAAGATAAAAAGAAGTAAGTAATTTTTTAAATTTTTTCGTTTTTTTGTTAATATAATAATATACATATATATATATATTATTATAATATATTATAATTATAAGCTTTATATTAATATTAATTAATATTAGTAATTTTAATAACGTAATACTACTAGTTTTAATAGAGACCTAGAAGTTTAAAAGTTATAATAAAATAATTAATATAAAATATTTTATTTTATTTAGTTCTATACTAAGCTATTTATTTATATTCTCTTATACTAGCTATCTATTATTCTCTTTTTAAAAATTCTTTTTTACGTACTTTTAGATATCTTCTATAGCGTTAAGCTATAACTTTCTTTTATATATTAGTAACTTTTATTTTATATTATTTTAATTAGGATTATATATACTTTTTACGCCTTAGACTATTACCTATAATACTTTTATTTATTTATTAAAAAATTATACTATTATTATACTCTAGAGCTCTATAGTTATTAGTATTAATATTATTATTACTAATACTATAGTTACTAATACCTTTTTTTTTATAATTTACTCTTATTAATTAACTACTTTATATAGTAGTATAGCTATAGTAATTTTAGTATCTTTTTTTTACTTAGTAATACCTATAAGTAGTAAATTTTTAGCTATTTTACCTATTTAGGTAGCTTTTTCTTAATCCTTTTTAGTAACTTTATACCTATAAGTATAAAACTATATTATTTAAGTATTAACTTTTACCGGTTTCTCGCGAAGATAAATAGTAGTATATTAGTTATATTAGATATACTTATTACTTTATATTTTTTTTATTTAGTTTAATTTAAAAGCTTAAAGTATGTAATATACTCTATAGTATAGGCTAGAGTCAGTCTAATATATATATTTTATTAGCATTTTATTTTTTAACGTACTAAAAGTGCGTATTTTAGTTATAAATAGTAGTATACTATTATTAATAAATAGTACTTTAGACGCTGCAATACGTACTATAATTATAATATATATCTTATTTAATATATTAAGTATAAAGGTACATATATACTTCTCCTTTTTTAAAACCTTTTTTAGTTGCCCTAAGCTACTACAGCTACACTATTTATTTAATTAGTATACTAATATTATAATATATTAATTTTTTGTTTATAAATACCTACTTAGTACTAGTTTATAATTATAGATATATAAGTATAAGTTACTATATAGAGTAATAAACTATACTAAGTTAGAATACTATTAAGTACTATTAAGTAGTTATTATATACCTATCTTAGTACTACTTTTTTAATTAGGCTTAGCGTAGTACCTTTTAAGAGTCGGTCGTTAGTTTATATAGTATATTTAGTACTTTTTTTTCTAATTAAGTAATTACTAATAGTAACTTTATTATATAAAAAAAAAATATAATATCCTTATTTATAAAATAACGGATCGTTTAAACGGGTTTAACAATAATTAAAATATAGGGTAGTAATATAAATAAAAAATAATAAAAAAAAAATCTTTTTTATAATAATATAACTATTTAATTACTAAACCTAAAAATATAAGGAAAACAATATTTTTAATAAACGAATTAGTAGATTTTATTTATTCTATTAGGGGCTGCTTACTAAGCAGTTTATGGGTAGTAAATAATTAGTAAATATAGAGACATTTTAAGAACCTATTTTAGGCTATTATAACTATTTATTTAATATATAAAATTAGTCTATTTTTATATATATAATAATAGATATAATATATTATTAATATATATAATATTATTATATATTTATATATTAATTATATAATTATGAATAAAAGTTAAATTATTAAAATTATATTAATAAACTAGTAAATAATATATTACTAGTACTTAGTATAGTACCCCTAAGATTCTATTAGTATTTTATAATAGCTAGAGAGTAATAAAATATATTTATTAATAACTTTTTATAGTTTTTTATTCTGCTATTTAAAAATAGTTTTTAATAGTCTTTATACTTTTTAAATTTAATTCTATATCTATATTAGCCTCTTTATTTTTATTTAATTTAGATTTTATATAATTCTATATATTTTTTTATCTAACATATAAATATTTTTTTTAGTTTTTATATACGCTTATTTTTTAACTATATATAGGGGAATAACTTTTTTTAGCTTATACCTTTTTTAGACTAGTGTCTCGACGCGACACTTTACCTCTTTTTATATAATATTTTTTATATTAACTAAATTAGTGTTATAGGCTAGATAAAAAAATATATATTTTAATTATATAAAGAGAGGTAAAGTGTAGTACCGAAACACTAGTCTAAAAAAGGTATAAGCTAAAAAAAGTTTTTCCTCTAGATATAGTTATAAAAATAAGCGTATATAATAATTATTATATAAAGAGAGGTAAAGTGTAGCGTTAAGACACTAGTCTAAAAAAGGTATAGGCTAAAAAAGTTATTCCCTCGGATACAGTTAAAAAAATAAGTATATTTAAAAATTATTATAAAAAATAGCCGGCACTTATTTATTTAGTTATTATTATCCTTTTTATTAAACTGTTCCTTTATTATTATTATTAGTAAATTAGTTATATAATTATTAGAAGTTTAGCTCCGGCAGCTGTCTAATAGTTACTTTTAAGGTTATAAGAATATAATTAACTACGCCTACTAACTAATACGATATTTTAAGTACTATTATTTATACCTATTACTCTCTATATTTTATAAGCTTTTATATTTTTAAATATACTAACCCTATACAGCCGCTTATAGCCTTAGTTACTTTTTACTTTTTACCCTTTACGCTTTGCGCTTAGCGCTTAAAATAAAAATAACTTCTCTTATACTAGTATACCGCGTAGAACCTCCCGTATCTAAAATCTAACTATTAGCTTATATAGGAACTTTTAGTCCTTTAATAATAATAATAAATTATTATTAACTTAGTTTTTAATTCCCTAAAACTTATAAAACTATTTTAGTAGATTTTATCTATTTTTTATTACTTTTAGGTATTATTACGCCGTCTACTACAGCTTAACTAAATAAAGCGCTTATATAATATTAATATAAAAAACCTCTTCTTTTTTCTAGTATAACTAAGTATAGATATAATTCTAATAGTTTAAGTATTATAAAATAATTATTCTTTAAACGTTTTTAATATACGTCTTAGCGGCGGCCTTATAATTATTAATTTTATTTAGTCTATTTAGATAAATAAAATAAGCTTCTAGCTTAATCTTATTCTTAGTAAGATTAAATTTAATATAAAAATTAAGTATTAGTACTTCTAGTTTCTAATTAGCTATTACTAACTAATAGTCTACCCGCGATAGTACTATATATACGTAAAATATTTATTTTAGATAATTTCTTTTAACTACTATAATAATAAGGTAACTTATAATAGTAAAGATAGTTATAAAAAAGGTAACGCGTATAAAGTAGTTATAATCTATATTATAGCGTACTGCTCTTAATACAGTATTTTTACTAAACTTTATTATTTTTTTTATTAGCTTTTTTTTATTAGAAGCGTACGTGCCACTACTAGCTATATATAGCTAGTAGCTAGTAACTTAATTAGTTTTAGCGCGGCGCCTTTATTATTTCTTCTTTTATACGCCTCCTTATACCCGTGTATATAGTAAAAGTATATATATTCTTATACTATTACTTTACTTTTAGGCTAGCCTATATCCTTTTTAACTTACTTTTAATAATTGTGGTAATTATTATAAAAAATATTATTTATTTTAGTTAGTGAACTTGCAGCCACTGCATATGGCTTAATATATAATAATTATAAAAAACGTTTTTTATTTTAGGTTAGTATAGTACTCGAACTTATAGTCTTAGTGTATAGATATTTTAATTATACTTAAACTAGTTTAACACGTTTGTTATTTTATAAATACGGGTATTATATATAGAGTAGTTAATCTAAATAGATTCGCTAGTAATGCAGAGTATATAGATTATATAGTTATAGTTATATAATTATATAATCTATACTAGTAAGCAGAACCTTTATTTAGTTATTATATAAATAGTAAACAGAAAAAAAGAGATATAACTATTTACTATTTATTATTTTATACTATTTTCTATTTACTATAATATTATAGAGCACTATTACTCTATATAAATAAAGTATAGTTATCGTAATACTAATTAGTAGTTAGTTAATTAAATTATTTAACTAGTCTATTACTATTAATTAATTATATTTCTTTATTTACTATAAATTAGTAAGGACGTATAAAGAGATTAAATTATTATTAAATCTATACTATAAAAAATAATTTTATATATTACGTAACTCTTCCCTGTATCTATAAATAAAGAGAAGTATATTAAATTATATATTTTATTAAAATCTTATCTGTATAAAAGATAAGAATAACTTTTCTTAAAGCTAAACTGCTTTATATAAACCTACTAGTATAGTAAGCTAAAACTATATAATTAATTATATAAACTAAATAATTTAATAATATTAAAAGAAGCTTTTTTTATAAAGAAAAGTAAAGATCGTATAATAGAGATAGATCTAAATTTATTATAAAAAAAATATACCTAAAAATATAATATCTTTATATAAGTACTTAAAGACTAAACTAAGTTATAATACTAAATAAAGAATTTAAATACCTAAAATAATCTATTTACTAAATAATTTAATATGTACGTTAGCTGCGTTATTATAAAATTTTATATAGATTAAAGAGATAGCTAACGCCTAATTATTTTATACTATAATTATTTACTAAATAGAACTATTCCTACTTTATATTACTAAAATAAGTATTTTAAAGAGAACTACTAGAAATCTTATACAATAAGGGTATACGACCTCTAGCAGATAAATAAGAAAAAATATTAATAAGTTTTATATAAACTCTTCTTTAGATTATAGAAGGATATTAGAAAATTAAAATCCTTTAGATAAGATTAAGAAGTTTAATAAAAAGCCTAATTATTATTATAAAATAACTCGTATAGAAACTATTAAATTTAAACTTTTAAGTTTTTAACTAATAGTTAAATATTTTATTTATTCTAGCTATACCTACTATATAGTAAAAAAGTTAACTATTATAATATATATTATATAAGTAATTAATTCTGCTATATTAATATTTTCTAAAACACTTTAGGCCTATATTATATAAGTATAGATATAGACTATATAAACCTTAATAACTCTAAATTTTATATAATTTATATACCTTAGTACTGCCTTTCGGTATATATAATAGTAAACTATAATATTTAATATATTTATTATTATATAATTTTAGAATGTTACTATTTCCCTTAAAAACTAATTATAAAATATTAATAATTAATAATTTACTAATTTTTTAGTCTTTATATACTGCTTACTAAAATTTAATATTTTAACTTCTATTTATACGGGATATACAGCTAAAACAACTTAATTTATAAAAAATAATTATAGTTTAAAAAATATAAAAAAAAGTAAATAACTATACTAGCCCCCTATATAATATTCTAGCTAATAAAACTTATATTTTTATTAAACTTTACTAGAGAATTAATATCTAAAAGTTATAATACGCTATTATTTTTTTAGATATTTTAAAAGATCGCGTAGACTAGTTCTGCTTATATAATATTAGCCTAAAATACTTATAGAAATAGTTATATAATAAGTTAAACTACTATTTTAATACGTATATTAACTATAACTAGTATTAGACTAATTAGACTACTATTATCTTTATATAATTTAAATAAAAAAACTTTAATAAAACTCCGTATAAAGCCTTAGAGGTAATAATTAATAAATTAACTCTAGTATAAAGAGCTTTAAACCTTCAGTTTAAAAAAAAAGTACTACTCTATATAGTAATTATATAAGTATATAAAGATTAACTAAAGCTTAAATAGGCTATATTTTTAATAAAGTTTACGTATAAAGGACTACTAAGCAATTTAAAATTTATATTATAAATTAATATAAATCGTTTATATATACACTATATTTAGTTATAGATATTATATAAAACCTTTTATATAGACTAAAAGTATACTAATAATAAAAATAGACTCTCTTAATACTAATAATTTTATTCTTATATATAATAACCCTTTTAGAAATCGAAAAATATAACTTTTGTAGTAAAAAAAAAAAAGTACTTCATCTACTATAAGCAAAAATACTAGTTATTAAACTATTTTATATAAAATAAGGCTTAAGTACGTAACTAGTATATTATAATAGATAGAAACTTCTATAAGAAAATATTTTTTTAAAATAATATTATCTTCTATATTTAAGACTTTAAAAGATTTTTATATAATAATATAAAGGAATTAAAAAATAAAACTATATTTAATTTTAGTTTTTAAGAAGAAAAAAAATATTTTAATACCTTACTACCGCCTTATTTCTCTATTATATAATAGTAGAAAATATATTTTCTATAAAAAAAAATAGCTAAATAATTTACTTTAAAAAAATATTATACGCAGTATTAAGGCAAATTTTAAAATATAAGTATACCTAAATTCTTAATAATTAATAACAGCTAGTTTAAAGCGTACGTTCGTAAAAACTCTAGTATAAAAATTAATTAAAATTTAAAAGACACTAATATTAGCTTTAGAAATAATATACTAATATATACTTTTAGTACTATATAGATTAAAAACCTAATTAGTATAGTAATTTACTATATTTTAAATACTTTATTACTCTTTTTACTATTTCTAGCAGATACTAACTATATAAATATATATTTTAATAATATATTAGAAGTTATTATATATAAGAATAGTATAATAGTTCTAGTTATATATAAATAAAAATATTTATTTTTTAATATAAGCTATATAGAAACTATTTTATATTTTACTAAAAAAAAATTCTATAAACTCTATAAACGCTTTAGACACCCTTATATAAAATAATTTTATAAGCTACTTTATAATATACGCTATAAAATTAACTTTACTATACTAAAGTAGATTTAGAAGCTATATTACTACTATTAAATATATAGAGTAGCTCTATATAAATTTAACTTTTCTATTAAAAATAATATCTATTTTAACTATAAGATTATTATTAATATTATATAAATCGGTAATTGTGATATTTTTTATATTATTAACTTAAAAATATTATTTTAGACTACTATCGTTCTTAATTTAATATTTAAATAAAAGGTATAGACAGCTTTTATATAATACTAAATTAATATTTACTAAAGTCCCTTAGATTTTATTATATATAATCTAAGTACTAATTTTATTTTAGAAGAGTTTAAAAATAGCGTATAAATTATAAAAGTAAAGTATTACTAAATACTAATAAAAACCTACTATATAGTTAGTAAAATTAAGAGAGTATATAGCCTATTACGGCGAGTCTTTAATATTTTAAAAAATAAAATTAAATATTATATATGTAATAAAAATATTCTTTAAATAGTTATAAAAGTACTAAATAATATTATAGGCTTAAATAGTCTTATATTAATGCTTTTTATTTTTAGCGCCTATTTAAAAATTAGTATAATATCTCTACTATTACTAAATATTATTATATAAGCTAATACTATCCGTAAAGCTTTAAAAGCTCTATAAATTAATTATATAAAACTTATACTAAGCTATATAAGTAATATATATAATAGACTAGATTTATAAAAAAAACTCTATTTTTTTTATTAAATTAGAGATTCTAATCTAAAGAAAAAAAAATAAGTCTATATACACTATAGTTAATTAATAGACTAGATATTACTATAAAATTAAAAAATAGTTTACTAACTATAAAATAAATATATATAAAACTATACTACCTTAAATCTTCTTTATATAATAACCCTCTAGCTATAGAAGAGGAGGATATAATTATCTAACCTAAACCTAAAAAACTAAAAAAATAAAATCGCCTAAAAAAGAACTATATAGTAAAAGCCATTATAATTTAAAAAAAGCAGCTTAATTTTATACTAGTAATAAAGTTATACTAAAATAATATTATTCTAATACCTAAAGCCCTATTTAAAAAATCTAATTATATAAAGATTAATTTTCTTACTATAAATAATATTTTTAAATCTATTACGTATAATTCTGCTATTTATATAGACTATATATTTAATTTTAAAATTATATAGAAGGTTAAAAATAAAAATATAATTTTATATAAAAAATTTTACTATATACTTACTAGCTACTTTAATAATAATAAATAGTTTATTTTTATATAGTTACTAACTATCTAGAAAATAAGCTAAAGACTTATTTTAGTCTTAGGCGTAATACTTTTTAAATTATATAATATAAAATATAAAGTATATAATATTACTTAAATTTATATATAATTTAAAAATCTACTATTTTATACACTATATATAAAAGCTTTAAAATAAATAAACTACTTTTTTTCTTTTAGTATAATCTTCTAAGTTATATATTTTTTTATATAGTATAACTAAATTAGGTTTATACTAGTTTAAAATATACTATAACTATTATACTAAAAGACTAAAAATATTCTCCTTTACGTACGATCTATACCTACTTATAATAAAAAAAAAGAGTAAAGACTTTTAGTCTAATAGGTATATAGATAAATAATACTTTAAATATTATTTTACCTAATTTTTTAATAGAAAAAAAAATAAACTATAAGCTATTAGGTTTTATATAAAAAATAAATTATTTTTTTTTATATATAAACCTCTAAAGTTTAATAGAGTAAAAATTATTTTAAAAAAAATAGAATAATTACTATAATTTAGAAAAAATAGAGTAAAGGCTTTTATATTATAAATTTAACTAATCTAGAAGCTTAATAGCGGTATATTAAATAGTATATAAAAAATATATATATTACTTTTATTTATTAACTAAAAACTATATTTAACCTTTCTATAGGCGTATAAATAAAAGAACTTACTATATTAAAAGTAAAAGTACTAAATAAAAAAATTAACTAATAGATTAAAAATATAAAAAACACAGTTTTATATATTTTACTAGACTTTTAATATATAAAACTTTTTATTTTTATAAATAAATCTTTCGTAAATAAGTAAAATCTAAGTGTATAGCTTAAATATTTTATTATTTTTAAAATTAAAAATTATATAAATACTAGGTTTACCGTACGCAGTAATATTATTTATTAAAACTTTATTAAATATAAATAAATTACGTAAAGTATTTATATTAGTAAGTTATATAAAATAGTTATAGGCTTTAATATAATTATTACTCTTAGTACTACTATTAATAAGATAATTTATATAATTACTTTTTTATTAATCTTTATAGTAGTCTATATCGATTTAAGATTTTTATATAATTATTTTATTAAGCTTAGTATAATAAATAAAAAAGGGCTTATAATAAATATTATATTTTTTTATTAATTATATAAATACTGTAAAATCTCTAAAATATAATAAATAGTAAAAAAAATAATCTTATAAATACTTTTATAAATAGTAAACTAAATAGTTCTTTTATAAAATTAGTATTTTTTAATACCCTTTTTTATAGTATTAAAGTTTTTGTTAATAGGCTAGAGCCTATATAATAGATTTAATAGCATATTCTATATATATATTTTATATTTTAAATTAAATATCTTTTATTATATAAATTACTATTTAGTATATTTTTTTCTTATATTATATTCTTTTACTTTATCGTATAAAAGTGAAAAGAAATACTTTTAAAATATTATACTTAAAAACAATTCTCTACTTTTTTTATATATCTCTAATCCTCCTGTATAGTAATAAAGGAAAAATAAAGAAAAAATAAAAAAAGAAATAAAAAAAATATTTTTATATTTTAAATATAATATTTATACTAAATCCCGTATAATTACTATATATAAAAATTATATATATTATTCCTAAATATTACTAAAGTATAATACTCTATAAAAGATAAAAATCTAATATTATTATTATACTTTTATATATATAGCTATAGTTTTAATACTTTACGTCAAACATATAAAGAGCGTATAAAAGTAATTTTTATAATAAATAATTTTTATAATAAAGAAAGTTAAGTTAGTATTACTAAGTAAAATAATATTAATATTATATAAAGGTAACTCGCACGCTATATACTTATTAATTTATATAATATTACTATACAGAAAGAATTATATAGAAATATATATATATATTAATATAAAAAGCTAATAAAAATACTCTATTAGAGGTAGTTCTAATAGGAATAATAACTTAAATTTAACTATTAGGTACGGGAGCCTATATAAAAGTAAAATTAAAAATAATTATAATTTACTACTATTATTACTACTACTAACTATATAGAATAAGAGCTATTTTAAAAGTTTTATTAGAGGTTAACTTTATATAAAAGAAGAGAACTAGAAAGTTAAAGAAAAAAAATAATATCTAAAACTACGTACGGAGATAATAATAAAAAATAATATAAAAAAAAATATTATAAAAAAAAAGTTTCTTATTATATACTATTATTTTATATAATTTTAGACCGGCTCTCCTTAACTATTACGTAATAATTTCTTACTTTTATTTACTATAATTTTACTCTTTATTTTTATTATATAAAGAGAGGTAAAGTATAGCGTTAGAAACACTAGTCCAAAAAAGCTATCTTTATTTTTATATAATATATAAAGTTGTTAATTTCTTACTTTAGTTTACTATAATTTTAATTAATAAGTAGTAAAATACTATACTATTTTACTTTTTTATTATTATATAACGCGCGAATAATAGACTATAATTTAGTTATATAAAAATATATTACAATAGAGGGATACTTGTATAGAAAAAAAAACTACTTATTTATATATAAAAAGAAATATAGAAAAATAGAATATTTATATAATATTACTATAAAAAGAAGAGTTACTAGTATATATAGAGTGGTTAATTTAAATAAATTTACTAGTAATATAAAGCGTATAGATTATATAATTATAATTATATAATTATATAATCTACACTAGTAAGTAAAACCTTTATCTAGCTATTATATAGGTAGTAAAGAGAAAAAAAGAGATATAACTATTTACTATTTATTATTTTATACTATTTTCTACTTATTATAATATTACAGAGGACTATTACTCCGTATAAATAGAGTATAATTATCCTAATAGGTATTATATTATTAAAATTAGTAATACTACAGGGGGGTGAAAGCGAAAAAGAGTACTTAAAAAAGTTATAGTTTTTAAAAATTTATATAAAATTAATTATTAAGCCTAAAAATACGTAAATATTAGCGTTTTAAGGAGAAAACCATAGAGAATTATATATGGATTTTACTTACTATATATTAATTACGTGTATTAAATTAAAATTACTTAAATATAGGAATTTCTTAAACGTCTTTTTTAGGTTCCTATAACTTTTTAGTTTGTATATATATTTAACTAAAAGCTTAACTATACCCCTCTAGGGCTACTATAGATCACGTGACCTAAATTTTAATAAGAATTTATTATATAATAATAGATTTATAAAATTAGTAAAAATTTAGCTCTTGCTTATATAATCAATAATTACGTATTATATTATTAATATTATGGTATATAATAATATCTTTTTAATATTATAAACCTAGACTCCTATTTCTTTAATATTATACTAAATTTAATAAAAATTAAATCCAGAGTTAGTCTTTTTTTACAAGTACATACCTCTATTCTAATAATTATTTTTACTATAAAAAGAACTTCTAAAAGTATTTATAATACTAGACTATATATTAAAGCTAAAAGAATAATAATAATAATATAAATAAAGTTAAAAGAGATAGAGTTTCTAAGATAATTTAAAGTGTAAAAAGAATTATTAATAGAAACGTTATTAAAGGTCCTAAAAAAAAAAAGAACACTATATTATTAGAAAATAGTCTAAATATTTTAAAAATAATCTTATAATTAGATTTTAAAAGAAAAGTGTTAGAATATTACTATAAATAAAAAAAATCTATAAATAGTATAAAAAACACTAATAAGAATATTAAAATACGCTAAAAGAGATATAAAAAATATTTTAAATATAAATTTTAAATATAATAATATTATCTAATAACTTAGTAATATAAAAGAGATAAGTTATAAAAAAATATTATAGATAAAGGGGTAAAAATAGACTTACATATAATCTTGCTATTTACTACTTAGTAAGTAAGTTATTTTAATATTTTAATATTTTAATATATATATAATTTTATATAATTTTATAGTATAGTTTTGCTTTTTAAATATTAATAATATTAACTATTTTATTAGTAATTAATTATTATGCTAAATTTAGTACACTATTTAGTTAAAAGGAAAAAATAATTTAGTACTTACTAAAATACGTAATTTATTTATTTCTTTTACTAGTAAAGACTAAAGAAAAAAAAGTCCTTATATTTAAAGTTAATCTAAAGATAAACATAGGTAAGTAACTTAATAGATTTTTTAGTACTTTTTTTAATATAATAATAGATCTATATAAATATATTATAATATTATATTATACTTATAAACATTATATAAATATTAATATATATTAGAAATTTTAATAAGATAACTCTCTTATTAATAAAATAATAAACGTTTTAAACGAGTTTAAGAAGAATTAAAATTGTATTTTATTTTACCTAGCCCCTAACACTAACTTAGCCTCTATAAAAAATATATAGAATTATATAAAAGATAGGCTAAATAAAAATAAAGGCGTTCACTTATATATAAATTATATTTAGAAAGTATAGAGGCCATTTAAAGCGCATTTTTTAAAAAGTAAATTAAAATACTATAGAAAGTTATTAATAATTATATTTTATTACTTCCTAGCTATTATAAAATACTTATTAAATATAAAGGATACTATACTTAGTACTAGTAATATATTATTTACTAGTTTATTATTAAAATTGTGAGAATTTAACTTTTATTAATAATTATATAATAAATATATAAATATATAAAAATATTTTACACATTAATATAATATATGATATATTATTATATATATAAAAATAAGCAAATTTTACACCTTAAATAAAAAGTTATAATAGCCTAAAGTAGGGTTCTAAAAATCTTTAATATTTACTAATTTATTTTTACCCCTAAAGGTCTTAGTAAGCAGCGACTAATAGGGTTAGCAAAATCTACTAGTCTTTCTCTTTAAAATACCATTTTTTTTGTATTTTTTTGCTTTTTAATTATAAAGTTATTTTATTTTAAAAAAGGTATCTTTTTAGAGTACTCTTTTTCGCTTTCACCCCCCTGTAATTAATATTTATATAAAGGTTATAATTATAATATAATATAATAATATATATATATATTTATATTATTATATTAAAAACAGAACTAAAGAATCTATTAAGTTACTTACTCTTTTTTATTTTTAATTTAACTTTAGATATAAGAGTTTTTACTATATAGTCTTTACTAGTAAATAAAATAAATAAATTAGGTATTTTAGTAAATACTAAATTATTTTTATTCTTTAACTAAATAGCGGTCTAAAGTTAGAACATTAAATTATAACTAATAAAAAATTAATATAATTAATATTAAAGAAACAAAACTATAACGTAAAAATATATAAAATGTAATAGATTTAAATATATTAAAATATTAAAATAACTTACTTTTTTATTAACTAATAGCTAGTTTATATGCACTCTATTATTACTCTTTTTTTTTTATAATACCTCTTTTTAATAACTACTATTTATAGTACTAACTTATTAAAAAATATTATATTTTTTATATTTTTTATTTTTATTTTTGTTAATATTTTCTCTAGTATATTTTAAAATTTTTTTTAGCGTACTCATTATTAATTGTATAAAGAGAGGTAAAGTATAGCGTTAAGACACTGGTCTAAAAAAGGTATAGGCTAAAAAATATTATTTCTTTAGATATAGTTATAAAAATAAGCGTGTATAAAAATTATAAAAAAATATTTTAGTTTTAGTTAGGTTAGTATAAGACTTAAACTTATAGTTTTAGTATATAGCTTAATGCGTAGCTTAACGTATAGCTTAGCGTATAATTTAGTATACTAAAGTCTAGTATACTAGTAGTATTAGGCTACTATTACCTCTACTCTTTTTTTTCTCTTTAGGCTAGGCTACTATAGTACTAGTAATACTATAATATACTTACTTTACTATATTATTATTATTATTATTAAAGTTATATAATAGGATCCGAGCAGTGTTTATTCTTAGTAGCTTATAAAATATAGTTAACTAATATTTATAAATATACTAATAGTAACTTTACGTATTACTATTAAAAATAAAACTATAATAATTAAGTCTTATATACCTATTTATAAAAGTATACTAAATAATAACTTATACGTACGAGCGGTAAAAGTAGTTATAAAGTATCTATTAAATATATAAGTATACGCTAATAAAGTTAACGCTATAAAAGCCTTTAATATACTAAAAAGAAAATACTATAATACTACCCGCCGTCTACTTACTAACTAAAAAGATAAGTATAAGATAGTAATTATAGTAAAGAAAGGTATTAAGTTATATTTACTAGTATAATACGTCTAAATACAGTACGTTATTATAGATAACTATATACTAATTATACTATAAAGTACTAAACTATAACGGCTTATATTAAGGTTATATAAAAAGAAAATAGTAAAAAGATAAAAAATAAACTTTATACTAAAAATAATAAACGGAGTATAGTTATAAGTAATACTTAATATAGTAGTAGTTACTAAATTATACTAAATAACCTACTAGTAGTAAGTTATAAAGTGTAAAACAGGTATAGCGGCTGCTACACGTTAAAAAAAAAAGAGATAAATAGGTATATTATATTACGTATACGCCTAAGTATCGGTAGGCGTTTATATATTAATAAGAATAGAGAATTTAGAGGACTATACTATATATAAGTAAATAATAGCTTTTTAATACTATTTATATTGCCTAGAAAAAGATTAACTTAACAGTTAGATATAAAGTAATAACTATTATTTATAATAGGCAAAGCCGTAAAGACGCCACTACTCTTTATTAATTATATTTTTTTTATCTTAATATTATAACACTTCTTTTATAAAATACTATTATAAGGATTTTTTTTATATATTTAGACTATTTTCTAATAATAGTATATTCTTTTCTTTTTTAGGGCTTTTAATAAAGTTTCTATTAATAATTTTTTATTCTTTAAATTATTTTAGGAACTTAACCCTCTTTAACTTTATTTATATTATTATTATTACTATTTTATTTTTAGTAAGTTATATAGTATTATAAATACTATTATAAGTTCTTTTAAAGTAAAAATAATTATTAAAATAAAAGTATTTACTTTTAGAAGAGAATTAGTTGTATTTTTAAGTATTATTAAATATTATACTATATTAAAAGAATGGGAGTCTAAATTTATAACATTAAAAAGATAAATTATATACTATAATATTAGTAATATATTACGTAAGTAGTAATTATATAAGTATAGACCTAATTATTCTTATTAATATAATTTTATTATTAGATTACTATTATATTTTAAAAAACTAGTTACGTAGCCTACACTAGGTCTAGAATAGTATAATTAAAATTGTAGTTAAATATATTTACTAACTAAAAAGTTATAGAACCTTAAATAAGGGGCTTAAAAAATTATTATATTTAGATAATTTTAATGTATTATACGTAATAAATAAGTAGTAACTAAAATTCTAGTATAAATCTTTATAATATTCTTTTTAGAATAGTATTATTTACGTATTTTTTCGCTTAGTAATTAATTATATATAAATTTTTAAAAAAGGTATCTTTTTTAATTATTCTTTTTTTATTTTACGTCCCTGTAATTATATTTTTTTTATAAATCTTACTTTTAGGAAATTTAATATAGCGTATATAAAAATTTACTACTTATAATCTATTTAAACGCTTTATTTCTAAAAAATTTAAAAAATAAATAATATTTATATAGCTATATTATTATATTATTTAGTAGAGTAATTATTTAAAAATATATATAATAGGCCACTATTACAGTATAATATTAACTAGTTAAATAAAATTTCTTACACTTAAGTAGACTAGTTAAATAGGTTGTCGCACTTTTTTTTTAAACTTTAATAACTTTAGTAATACTAGACCTAATTGGGTAATTTTTAGCTTATTTAGCTTAGTTACTCTTAAATTTTAATTTAATTAAAAATTACCTAATTAGGACTAGTATTACTAAAGTTATTAAGTAACCTATTTTTATAATCCAACCCAACCCCATAGTAGGGTTACTCGGATAAAAACCTTAATAACTTTAGTTATACTAGTCCGAATTAGATAATTGTTAACTAGATTAGAATTTTAGAGTAACTAAGCTAAATAAGCTAAGAATAACCTAATTAGGACTTGTATTACTAAAGTTATTTAAGTTTTAAGAAGAAGCTTGGCATTTTAGATTTACTAGCCTAGACTTAAGTATATAAGTAAAAAAACTATAGCTCTAAAGCACTTCTTTAAAGGACTTACTTTAAATTTTAAAATTATATAATATATATTTTATAATAATTAGAATATAATTAGGCTAGTTATATATAATAATAAATATATAACTATCTATTTACGCTATATAAATATATAAAATATATAGTTATACTAAAAATATTTAAAAGAAGGTTTTAAAATTAAATATTTTAATATAAGTACTATAGTAGTTAATAGAGTAATAAAAACTCTATTAGCTTAATACTTTTAGAGATTTAAAAATTTATTAAATTTAATAAAAAAATTTACTAAGTAACAATTTTAAAAAACTTATATAATAATAAACTATAAAGCGTATTAAATTAAATACTTAATAGCTTATAAGCTACTATATATAATTATTATTTACAATTGTAGTGCTTAGAAAATTATAATAATAAAATAACAAAAATTATATAATAAACCTAATAGAGAAGTTTAATATATTAATAACTTAACTAGTTTACTAAATTTTTAAATAGCTTAAGCGTAGCGTAAAATAATTTTATTAAAAATATTATTTCTAGAGTTAATGCCTAAATTTTAACTACCTTAACTATTTATCTAATAGTAGTTTATAATTTATAAAGCTTTATATTTTATATAATCTATATAAGCAAAAATTAAGAAAAGTAAATTAAAAAATAATATCTATTTATAAGTAAATTTATTTTACTTTTAACTATAGAGAGAGATATAGAATAATAAAAAAGCGCTTAGTAATCTTTTAGATATAAATTAAAAAGTAATAAGTACGTCTAAACAACGATCCAGGGGTATAAACGTAGTAAGGAAACTCTATTAGATACTAAATCGTATACGTAATAATTAAAAGCTAATTTAAATATAAATAGAATTATAATAGTAAATATATAATTATATAAATTAAAATATTAGAATATATATTAGTTTATAGATATATCTACTTTAATAAGTTATAATATAGGAGTCCTATTTTTTAGTATTATAATAACTTTTATTACTTTTACTAGATTGAGTGCTACTTAAATAATAGAAGTAAAATGCTAAATACTATAAGTTTATAATTTATTAATAATATTAAACTATATAAAAACTATTTAATAATTATAAATCTTTTTTAATTCTAATATAATAGAATAAATAGAGCTTTAAAAAACTATAAACTATAAATTATAAAATTTAATAATCTCTTATTAATATATTTCTACCCTTTACGACGTGATAAAATTTAAAATAAAAATAGTTTACTATTTCTATTTTTTTTATTTTTAGATTAGCTCTTAACTTTTTAGAAGTATATTTTATTTTTTAAATTTAACCTACTAAAGCTTAAAAGTACTTAATTATAAAAATTATAAATAGCACTCTATATCTAAAAAGATTAAATATAGAAAATAAGCTAGGTAAAATTAATAATTTTAAACATATACTTAATTTTTTTTAAGGTATTAAGCTTTCTGTGTAGCTCTTAAATATTTAAAAACTAACTAATAAATAGCTATTAGAAAGTGAGATACTAGTATTAAACTAATTAATTTATTAAAATTTTTAGCTAGCTATAATAAAGGAATATTATTTAAAACTTTAAAAAGTAACGTATCTTCTTAAACTAAAAAGTAGAAAAATCTTTTTAAAGCTAAAATAAATTAAATTTTTTAAGTTTACTATAAAAGCGTAGCTTTTTATAAAGAAAATAGTATATCTTATAAATATTAAAGTATAATAATCTCTTATTAAGACTAAACAAAGTTTTTATTTTATTTAATAACTTATTGTTTCTATATTTAATAATAGTACTATCTATTTATTATTTTATCTATTTTTTATAAAGCGTAATTATAGGCTTAAAAATTAGATAAAGTAAAAAGCTAAGAGTTTTTTTTATGTAATAAAGTTACTATTAGTAACTACCTAATTAGAAAGAAAATTGCTATATATACTATATAACCTAATTATCGGCTCTTAAAGATACTATACTAAGCTTAATTAAAAAAGGTAACGCTTACTAAGACAGGTACGTAATAATTACTTAATAGTACTTAATAGTATTATAACTTAGCATAGTTTATTACTCTATATAATAACTTATACTAGCGTATTTACTATTATAAACTAATACTAAGCAGGTATTTATAAAAAATAAAATATTAATATATTATAACTATAATACGCGTTATAGCGTCTAAGGTACTATTTATTAATAGTAGTATACTGCTACTTTATAACTAAAGTATGCTCTTTTAGTACGTTAAAAAATAAAATTTTCGTAAAATAGATATACTAAACTTACTCTAGCCTATACTATAGAGTATAATATATATTCTAAGCTTTTAAATTAAACTAAATAAATAAGTAACGTAATATAGTAAGTATATCTAATATAGGAGCTAAAAGTTAAAAGAATAGAACCTATTAGCTCTTTACTAACTTTAGTATATTTAAAATACTTAAAATACTAAGTATACTTAATTATATTTAAGCGTTAAAGATTTTTCATATAATAAAATTACTAGTCTACTCTTTAACCTATTAAATAAATATTAGTAGAGCTTTTAAAATAAGATATTAGAATTAGAAATTTAAAAAAATTCTAAAAAAATAAAAATTAAGAAAAATAATATAGCTCACTGTAGATATATGCATAGTAGTAGTAATATATATAATTAATTTATAGTATTTATAATAATATAAAAGCTTAAAGAGCTATTAAAAAAAAGATTTAAGAAAAGAGCTATAAAATAATATAAATAGTATAAGAAAGAGTAAAAGTAATAATAAAAAGTAAAAAAACGTAAAAATTATTTTAAAAAAAGTTAGTAAAAAGATTATATAAATACTATTTATATTACTAAATACTAGTGTATTTACTATAATTAAACTTTTACTTTATAACTCTATTACCTAGTTATACTACTAACTAAAAATTACTTAAAAAAATTAATTTTTAATTATTTAAATAGTTAAACTATTTTTATTAGCTTAACTAGGAGATATATTATAGAAAATAATTTACACCTTATATTACTAGCTTATAAAGTTTTCTAAAATAGAGGATTTATCTTTCCTTTATATATATATAATACGGCTCTTTAGTGCTTTTTCTTATATAGATAGTTTAAATTCTTTAGATTTTAGAAACTAGTAATTTCTAGCTTATCCTTTCCTCTATAATAAGTTACAAAAAATTTTAATATTCTTATATAGTTACTTACCTACTTATATCTTTTATTACTGTTCTATCTTATTTTAGTATTTTAGAAATATATATTATATTATTTATTTTCTATCTAAAAATACTAATTAATTAGTTTAGAAATAATTATAGTTACTCTATAACTTTTTATTTATTATATTACTTTTTTTAAGTCTACTTAATTTAAATTATTAATTAGTGCACTTTATAAGCTTTATTAATCTATAGTATAATATAGTAATAAAAACTTTATAAATACTAATTAGCTTATATAATTATATATAAGTAGTATAAAGTTTAAATTTTTAAAAATTATACTCTATTCTTTTACTAATGGTTATAATATCTTACTAAATATAGTAATACTTTACTTATACTCTAATTATATATTTATAGATTAGCGACTACTTATAATTATATATATAGTAGTTAGTTAACGTTACTAAATTTATAAATTTTAAAATTAATAAATTTATTAGATAAATACTTAGTACCTATAATATAATATTTAGCCTTTAAAATAAGTCTAGCCGTTCTATACTCTCTACTATATTATTATATACTTAAAGCACTCTGCTATATTATATCTTTAGAGATTTTTTTTAAAAAAAAAAATTTATTATTATACTAATTTTAGCTAAATTACTACCTATTGTACTAACTACTTTTAGTAGTAGTATTACTCTAAATTAAAATAAAGTATAAAATTAACTAAAACTATCTGCCTACGTATTATTTATTAATAGGTCTTATACTAGCCTACGCGTACGTAAACTTTTAGTAAAAATAGTATTTTTAAGTATATAATTTTTCTTTATTATATAAATCTACTTAGTATACTATTCTATATAGATAAATTTTAGGCTAATAGAATAAAAGTTATATTAAAGTAAATAGTTAATAAAAAAAAGGCTAAGAGATATAGCGTTATTAAAGAAACTAAAAGTAAATTTAAAATAATTATAATTTTAAATTTAAACTAAGAAGATAAATCTATTAGTACACTTATAATATCTAAAATAAAAAAAACTTAAGCGTTATAAACTTTAGGACTGTCTACTAGGATATATAAGTTAGGTAAATATATACTCCTATCTTTATCTAGCAGATATTACTCACTACGTAGTAAAGTTTTTTTTTATTTTTAGGCGGCGTAGGTGCTAATAATAATAATTATATCTTTTTTTTTAAAAGCTAGACTATACCTAACTTACTTTAACCAGTTCTTTATAATATTATTATTTTAGTAGAAATGTAATAGATAATATAAAGACTTAGTAGAAATATAAATATAATAATATTATTTTAAATTATATAATAAGTATATAATAATAATATTAATTTATAAACTCTTAGTAGGCGAGATAAACTATAATATAAAATAGTTACTTAAAAAGAAAAAATAAGTATTTTAGACTTATATTTAAAAGCATAGTCTAAACTATATTATTACTATAAAGTACTCTATTTTTTTGTTAAGTTCTAATATTAGGTACGTTTAATAATTAATATTAGAAATTAAAATCTACTAACCCAAATCTATATATAGAATAATAATATTAGTTAAATAAAACTAAAAATACCTTTTCTATTAATAAGAATCTCCTATTACCTTGTTTTATAAAGAGAAAATATTATTTAGACCACTAAATATTATAATACAGGGGGGTGTAACAAAAAAAGACTAATTAAAAAAAATATCTTTTTTAAAAATTTATATAAAATTAATTACGAAGCCTAAAAATACGCGAATAATAGCGTTTTAAAGAGAAAATAAAAGAGATTTATATAAGGATTGTAGCAGCGTTATATATATTACCTATAATAAATTAAAATTACCTAAATATAGTAATACCTTTAACCCCTTTTTTACGTTCCTATAACTTTTTAGTTAGTAAATATATTTAACTAAAATATTAGCTATACCCTTTTAGCCCTACTATTGATTACGTAAGTAGTTTTTTAATATATATTAGTAATCTAATAATAAAATTATCTTAATAATAAAAATTTAGCCTATACTTATATAATTACTACTTACGTAATATATTACTAATATTATCTCAGCTTTTGATTATTGCGTACACGGTTTAGTACCCAATAGAGTTCCCTCACTGCGTTCGTACCCCTGGATCGTCGTCTAGGCGTACTTATTACTTTTCGATTACTAATATTATAGTATATAAAAATCTCTTTTTAATTTTATAAACCTAGACTGCTATTCCTTTAATATAGCGAGATATTTAATAAAATATAAATTTTAAGTTAATTGTTTTTTAAAAGTAAATACTTTTATTCTAATAATTATTTTTACGTTAAAAGAACTCCTAATAGTATTTATAATATTATATAATATTTTAAATATAAAAAACTAATAATTATAATATAAATAAAGTTAAAAGGGGTAGAGTTCCTAAAATAATTTAAAGAGTAAATATAATTATTAATAGAAACTTAATTAACAGCGCTAATAATAAAATAAAAGCTTATAAATAAAAAATAGTCTAAATATTATAAAAAAAACCTTCTATAAGTATTTTAAAAGAGAAGTGTTATAATATTAATATAAATTTTAAAAAACCTATAATTAACAAAGAAAACGTAAAAGAAAATATTAACATACGTTAAAGAAAATATTATAAATATTAAAGCTATAAATTTTAAAGAAAATAATTTTTTCTAATAAGTTATTACTATAAATAGAAGAGATTAAAAGAAATACTATAAAAAAAGAAATAATAATAGAGTAAGAGAAAAAACTAGCCATTACCTAATTGAAAAGTAAATTATTGTAATATTTTAATATATTAAAATATTTTACGTTTTACATATTTTTATATTATAATTTTCGTTTTTTAATTTTAATTATATAAATTATTTTATTATGTATAATTTAATACTCTAAATTTAGAATCCTGTTTAGTTAAAAAATAGAAGTAATTTAGTATTTACTAAAATACCTAATTTATCTATTCTTTTTACTAGTAAAGATTATATAAAAATAGTTTTTATATCTAAAGTTAGACTAAAAATAAAAAGGGATAACTCACTCTATAGATTCTTTAGTTGTTTTTTTAATATAGGCATATAAATATATATATATATTATTATATTATATTATAATTATAAACTTTATATAAATGTTAATTTAATTAAGTATTTGTAATAAGATCCTACTCTTAGTTATAAAATAACAAACGTTTTAACCTAGATTAAGAATAATTAAAAAAATCTTATTTTATACCAAGCTTGTAACACTGATTCAGCCTATATAAAAAATATACAAGATTATATAGAATTTAGGCTAATTAATAATAAAGAAGCTAATATAGGTATAGAATTAAGTTTAAAAAGTATAGAGACTATTTAAGAGCTATTTTTAAATAGTAGAATATATGATTATAAAAGATTATTAATAATTATATTATATTACTCTATTTATTATAAAATACTTATAGAATTTTAGGGCTACTATACTAAGTAGAAGTAATATATTATTTACTAGTTTATTTTTAACAATTTAAAAATTTAACTATTATTAATAATTATATAATTAATATATTAAACTATATATTTATATATTAATTAAATAAATAGTGTGGCTATAGTAGCTTAGAATAACTAAAAGGGGTTTTAATACGCTAGTAAATAGGTTAAAATTAGGGTAGGGTTAAGTTAGCTTACGTAAGACCTTAACCTAACTATACCTCTAACCTATTTTTTTTAACGCTAGTATAGGTTAGAGTTAAATTAGAGTCGTATAAACTATAGGTTAAAATTAAATAAAAATTATATAGATTATAAGTTAAGATTAAATTATAAAATTTAGATTCGGGTTTTTTAATTAAGGTATATATTATAATTAGTTATTATAGTATATTATAATTTATAAAATAGATAATTATATTTAAGCTATAATATAGTTCTTTTATTATCTACGCTATACTTTATACTTAATTATAAAAGTTAAAAACCTAAAATTTCTACTATATCTTGCTAAGTACCTAAATGCTAGACGTAAATCTTTAGCCTAAATAGTAATTTTTTTAGTATAAATATAATTTATATTATAGTTTATAATAGTTAGTATATAGTAAATAATATAGTATAGGTTATTATATATTTAATATATTTAACTAGGAAGGCTTTAAAGGCTTCTTATATAGTTTATAGTATAAAAGATTAGAATTAGTAATTTTTACTAAAAAATTCTATAGTAGTAATTTTGCAGACTAGTTAAGTAAAAGGTATTTTTTTAATTAGTAGACTAGTTTTTTACTAATAGTATTTAATTTTATAAAGGATAATAGCTATATAATATTAATATTTAACTATTATTAAAAGCTATTATAACTTACTTTCTAGCTTAAATTAGTATTTTTTCTTTATAGTATCCCTACTAGTAGTACTAATAAATTTTTTATTTTTTATATTCTTACTACTAGTAGTTATCTTCTTTTTTTTTTTTTTAAATAAGCCTTTTATATTAAGGCTACCTAACTATTTAAGGAAAGTGTTTTATCTCTTAGGCAAACTAACAATCGGCTCTTTAAATAACTAACTAATATATATTCTAGGTTATATTACTAAATATAGTTATATTAAACTACTAATCTATTACCTAATTAGGCCTAGTTCGCCACGCTAAGCCTATTTAGGAATAGATTTTTATCTTGTCTAACTTTAGATAGCAATTTAGCCTAAAATGCCTCTAAATGCAATAGGGATTTCGGCTTCCCTACAGCCTTATATTAATTCCTTAGCGGTGCCCCGCACTTCTAAAAACTCTGCACTTTACTATGCAAAGTGGGCGCGTTTAAAGAACGCTGCGACAAGGAGAGGAATTGAACCCCTAATGCGTAGAAGAGACCTCGAAAATTAAGGAATCTTGGCATTTCCAGGCATATGCCCACTGTGCCACCCCGCCAGTTATCTTCTTAAGTTTTTTAAGAGTTTTAAGAGCTTTCTTAGACTACTATTTACTAAAAAGGGTAGAGTTTTTACTATAAGCTAAGTAGGTGCGCGATATTATAGAGGTAAAGTAAATAATTAAATATATATTAGGCTATTATAATTATATGTAATAATAAGGAGTAGGTAGTTAAATTAATAGTAAAGTACGTAAGGGTAATAATTAAATATATATATATAATTAGGCTAGTACTATATAGGCTACTACTAGTACTACTACCTAATTACGTATAGATTACTTTTTAGATTAGGCTAGTATTTTTTACTTTTACTATTTTATTATATTTTATTTTATATCTAACCTACGCGTTATTATATACTTTTATTATATTAGCGTACTGTATTATAGATTCTATTAAGTAAAAAACTCTTAATTATATAAATAGACTGCTATTATCTCGTAAAATTAAAATTCTACTAGATTTTAAATATAATAAGTAGGATAAGCTTACCAAGGTAATTAATACAGTTATTTATAATAGTATTTTTTAACTAGTATAAGATTTTACTTATAAAGTAGATAAAATTAATAAAATTTTTAAAATACGCAGTATAGGTAACTTATAAAAAAGTTATTTAATAAATTTATAAGTACTATTTAAGGGCTAGCTAAGCTTAAGCGCTTATACTATAGTATAAAAAAATTAATTAAGTATAAAAAATATAAAAGAAAAAACTTTAAAAAAGGCTACTACAGTAAATTATTTCGTAAAATTTTAATTTATAAAAAAGCTTAAAGCGACTAGATAAGATACTTAGAAAGAAGTAGTTAGAGTAGAATTTAAAAAGCTTAAAGAAAAGAGGTTTTGTAATAAAAAGAGTAGTAAGTTATTATAGCTATTTATTATAGTCTTATATAAATATAGTATAGCTAAGTAGCTGTAAATATAACTTAAATATATTTTTAAAAAATAAAAAAATATTATATTAAAAGTTAATAATAGGCGCTATATAAAGGCTTTAGAGAAGTTTTATTAAACTATTATAAATAACGCTAATAAGAAAACCGAATATTATATAGTAACTTATATATATAAAATAGGTAATATTTTATAAAAAATTATATAGAATACGTACTTAGAGAAATTAAAAAAGCTAAAATTAAATATATTTAAAAGTAAAGAGGCTAAAAATAAGTAGTATACTTTTATAAAA
This sequence comes from Pleoardoris graminearum, assembly GCA_030770415.1. NCBI lineage: Eukaryota > Fungi > Ascomycota > Dothideomycetes > Pleosporales > Didymosphaeriaceae > Pleoardoris > Pleoardoris graminearum. Next base: position 314,883 of record JASEKS010000059.1, on the reverse strand, counting down.
AATATAATATTAGAAGAGCTAGTAATAGTAATAGCTTAATATTAAAAATAAATTTATTATATAATTTTATTATATATATATACTAATTACTATAGGGAGCATAAGCTAATATTTTTTAAAAAGCTTTTTAGTAACGGTAATATAACTTTTAAAACTAATAAACTATATATTTTAGGTAATAAAAGTAATAAATATAAAAAGGAGGTTAATAATAATTTAAAAATTAATAAGTATAATAAGGGGCTTAGTAATAAATATAAGACATAAGAATAGTAGTAAGAGTTATAAGTAAAACTATAGGTAGATAATAAAAAGCCTTTTAAGGAGAGTAAATAGAATAGCGCTTTTAAGATAATATAAAAGGATTTCCCTAATAATAATATATAAGTAAAAATTATTAAATAGTATTATTATACTAAAATAGTTAATATATACCCTAATATTAGCGCGCTACTAATAACTTAAGACTATAAAACTTTATCTAAAAGCTTTATTATATAATTTTTTAATATTAATTTTTTTTATAATTATAAATAGTTTATTATATTTATATTATATAATATCTTAGTTATTATTATACTATATTAATTAGTATATTATATTTTATTATTAAAACTAAAGTTTTATTTTTAACTTTAAAGTTTTATAAATTTATATCCACTAACTACTTTTTAATTTTATTTTAATATTATTATATATAAGTATTTTATAATTATTTTATACTTATTATTATAAATATTTTAATTATAATAATTATTAATTTATTAAAAATTTTTTAAATTATTATTAATCTTCTTCTCTTACTTATTATTTTTCTTACTTAAAATATATAATTTATTAAACTTAGAAGTTATATTATTATTATTAATAAGCTCTCTTATTTACTTCTTATAGTAATTAGGATATATATATTATAAAATAATAAATTAAACTTACTTTTAATTTTAAGCTATTACTATTACTAGTGTTTTTAATATTATATTCTTTATAGAACTATACTGCTTTATTTTAATTACTTTATTTTTAAATATATTTAAATTTAGTTTTATTAATCTTTTTAATATATATATTATATAATTTTCTATATAATACTATTTACATTATATATATAAATTACTATATAACTTTTAGTTATTATATTTAAACTATATATATTAACTTAAAAAATCTTCTTTAAAGTCTTTATATACTATTTATTATTAACTTTTAATATAAATCTTTTTTATTTTCTAAGAATATCTATATATTTTATTTATAACTACTTAGTTATACTATATTAATATAAAACTATAATAAATAGTTATAATAATTTACTACTATTTTTAATATATAATTATATTTTCTTAAACTTTTTAAGTCTATTATAATTTTTTTAAAAGGTATTTTATTTAGTCGTTCTAAACCTTTTTTTAAGTTAAAATATTACTAAATAATCTACTAAAGTAATTATTATTAATACTGTTATTTATATATATATTATATTTAATTAATTTTTTTATACTACAGCGTAAATATTTAAGCTAAGCTAGCTCTTAAATAGTACTTATAAAGTAATTAAATAATTTTTTTTAAAGTACTTATACTGCGTATATTAAAAATATTATTAATTTTACCTATTTTATAAGTTAAATCTTATACTAATTAAGATAAATTATTATAAATAATTATATTAATTAATCTAGTATACTTATTTTACTTATTACGTCTAAAATTTAGTAAAATCTTATGTCTATAATATAGTAATAGTCTATTTATATAATTTAAATTTTTTTTATTTAATAGAATATATAATATAATATACTAATATAATTAAAATATATAATAATTTATAAGTTAAATATACTATAGAGTATACGTTATAGCTATAATTTTTTTAATTAAAATAAATATATTATTTAAAATTTTTATATACGCTTTTTTTTATACTATATCTAAAAAAATAACGTTTTTAACTTACATATTTCTTAAACTAGTATTTTAATACTATATATTACCCCTTTATATATAATATAGAGTTTAGTAAAATAGTAAAAATAAAAAATACTAGTTTAATTTAAAAAATAACTTATATATAATTAAGTAATAGTACTATTATAATAATAATTTATAAACTACTACTAGTTTAAATTTTTATATATACTTAATTATTACTCTTATTTATTTTACTATTAACTTACTTACCTTTTATTATTATATATAATTATAACAACGTAATATACGTTTAATTATTTATTTTAATTTTATAATATTACGTATCTATCTTAATTATAATAAAATAATTACTTATAAATAATGATTTAATAAAGTTTTTACAAGTTTTATATAATTTAAAAAAATAACTACTTGTAGAAAAGGTAAAAAAGATAATAAATAATTTATAAAAATTACTACTATAAATACTATAAAGATATATAATAATAATTTAATCTAAAAAGTAAATTTTTTAGCTTTTAATAATAGTTAAAAATTAATATTATATAGTTATTACTTTTTATAAAATTATATACTAATATACGTTAGTAAATAGATTAAAATTAAATTAAGGTTAAGTTAGCTTATATAAAACTCTAATGTAATTATATTTTTAATCTATTTTTTTAATACTAGTATAGGTTAAAACTAAATTAGGTTTATATAGACTAGGTATTAGAGGTAAATAAAAATTATATAAATTATAAATTAAAAGTAGAATATAAAATATAAATTAGAATATTTTAATTAGAGTATATATTATAATTAGTTATTATAGTCTATTATAATTTATAATATATATAATTATATTTATATAATAATTTAATTTATTTATTATTTACGTTATACTCTATACTAAATTAAATATTTAAAAATTATAGTTCTATTTTTATAAATACCGTATTACTAACTAAAATTTTTTAGTTTAAATAAGAATTCTTTTACTATAAATATTATTTAAATTATAATTTATAATAATTAATATATAGTAAATAATATAGTATAGGTTAAAATACTATTAAAATATTTAACTAGAAAATCTTTTAAAGCTTTTTATATAGTTTATAATATAAAAAACTAAAATTAAAATTTTTTTATTAGTAAATTATATATTAGTAAACTAGTTCTTTACTAATAGTATTTAATTTTATAAAAAGTAAATAATACTTTACTATTATTAAAAGCTATAAAAATTTAGTTTTTCGGTTAAATTAGTATTTTTTTAGTATATTTTTACTAATAATTTTATAGATTTTTTACTATTATTTTTACCTATATTACTAGTATTTATTATATTAAGTTACCTATAACTTTTAAAACCTTTTTTAGACTATTTTTTATAAAAATTTTTGTATTATAATTTAGAGAGATACTTAAGATTATAAACATAATATAAATAATTAAATATATATTAGACTATTATAATTATATAAAATAATAAAAAGTAGTTAGTAAAATTAGTAATAAAATAAGTAAAAGTAATAATTAAGTATTTATAAAAAATTAAATTAATAATAGTATTCGGGCTACTACTAGTATTATTACCTAATTAAATATAAACTATTTTTAAATTAAACTAGTATTTTTTTATATATTTACTAATTTATATTTAATCTATATTTTATTATATACTTTTATTATATTATTATATTTTATTAGTAATTCTATTAGGGAAATAACTTTTAATAATATAAATAGACTACTACCGTTTTATAAAATTAATATTTTACTAAATTTTAAATATTAACAGTAAAGTAAACTTACTAAAGTAATTAATATAATTAATTATAATAATATTTTTTAATTAGTATAAAGTTTTACTTATAAAATAAATAAAATTAATATAATATTTAGAAAACGCGGTATCAGCGGCTTATAAAAAACTTATTTAATAAATTTATAAGTATTATTTAATAATTAGCTAAGCTTAAGCGCTTACGCTATAGTATAAAAATATCAATTAAATATAAAAAATATAAAAAAAAAAAGATTTTTAAAAAAGCTACTATAATAAATTATTTAATAAAATATTAATTTATAAAAAAGCGTAAGGTAACTAAATATAATATGAAAAAAAAAGTAGTAGTAAAAGTAAAACTTATAAAACCTAAAACAAACTTTTATAATAAAAAAAGTAATAAGTTATAATGGCTATTTACTATAGTGTTATACTAATATAGTATAACTAAGTAGTTATATATAAAACTTAATTATCTTTTTATAATATAGAACTATATTATATTAAAAGTTAATAATAAACAATATATAAAAGCTTTAATAATTATGTTTAAACTAATATAAGTAGTCTTAAAAGAAAACTAATAGTTATATAATAACTTGTATATATAATTTAAATAATATTCCATAAAATATATTATAAAATACGCATTTAAACAAATTATTAATATTATAATTAAAAATATTTAATACTAATAATACTAGAAATAAATAGTATACTTTTATAAAAAATATAATATTAACAAAGCTAGTAATAATAATAGTCTAAAATTAAAGATAAGTTTATTATATTATTTTATTATATATACGTACTAATTACTATATAAAGTATAAATTAATATTTAAAATGAGTTTTTTAGTAATAGTAATATAACTCTTATAGTTAATAAACTATATATTTTAAGTAATAAAAGTAATAAGTATAAAAAAGAAACAAATACTAATTTAATAATTAATTAAAACTATAAGAGACTTATATAGAAATATAAAGTAAAATAATAATAATTAAAGTTATTAGTAATACTATATATAGAGGATTACCTCTATTTTAAAAAAAAATAAATAAAATAGCGCTTTTAAAATAATATAAAAAAATTTTATTATAAATAATATATAAGTAAAAATTATTAAATAGTACTATTATATTTAAATATTAATATATGCCCTAACATTAGCGCACTATTAATAACTTAAAATTATAAAACTATACCTAGAAGATTTATTATAAAATGTCTAAAAAGAAAATTTTTAAAATTATAAATAGTTTTATATATTTATATTATATATTATTATAGTTATTATTATACTATATTAATTACTATATTACTTCCTATTATTAAAATTAGAGTTTTATATTTAACTTTAAAATTGTATAAGTATATACTTACTAAATACTTTTTAATTTTTTATTAAAATTATTATATATCAGCATTTTGTAAAAATATTTATAAATAATAAATATAAATTAATTATCCTTTAATATATAATAATAAACAGTAGAAATAATATATACTTTTTTAAAAAGTATATAAAAATTAAGTATATTAGAACTTTTTAATTACTTAATATTATTTAATAATTAATATAAATAAATAAATAGTGTATTATAAACTAAATATTTATACTGTAAAATTAGAAATATTTTCATAATTTATTAATAAAATTATTATATTAGTTAAATTTATTTTTCTATAACTGTAATATTAATATATAATAATTATATAACGAACTTAAAAAGTATTTAATAAGTATAAATATATAAAGCTTTATAGTTAAAAAACCTTTAGTTTTAATAATAAAAAATAATATACTAATTTATATAATATATTAATAACTAAGATATTATATAATACAAATATATAAAAACTATTTATAATTTTAAAAAATATTTAATTCTAAAAAATTTTAATTTAGAAATATCTTATAATAAAATATTATAATAAAATCTTATAATAAAATTTTAAAATAAAATCTTATAATAAAATTTTAAAATAAAAGTCTTTATATAAAGCGCTATAGCCTTAAATTATTAGTAGAGTACTAATATTAGGGTATATATTAACTGTCTCTGCGCACTAACCGTTTTAGTATAATATATAGGGTACAGGCTAGTCGGCGTTTATTATAACTAATAATAATAGTCTATAACGTTACTTAAAATATTATTAATATATAGGCCGCTACTAATACTTATATTTATATTAATATAATTTAATAAAATATATAGCTACTATATACTAAAAATAAAATATTTAATTAGAGTTTTACTTAATATTTTACAAACCCTCTACTATCGCGAAAAATTATAATATTAAATAACTTAGGAGGTACTATATTATATATTTAGTTTTAACAAAATAAACTAGCTAAGTCCTTTTTTAAACTATAGCTAAACACTTTTATAAATTACTAAAAATTAATTTTAGTTACTAACTTCTAGAAGTACTATACTTATTTAAAATAATCGCCTATAGAGTTATTAAAGAATAAAAAAATTAATTAAATTAAATTTTTAGCTGCATATATTAAGTAAAATAAAGAAAAAAAAAAGAGGTACTATTTACATAAAATAAGTAGTAAAATATAACTAGATAAACTAAAAACCCTATAAGTATTATTCTATACTAGAATTTTTATACTTACTCTAGTTAGGTATAAGACTAATTTAGAAAAGCTACTAATTATATAAATAATTATTTATATATATTTTATTTTAACTATAGTTTTATTCTTTAATATTTATTAATAAAAGGTATTAGGTATAAATAATTTATTAGGACTAAATATCTTACAAACTATCTAAACACCCAGTCTTATAGAAGTATATAAATTTCTATTTATAAATAATAATTTATACCTCTTACCCTCTCCTCTTAATCTTAGAATAAAAATATATCTATACTAGTTCTATTATATTCTAATATAACTTTTAAAAAAAAGCTTATATAAGTTGTAGTTAATAATAACTAGTCTTTTTAAATAGTTAAGTAGCTATTATTTTAGCGCTTTATTTAATTCCTCTAACTAGAGGCTGTAATAATTAACTATTATAAATTTAGACTAATATTCTAGAGTTAGTTTTAATAAGCTAAAATATACCTTCTTAATAACTTTAACTAAATAATTAAAATTTTAATTATATTAGATATATAGTATACGTTTAATTACTTTAGTTTTTTTATTATTAAGATATATTATATTAATTACGACTAGCGACTTTAAGAAAAATTACTTTATTTTATTTTAATACATAGAAAGTATACTAGTACTTTTATAATAATAAATATACTATAAGTATTATTAAAGATAAATACTAAACTATACCTCCTAGCTATTACTTATAATAATATTAGTAATAATAATACGCTTACTTATACTATTTAAGAGAAGCTAGTTTTTAAGAGTATTTCTTAGCGCTTATAAGAGAATACTATACTATATTTAGCTTATATTATTAATTTTATTATCTAAAATATTATTAAGTATTTTAAGCTAGTAGTATTACCTATAGTTAACAATATAAAAAATATTATAAATATAATATATTTAAAAAATAAAAGCGTAGACTTTATTTTAAACTTTCTTTATAAAATACGTACGCTTTTATTATATATATTTATTATATACTAAGTAATTACTAAATTTAGACTATTTATATTACTATTAACGTATTATTATAATATTATAAGCATTTTATTACTATATAATAATATCTACTATTTAAAAAACAGCTATCTGTTATCCGTAATATTAAAATATAATAGAATTTAATATTTAATATATATACACGCGCACTTAAAATCTAAAAATATATTAATAAATAACTAAAATAAAAGGTTATACTTAATATAACTATTAGGGCGGCTAATAGTAATATAGCTAAGATAAACTTTTATAATCTTAAATAACTTAAAATATTTTCTATAAAATAGTACTACCTTAAACTACTTACTAAAATACTAAAATATTTTAAAAATACTATAAATTTTCTTAGCAAGAACCGAAAATTTTAAATTTAATATATTTAGCTTATATATAACTATCTCTTTAATTTCTTAAATAATATAATAGTTAAGTTAGATAATAAAAACCTAAAATATAAAGAAAATATTAAGTAACTAAAAATAGTTCTACTAAGTTAAGTAAATACTATTTAAAGATAGACGTAAAATAGAGATTTTTATTTAATTATATAATTAATCTTAATCTAATATAAAAGCTTACGGTATATAAAATATAATTATTATAAATATTTATTATAGTAGAACTCTAACTACTAGTTTAAAATAATATATAAAAACTCTACTATAAATATACCTATTAAAAATAATTCTTTAATTATTTTAATTACTATAATAATAATAGACGTATAAGTTATATATTAGTATTAAACCGTTTTATATAATAATTATAAAATAGTAAATAGTTTTAGAAGCTTACTATTTTATTAAGTAGTTTTTTAACTCTAAACTAAGCGTCTTTTATAAAAGAAGCCGAAGAGGCTAGTAGCTAATAATATAAAAAAGGAGAAGCTTACTTAAATACTTCTTATATAAAAATAATTAAGGATTTTAATATACTAAATTAGTAGTAGGTATACAAAGATATATTTTTTTAACTAACTTAAATTATAAAGAACGTACTCGCTATACTAATTATATAAGTTAGTATTAAGTATATTTTTAATATTACTAAAAATATTTTTAGTAATTAGAGGTATTAACTTTCTACTTAAATAGTCTAGTAGATAATAATTTTTACTAATTTAATTTTTTAAGAAACGGAAAAGCAAACTAGACTATAAAATATAATTATAAAAATAATAAATAATAAAACTTTTTATAATAAAATTAATAATTTACTAAACCTTTAAGCACCTTAGGAGCTTATTAAAAAATATATAAAAAATATATATAGCGTAAATAGAAATTTAATAAAAGATACTAAAGACTATAAAAATAAATTATTCCTCTCTCTATAAAAGCGTTAAAAGTTTATACGCTATTATAAGAGACTATAATTAATAGTTATTATAATTTAATTCTTATAAGTATATAAACTAAACTAGACTCTTATACTATATTTAATTTAGTAATTTTTAAAAAAGAAATTCTAATAATTTTAACTTAACTCTAACCTCTAGTCTATATAATTTTAATTTAACTCTAACCTATTATCTATATAACTTTAACCTAACTCTAGTTTATAGTTTATATAATTTTAATTTAACTCTAACTCTTAGTCTATATAATTTTAATTTAACCCTAACCTATTATCTGTATAACCCTAACCTAATTCTAACCTAACGCTAGGTAACTCCGACCTATTTACTAGTATAGGTTTTAAAAAAGAGGAGTATGTATATACCTTTATATATTAAACTATAAAGATAATTTATATATTAATATTATAGAGTATCTATTATACTATATATAAAAATAAGCTAATTTTATACCTTAAATAAAAAGTTATACTAACTTAAAGTGGGACCCTAAAAATTTTTTATATTTACTAATATTTTACTACCCCTAAACCTCTTAGTAAGCAGCCGCTAATAATATAAATAGAGTCTACTAATCTTTCTCTTTATAATAGTATGTTTTCGTATTTTTAGGCTTACTAATTAAGAAGTTATATTATTTTAAAAAAGATATTTTTCTTAATTAGTCTTTTTTTATTGCACCCCCCTATAATATATTAGAGAAATGTTTTTAAATAAGCTTTTGGTTTAACTAATAACTATATAATTTTACGTATTTTTAAAAAATCTAAATCTAAGTATATAAAAACTAAAAACATATTTCTAAAGTATTTATTTATTATTTATAAGCTAGCTAGCTAAAAAGTATTATAATACTAATTCTTATTTATTTTCTTTTTTAGTATATATTTTTTTTATAAAAAACTTAAAGATATAACTTTATATATACTTTAATAAAATTTTATAAATATACTATTATTAAACCCTTAAAAATAAATAGCGCCTACGCATTACATACCTATACAAGATAATAAATAGTAATAAAAAAATATATAACTTATAAAACTTTTTAGAGAGAAAAGAATTATTAAAAAAATTTATTGAAAGAGCTACTAAAAAAAGTAAAAAGAGTTACCTTTAACGTTATTATTAGTTGTTATTAAAGAGACTCTTAAGTAACTAAAAATAAAAAAAATTATAAAATTATATATTTAGTAAAATATTAAAAATATATAAATACTTATATAATTTTTTAAAAAGAGAGATTAAATATAAAAGTCTATTACTAAAAAAAAAATATTACTTTTTTAGTTTATTGTCAAAAGTATATAATAGTAAATTTAAATAAAAAAAATATAATATTAAGTTATTTAATATAAAAATATAAAAAGGTTTTACCTCTTAGTAATAAGTATAGCTAGATTTATATAGTAGATTATAAGTAATATTTTAATTACTATTAAAAATTACTACTATACCAAACTCTAATAAAATTTATAAATTAAAATAATAAAGAGTAACTTTCTAAAATAAAACTAAAAAAATAAAGTTTAGTATATACGCTACTATATTAATAATTAATTATTTTAGTAAATAAAAAAAAATATAAAATATAAAATATATTTATACTAAAGTTATTATATTAATAGTATAAAAAGTAACTATAGAGTATAAAATAATTTTATACTTTTATAATTATTATATTATATAGTAATATCTATTTAATAATAATATAATAATTACTATAATAGAATACTAGTAATACTTTTTATTATAATAATATTAATAATTATTATACTATTTAAATATTTTTAAAATAAATATTTAGGCTTTTAGATTATTATATACTTTATATTTTTAATATAATTTTATTATTAATTTTATAATATCGTATCTTACTACTTCTATTGTTAATACCTCTTTTTTTAGTTTACCTTTATATTTACTTAATATATAGTATATCTTTTTAAAAGCTTATATACTAAAAAGGATATTATACTTAATAAAATAGTTATATTATAGTAGTTATCTATACTTTATTAAGTAAAACTACTAAGTAAAGATCTATATTCTTACTATATTAAAGAGGTCTAATTATAATTTAATAATATTACTACTAAAGTCTATAAAATTATATTTAGTAAGTCTATACAACTTATTTAATAGCTAGCGGATATATAATATATTAAATAATTATACTACTAGTTTTTATAAGCGTTAAATTAATTTAGAATTAAAAATAGTACTAAAACTTTTAAAGCTATAGTAAAACTATAATAATAACTATACTTAGTAAGACTCTATACTATTTTAAACTTTATATAGTACTCTTTATAAAGGCATATATATACTTCTCCTTTTTTAAACCCCTTTTAGTCGTTCCGAGCCACTACAGCCACACTCTTTATTCAATTAGTATATAAATATATAGTACTTTTTATTTTAGTTATATTTATAAACTATTACTTCTAGTATAAGATTCTAACTAGAGCGGGTTAGCTATTCTCTCTACTAGTATTATTAAAGGAGTTTATTAGTTTATTAAGGCTAACGTAGTAAATATAGATTATATACTTTTATATATAGTAAAGTATTCTTAAATCTTTATTATAGTAAACTATCTAAGTATATATTTAAATTAATACTCAGCCCTCTATAAAAGAGAAAAATATAATAAATATACAGTCTTAAGCTACGCTAATATAACGTTACTAGACTTTAAATATACTATATATTTAACTAAATATTATATATCCGTATTCTTTAAATTCTAAACACTAATACTAGTTATTATTTAATACCTATACTAGAAGGGTATTATCGCATAATTATTATACCCTATAAGTAGTAAGTATATAAACCTCCTATATTAATTATATTAGTTACTTTTTCTAAGGTAGTAGTTAAGTTACTACTAGATATAGGTAAGGTTAACGTCGACGTAAAAAATAAAAATTTTAAATAGACGCTGCTCTTATAGGTAGTAGGGAAGAATAGACGCCGCTCTCGCAAGCAGTAAATAATAAGAGTAATCCCACTTCTATAAGTATATATCTACCCCTCCTAACCCCTTATTCGCGAAAAGAAACGTAGATTTCACAACCCTAGTACGTAATTAGTAGTCTATATTTAAATTGTAAGCGGACTAGACTATATCCCTCTACGAATAGAGTAGTACGTTTGTAGCAGCTTAACTATTGTCTCGTGTCCGTTCATTACTGCCCACCAGAGCGGCGTCCGTCCGTCCAACTCCTTCGCGTCGACGTCGACGTCGACCTTGCCTGTGTCTAGTAGTAGCTTAACTGTCGCCTCGTGTCCGTTCCTTGCTGCCCACCAGAGTGGTGTCTGTCTGAAATCCTTGTCCTTCGCGTTGACGTTGACCTTGCCCGTGTCCAGCAGCAGCTTAACTGTCGCCTCGTGTCCGTTCCTTGCTGCCCACAAGAGCGGTGTCCGTCCAAAACTCTTGTCCTTCGCGTCAACGTCGACCTTGCCTGTGTCCAGCAGCAGCTTCACTATCGCCTCGTGTCCGTTCCTTGCTGCCCACGCGAGCGGCGTCTGTCCGTCCAACTCCTTCGCGTCGACGTCGACCTTGCCCGTATCCAGCAGCAGCTTGACTGTCGCCTCGTGTCCGTTCTTTGCTGCCTCCAAGAGCGGCGTCCATCCGTCCTCGTTTTTTGCGTTGACGTCGACCTTGCCCGTATCCAGCAGCAGCTTGACTGTCGCCTCGTGTCCGTTCTTTGCTGCCTCCAAGAGCGGCGTCTGTCTACTTATGTCCTTCGCGTCGACGTCGACCTTGCCCGTGTCTAGTAGTAGCTTGACTATCGCCTCGTATCCAGTCCCCGCTGCAAGGTGCAATGGCGTTCTGTTGTCTTTGTCCTTGCTGTTGACCGTAGCAGAACCTGCGACAAGTAACGAACTCACCGCGTTCTTACACCCATTCTTAGAAGCCCACCACAATACAGTCCTATCTCTTGAGTCTTTTGAATCAATCTCATACTCTTCCAAATTTAACAAGTACGTGAGAACTCCATCGTGCCCAAGTTCTGCTGCATTCAAGCAGAATCCTTTGCTTTTCGAGTAAACAAAGTCGCGTCTTGCAGTGCGTTGAGCCAGCCCGCGCTGAAACTTGGGTTCGTCTCCTACATGAAGAGGTCCTCCGGTGGCTCGGTCTATCCTGATGGCATTCATACACAGTTCAAGCGCCTCCTCACTACCAGTGGCAGCAGCTGCGAAAAGAGGACATCCGTAACGCTCATCCTCTACTGCCAAGCACTGATTAGCTGACAGGCAGACCTTCATGAGATTGGCCATGTTAAGCTCGGCAAGCAGATATAGACAACTAACGCGTTCCCAGTGTCTACGCACTTTGTGCTTCTCAAGTAGGTTGTCCAATTTAACCCATTGAGGAGGCGGAAAGCTGTCGAGAAAGTGCTTCTGGGAGACACCACTGCCTTCTGCTGTATCTGCGTGATGCAGCACGTTCCGCACAGCATACTCCAGCAATGGGAATCTTTGCATCGCCAATGTGCGCATGGCCGCTACATCCTGCGAAGAAGCCTTAGAAAGGCTATTGGGGATGTTCAAGGATGTCGCAACGTCGAGACTGATGTAGTTGGAGCAGCACTGCTTCAGTCGCTCGTGGCTCTGACCCTGAAAATTGCTCCCAAGCTCGGGCCAGATCTTACTGAGACCGTTCTCTTTGATTAGGAAGTCTCTTACCGACTCGTGTATGAACTGGACTTTCTGCTTCTTAGACATGGTAGTCTCGACGAGACCTTTCGAGTAGTAGAGTATGAAGCGCTTCAAGACGTCCTCGGTGATCAACTCAGAATCCCATGCCGACACTGCATCCGGATCGACGCCTGAAAGAATGGCATGATACAACTGCTCCGGACTTAGTGGCTGTTTCGCGAAGAGTACCCACTGGATGCACAGCACTAAATTCTCTTTGTTGTGCGAGTCGCGTGTTAAGATATCGCGGAATAGCTCGTGCAAATCGCTAGGGATCTCCTTCAGCTTCCGTCGGAGCGTGTGGATCTGGCCGCGGTCCCACTCCTTATTCAGGATGCCTACGACAAGAACGACCCACATAAAGATACCTGATGCCTTCTCCTGAAGTTCTAGACGGATCTGCTGAGCAATCTTGCTCTGCCCAATCTTCAGCTCGGTCTTGACATAGTTAGCGATGTCTTGAGTATGCCCTTCTTGTCCTTCTAGCACTAGTTCTAGCCCTCTTCGAATCGTGATGTGTGGGTAGTGTCTGCTTGAGAAGCAGACGTGGAATTGGATGTTGGTTGACACGGCAATCTCGCCGATGCGCTCGAAGAACTGGATCATGTCGCGAACTTGTTCTTCCTCGCATTCATCTAGTGCATCGATAAAGCACACTACACGAGACTCTCCAAGTGCTTGAAGAGCTTGCTCTAGTAGTATTTTGAGCAACTCGATGCTCCACTGCTGATCTGTGCCGAAGCTCGATACTGATAGGCCGAGCAAGTCAAAGGTGCTCTGGAGTGCGGGAAGACGTTCGAGAAGCTGTAATAACAGCGATCGGTATGCTCCAATCGTAGACTTCTCCATATCTTCTCCACGTGCATTAAAGAAGAAGGATAGTATACTGCGGTCCTTCATCGTCTTACAGGCATTAAGGAAGACGAATTTCATCAACGTCGATTTGCCCGCACCAGCCTTTCCTTTGATCCACAAAAAGCCGTGATGTTCGCCTAGCTTGGCCTCATTAAGCCAATTGAGGTACTGCTGATCCTTCAGGAGCCATTTGCATGTCTTGGCGTGGGCGTTCTTGATAGTCATCTGGCGTGCATCGATTTGGTCAAATCGCAAGGAATCCAACAGTATCCGCCTTTGGCCGTTGTCCAGCGACAGTGCCTTCCCGCCTAATGACTCTGTGATCTCTTTATGAAGCCGCTTGAAGGCATTCTCTTCACCTTCGCCATAGTTTGGCAGCATAGTGATACCAAATATACCTAACAATGAGTATGCTCTGTCTTCTTTGCGCGTTGTGTGGCGGCCTTCAGACCACGATAATCGATCCTCTTTGCTGAACTTATCTAGAGGAGCCCCTTGAAGGGCTCGGATAGGGATTCCCGTGGTCTCATGGATGTGTCGCTCTAGAGTCTTCTTGTCACCTAACTGATTCCATTCTTTCGAGAAGAACGTGACAGTATGAGGAGCTAGAAGTTCTTGCAGGGTCCAGCCTCGGGTAAACCATCGACTTCGCCGAAAAGCTGGCTCCCAAGTATACTCAAAGGTCTCACTACCTGCTTCTCGCTTCTTCGTAGAGACATCCGCGAGATACACATAGCATTTCGCTGCCTTTTGGTACCAGCGAAACATCGAGTTAATCGCACACTGGACTTCGATAGCATCTGCCTTGTTGATGCAGCAGGTATCCACCCAGAAGTATTCCAAGCCATCGCGTTTGGCCTGTTCTGCACAGAACCGAAGTTTGTCATAACCTGCCTTACTCTTACTTTCGTCGTTCGAGAACTCGTCGAACGTCACTTCTTGGTCCTCCTGCCAAGTATGCGAAAGTATAGCATAGCGAGGGATTTCGTTCTCGTCAAGTATATCTTTAGTGAAGCTGAACTCGTCATCGCCGCTGAGCTTTAGGAGCCGCATTGCATCGTACAGGCTCTCGGCCGTATTAGGCTGGGTAATCGGTGGCAACGGGGGTCTTCGTCCGTTCGTTCGGTCGAGGGTGACAATGCCAACTATCGAGATTGCTGCGGCTGTTAGCGGTCAGAGTACACTTTGTTGCGTGGAAGAGTCTAGTTGTGGAAGAGCGATGGTGCAAGAGGTAGTTAGGCAGTTGCGTCAGGCTGTCCTTGGTCACGTCGGTTGGCGGCGCAGCAGAATGTGGCGGAGCAAGGCTGAACAAAACCTACAAGCGCAAACGACATTTCTATTTAATAAGTTTATTAGTTTAAGTTATTACTTTATAAATTATAATATTTAAAAATTTTATACCTAATAGATCTTAGTTATAGTATCGCTATTTTTATTTCTTTTATATTAAATAAGGACGTAGCGTATACTAAGTTAATACAGCTCCCACGGATAAACGTAAAGAAATAGACTATAAGACAGTCCCCGTCCTCAAGGCGCTCAGGACGGCCGTCCGCATACAGATGTCTCATTCTCTAGCCTCGGTCCTGTACGTCTTATGACTATACTTTCCCGCATCAGCGTTTTCGCCGTACGATCCAACGCCAAGGCTACCGTTGGCGTTTTTGCGGTAAGCAAAGCCCGCACTTCCACTTTTGTAGGTGTCGAGAGCAGACCCATGTTTCAAGAACGATTCTTTCACCAGGAATGCATAATACCGGTTCGCGCCTGATGATGCAAAGAACGACCGGGTCGTAGCTGGCAGCCTGTTAGCTTAGATAGATAATTCAAGACGTACATATAGCTTGCCCTCGCTTATAAGAGATGTACTCGATCCATGCGTGCGTACGAACGCAGTGCGGGAACGCTGTTGGGAGCTACCCAGTGTACGTACGTAATGATCAAAAGCAGACTTTTAGTAAGCGCCGAGTTCGAAGTTGCTGGATCCTCTAGGCTTTATCTGGAACCGAAACTACCGGCGCCCTTAACTACCTTAACTAATATTATAACCTACCTACGTCTTTAAAATACCTATAATTTAAAATTCTAGTTAATTTTTAACTACTTTATAAGCCTATTACGTTAAATTTTTATTTTTATAATATTTTACTTTATTTTTTTAGCCGATGCTGCTCTATAGGCTCTCCTTACAGATTTATATTTTATAAAATAAAATTATTTTACCTACTATTTTTAATTTTTTTTTAATTATTACTGTAGCTGTTTGTAGGCCGAAATTAGTAACTTAAAAGACTTTCTTAAATATATATACTATATATTTTTTTACTATTATACGTTTTCTTTACTACTAGCTATCTTTATCTATAATTCTAGCCTTCCTCTTAAGATCCGTATTAAAGTGTGGAAGTTTCTATACAATTGCTAGGATCTAGCGCGCGACTTGTCGGGTAATTTAGTAATGATCACGCTAAAGCATACACGAACAAGACTATATAGAGAACTGGATTCAGGATAATATGCATCGAATACAAAAAGCCATTGCCTGCTATCTCTTCCTTGTGAACCAGTCCCTCAGGCCCGAAAAGCATCCGGTACTGGCGCCACTAATGGGATCTCCATTCGCAGCGTCGCCGTGCTGACTGTTTGAGAAATGCACACGCACACGCTCATTCGCACTCGATATACGCTTTGGTTGCTTCGACCGACAAGCCTCGCAGCGCGTGATTCTCCTGTCCATGACCGTGCCGTCGGGGAAGCACAGCTGCCTGTCGCCATGCGTGTGTCGAACTCTCAAGCGTTGGTATCGTATAGGATGGCCCGTGAGTGTTGTTTCGCAGTTGAAGCCCGCCTGGGCGATCGAGCAGGGGCGTAGGGCTGACCATGCGGTGTGAGGACAGTCGGGCCAGTTGATGTAGAGGAGGGAACACATACAGTCGAAGATTGTACAGGGGACGTTCCAAGAAATTCGCTTGGGGGAAGAATCGTACAACTGGAGAATTTCGTAATGCCGTCGCGGCAAAACAATCGTACAAGCGGGAGGATGCTGCAATGTCGACTTGACAAAAACAATCGTGGAGTGGGGTTCTGAACGCTTCAAAAGCCTCGTTCCAACCGGGAGGCAGAGGTACAATGCAACAAGAGATGTGACAGGTACTGCTTGGTGGTCAGCTCAACTCACGGCGTCACAGCAGAGGGAAAGGGAGACATCCAACACACCTGCAACACGCCATCAAGACGCAGCGTCACGCCGACCGCTCACTGCAGCCAGTCCGGGCGGTCCTTGATGTGGCCCCGACCCCAGTACCTCCTCTTCGCCGCCTTGTCCTCCTCGATCTGGTCGCGCCTCCGGCACCACAGGCATTTGCCCGGCATGCGCGGCTCCTTCCAGTAGACCACGACCTGCTGACACACCTGGTTCACGGCGTCGTACTCCTGCCCCCGCGCGTGCGCCCGCCGCTCCTTCGCCTTCTCCACCTGCTCACGCTCACGCGCTCCTGAACAGAGCTCGAACTCGCCGTCTTCATACACGTGCGGACAGTCCGTGTATGCGGTTTTCGCTTGGCGGCACATTGTCAATGTTGACGAGGGGTCTGTCTGGGAGTAAGTACTTGTTTTCTGAATGTGTGTGAACGGCTCGCAGTGGGTTAGGTGGGTGATGAAGCGTGTTGTTGCGGTCGTGAGGGCGTAATTTGACACTGTTTATGACGGTTGCCTGAGCAGGTCGCCTTCACGCGAATTCCCACGCGTGCCTTCCGTTATTATAATCTCCCTATTCATATTGTTTGTTTACGCAGCTGTTTAATCTGCTGATTCGCACCGTTGGCTAGAACTAACTGCACCTGATGGAATCTTCGCAGCCAAGGTTGAAATGAATACACCAGAATAGGGAGTCGCGATCTCCACAGGAAGGACCGAGTAAACAATAACATTGGGGGCTTTCGTAGTGTCCGTTGCTTGTCACTTACCGGTATGTCTGTCCAAGGATTATTCACGTACATCTTCAATGCGGATTACGTCGCTTGTGCGTGAATAGATAATTCCGCATACTTCAATAGCCAGAGACCACGGGAGCAGGCTGTGGAAACGCAATCACGCATGGCTCTCCCCATGCTTTCAACCAGATCGTCATCGCGGTTGCTGTCCTCCCGTGGCTGTTCGCTGATCGATCATATCCAGACTCTTGGACGCTTGGGACTGAAGAGACCGAACCACGTCAAAGGTCGTCGACGAAGCTGAATGGGACATTCAGGGTGCCGCCTCCATGCACCGCGGCGTGACTCCCACTCTTTCCACCATTCACCTTCGTTCCGCAAACGGCATCGTCGCTCCACGCGCTCGCGTATCGATAACGAACCTCACTTCATCTCAACGTCTTCGTCCCTTCCCCATTCCTCAATCCCAGTTCCTAACGCCCGGGACATACCAACAATCCCTGAGCCGGCACGCTACCCTCGACGCCTCGCACACATTGCGACAATGGTCAAAGTCGTAGGAGAGCCAGAAAGTGTTGAGCGATTCGGCCTGCACCAAGATGAATTCATCGCTGCCATCGCCGTCGGACATGTTTCACTTACGATTTGCTGTGGGCTGGGCCGGGTAGCTGGAACTTCTTCGGCGTCGCTTACAGGAAGGACCGCAGGGTCCTCGCGCCGGGCGTCGTCCCTTAGCAGTGTGAAGCCATAGTAAAGAACGCGTAAGAGGAGATAGGTGAGGCCCAGGACGAGAAGCGCATGTAGCACGCGGCCGAGGAGCTGTCGGCTCTTCATTGCATCAGAAGGGCGGCGGAAGGTGTGTAGAGAAGGATGTAGCGATGCTGACGCGTGCTCGAATGGTGGGAAGACGCCAAGATGCGGGTACGGGGTCATGCTTGCCTTTGCACGACTTGCCGGACAAGCCTTGGAAGAAAGTGCCATGCTGGCAGATGTACTAGGTATCATTTACAAAGGCTGTCGGAAGACGGCGTTGGCTTTTTATTTTCCTCGTGGAAGACGGAAGCTAGAGACTGGGGAGCCGCGGGACCAAGAAACGGGGAACAAGACGGGTGCGAAATTGGAGGTAAATATCGTAAAATCTATAGACTATATTATAACTAGAACGCAAGACTAGCGAGCGCAAGAGGACCCTTGAGGGCCCGAGAAGACCGGAAAACCAGCACACGTCATCACTCCTATGCCTAGATTATCATCATGAACTGCACCGCCCTTCTGCGATCAATCTCCTTCTTCAGCATCAGCAGGACCGTCGCAATAACGAGCTCCTCGCCGATACCTTCCTTGCTGCCAACCTCCTCTCCAAGCACGAGCTCGCCGCCATTACCCGCGCTGCAGCTCTTGCTCCCGGGTGTCATCGTCTCCGCGTTCCTGATCAGCGCCGCGATCGCCTTGCCGTTCATCGTCAAGACGAGCGCAGTGCCTTTCTTGCCCTGTCCACCGAAGCCCTTCTCCCTCTTATACTCCCACTCGAACGTTCGCCCGTCGGGGAGCAGGAACTTCTGCGTCCGTGACGTCCACTTCGACACCGTCTTGATGACGTTGTCGTCGCCCTCGCCGGCATCAAGGCGCCTGAGCACAGGGTCCTTCCCCGGGCCAAAGAAGTATTGCGTCGCGATGAGCGGGCAGCCCTCGGCGTCGGTCAGCACGCAGCTGCCGGAGCTGCGCTTCTCGCGCGTCGACAAGTATGCGGTGCTGCCATCTAAACTGCTGACGGTGGTGACGAGCTCGGACGGCGGAAGGGGCAAGCGTAGGACGGGAATGCCCTTGGCGCCGATGTGGTAGGATTTGGCGGGGGTGAAGGAGAGCTCGGATGCGTCGATTGTGGCCCCGCTCAGGACGGATACGGCATCCGCGGCGATCAGCTCCTTCTTTTCCAGCTCGCTGAGGAGGTTGACGTCGATGGGCGGTTTTTCGTCGAGCTGCGTCGGGACGAGGGTGGTGGTGCTCATTGGGGTCGACTGTCGAAAGATGCTACTGTGCTGCGTGAGTGCTGCAGGTCAGGCAAGATCAACTCATCACGATGTGCGGTTCGTCTTTATACATCGCATGGCAACAAGGAGCGCGGCGCAGCAGAATCGCCACATCGCGTTGTGACGTGCAATACGAAGGTGGTGAGGCGGTCGTGAGGTTGCCTCGCGCGAGGCTTAGCGTGGCGTCCGCCGTATCTCGTATTCTCAACTTCCACGCGTTTCCTGTTGGAGGCGGTGTTTCCCCATCGCACAACGCCCCGCCGACAACTATGCGGCATCTTCGATCGAGAGACCGGGGTAGGCTAAACTTTGACTAGCAATGGTTTTCCTAGGAAGAGAAGGGGAGCCAACATTGAGCGAGGTGCTGGAACTATTGCGTGTACGCAGATTAACTATGAAATGCCATCCTCCCCAAGAACATGCTTATCGCCTCTAGGACAAACTTGTGTGTTATGGCTGAAGCGGTTCGGCTGCCCCCTTCCTGCTAGAGGGGGCGAGATATCTGCGTGGTTGACGCCGCCTATAATAATAAACTACCTAGTCCGGGCTTATTCTTCTTCTTAAGTACTTTTTTAGTCCCTGTATTTATACAGCGTCTTCACTAATACTTTATTAAGCATTTAGTGTTGTCTAGTATTACTATTTACGCATAGACTTAAAAGCGGCTATAATAATTTTTCTATAATAATTTATATAGTAATTTTATTATTTATATCTAATACGCTAATTATAGATTATAATAAGTTATTTTTTAAAATATTTTACTCCCTTTAGAAGTTAAAATACGCTTTCTCTTTCTCTATTAGTATTTTATAATAAAAGGGATTTTACGGGTCCTTTATAAGGCCTTTTTTATAATTTTTTTTAAAGAGCTTTTTAATTTTAAGTTACTTATTCTTAATATACTATAGTAGAAGTTTTATTAAAGTTAATTATTTATTATAAAAAAGAAACGGTTATTTACTTATCTATATTAAATTTTAATTTAAAATAATAGTATAGTAGCTAAACTAGTATAAAAAATTAAATTTATAACTTAAAGATATTACTATTAGAGGTAAGTTTAACTAAATATATATACTTATAAAAGTCTTTTTTAATTTACTATTTTTTTATCTTTTTTAAGAAGCCTTAAATTAAATAAGGTATTAATATAAAATTTATAAAACTATTTAATATATTATTTTTTTAAATAAAGTAGTAGTATAACTATATCTAAAGTAACTATTATTATTAAATATAATAATCGCGAAAATAAAAACAAAAAATAGATATAAATAAATATATAATAAATAGGTAAAGAATTTATATATATAATAAAATAGTTTTATTAACTATAATTTATATCTCTAAATAATAACCTTAACACTATCTTATTAAATTTATTAACTTCTACTAGCACGGTTACCTCGCGCACGTGTATTATTATCGCCTAGAGAGGACTTGAAAGCCCCCTTGTTGAGCCGTTCTCTGCTGTTCGCGGCGGCCTGTTTTCCTCTCCCTGAATGAATATGTGATGGTTGCGCTCCCCCAGTCCATCCGCCAACCAACGCGCATCTTCCACCAGCCGCTGAGCCGAATCCTTTCCACCGTATCGTACGCCCTTTGTGCATAGATCGCTCGAATTCATATATCGCACCATCAATGTTCCAGCTAGACTGCAACCCCCGATGAATTGAGCGCTTCGTCTATGTTGTCAGGCTGGCACGTTTGGGCGGGATGACGGCATCTTGGAGAAATCCGGCTACATTTCTGGAACAGTCTACTTTAACACCAGGCTATCAACATCATCAGCTACAACCACCTCCTTTTGGCATACGCGGATATGTAGCAACAGGCCTAGCTATACCATCGGTTCAAGCCACATGGTGGGATACACGCTTCAACCTTTTCGTGCATGATCGTTCAGGACACTCTTATACGGAATCACTTCCATCTCTATGGCACCACCTCTGAAGATGGCCGTTTCTTCTCCGGAGCAAAGTTTGTTGCCTCCTGGTGCCCTTTCTGGTCATCCAGTGCCTCCCAGCTCTCCCAATCCGCACTATCGTCGGTACAAGACGCGCTGCGCGCCAGGAGCCACCTGTCCCCCTCGCGAACAAGCCGCACGTGTTGTTGCTCGTCGGCCTCCAGCGAGGACGTGCGGCCTGGTGGGCCACCCAGGTCGTGGTGCAGCGCCGGGTCGAGGCAGCGCATGGTGGGGACGGCGTTCGACTTCCACAACGGCGGCTTGGTCACGGGGCGCCCGCCCTGCCCCCTACCACCGCCGCCAGTACTGCCGAGCACGACGACGGCGAGGAAGAAGAGCACGCTGGCGGCCGAGAAGACGACGGGCGCCGCGAGGAAGGGCCAGTCTACCCGCACGATGGTATGCTGCGCCCACGAGTTCCCGTAGGCGCTGTTGTCGCTTTCGTCGTTCGTGTGAGTAGTCCGGACGAAGTTGGTCATGCTGGTCGCAATGTTGCCAAGGACGTTGTTAAGCGCGGCGATTACTGTGCTTGTATAGTTCTGGTCGATGGGCCGAAGGTCGTCGTACAAGGTGGTGAATTTATGAGTCACGTCGTTGTCCACCAGTTGTGACCGGCCGGGGTCGGCAGCGACTGTGCCCGAGAGGGTCAACGCCAGGTAGCGCTGTAGCGTCCCGTGCGTGAAGGTGTCAATAGTAAACATTTTGGAATCATTGTGGCCGTCCGGCCTGCCTGTGATATAAGCGTAGGGCGGCGACTCAAAGGCCATGAATGGCCGTGGCTGCCGCGTGGTGACGGCGGTTCCGTTGGTTACCACCGTCGAGAACGTGGGTATGCACCAGTCGATCACGAACTCGACAGCGCTCCAGTTGCCCATGCCCTCGTTGTTACGGAACATGTAGAAGTCGCCAACTGGCAGGACGTGGTCCGCAAAGGCAGTTGATGTGTAGTTGAGCGGCACACCAGCTTCTTCTTTCTTGATTTTGGTCGCAGCCGAGGTTAACTTGAATACACTTCCGTTGGTGCAAATACCGTGGGAAAGACAGACACCCCGCCCATGCTCGCCGGGTTTGAGATGCGGAGTTAGATCGACAGCCGATGCGCAGAAAGCCAGAGACTGATAGTGGGGGAAGGTGCAATTGCCGCTGGGGCAGGTTGGATCGATATCCTTGATGGGTGTGTGGAAGTCTGTAAAGATGCCGTTGAGGATGGCACCCTTCATGCCCGGCGATATGACGTCGTCCTCATTAGGCAGATTTTTTGTCTGGTATCGCTGTCCGTTCTCTCTCCATTCTATCGTGGCGGGGACGATGGCACGTTCGCCCTTCACTTCGATGCGAACGGAGGGATACGAGAGCGACTGCTGCGCGAGTGGTCCAATCGCAGTGTTTGCGATGATGAGGAGTGCGCCGAACGAGGCCGTCGGCGTCAGACGAAGCTTCCAAAGCAACAGCAGGCTGCCTGTAAGGCCTCTACTGGCGCGGTCATACGTCTCCATGTCTCCCAGCGGACGCGACGTGCTGGCGTACCAGCGCCACTTCAACTGGCTGATGCACGCCTGTACCACCGACAGCGCCGTTGCCACCGACAGGGTAACCAGCAGCGCGACGAGCGTGCCCAACGTGATGCCCCCTTGGATGGAGGTCGCAAACGACGGCACCGGTTTCCCGTCGTACATGCTGACGACGCCATACAGTGTGGCGACAAGGCTGCAGCTAAAGAGCACGGTAAGGAGCTCACCCAACCACCAGTCATCGAACCATCTTGCTAAAAGCGTCGGCTGCTGCCGACTCTCAGAATCATGAGGTTGCTCATCGTGCATCAAGGGTGAGTCTGCCATGATCCGCTTCGTGAATGGGTTGCTCGAGAGTACAGGTACAAAAGCCAGCAGAACAAGATCTTTGCCGTGCAATCAAATCCGTCATGGGAAACGTGAAAAGTAGAAGATCGAGCCATCGCGCTGGGGGGGTTTGTCCAGGACTTATGAAAAACGCAGTGTAAACTGGGGGCGGCTCTTCGTCCTGCCTCGGAGATGCCTACTGCACAGTCTCGGAGGTAAATATGGGGGGTCGGTAACGACGATAAAAGAGACCCTGACCCTGAAATATGGGGGCCAAAAGGAATAGGCAAACGGATCACCTCACCCTCATTGAAGGACTACCATGCACCTCAATGTAACCCAATATTCCAATTTACCCGCCAAAACAAGTCGTCGAAGCAGTTGATTGGGGAAATTTCAAGGTCGCTCATTGCTGTCCAAGTGAGGTTCCTAAACTATACCGTGTTGAGACAGTCAGTGCGCAGATACAGTCAATGCGCACTCCAATAATACAACCCCTTAACTTTAACGCGACGCAACTCTACTAATATAAACTTAATTAAAACTATAATAATACCTTTTAAATTACTAAAACTAAAAAATATTTTACGTATATTAAAATTATAAAAAAATTTAGTATTATATACTTTATATCACGAAGGGATAAACAAAAAAAAGATTATTTAAAAAAAAAAATTATTTTTTAATACAATATAACTTTTTAACTAGTAGGCCTAAAAATATAAAAAAAGTACTATTTTAAAAATAAAGACTAGCCTATATAATATACTTACTTAGGGGCTACTTACTAAAACGTTTAAAAGTTTTAAAAAATTAGTATATATAGAAAATTATTTAAGTCCTATTTTAGACTATTATAACTTTCTATTTAATATATAAAATTAACTTATTTTTATATATAGTATAATAGCCCCTCTCTTAGGGTTATTATTATAACATTACGTAATTTTAGACTAGCTATTTAAACTTCTACTATATTACGTAATTAACTAACTCTTAATAAGCTTTTTATATAGTAACTATAATAACTTTTTTACTAGCGCTAATAACTTATAACCTTTTTAGATAGATAATAATTAAAACTACTTTTTATAAAATCTCTTAATTTTTTTATAATAATTACTAACTCCCTAATAGTAAGTTTTTATATAACTACTTTATAGCGCTATAGTATACTCTTCTCTTATTACCTATTACCTATTTTAAAATTTTACTTTTATACGTACGTATATCCCTACGTCTAAATAATTTTTAATTACTTTAATAAGCTTCTTTTACTAAAGCTCTACTACGCTGGTAAAATGGGTCGGGTTAAGGTTAGGTTAGGGTTATAAAGCTAGGGCCACATTTTGCAAGAATATTAAAGTATTTTTAAAAAAGTATTTACTAACTTTTTAACTATAATTAATTAAATAATAATACAATAATATAATTTATAGCGTATAGACTTAAGTTAAGTTATAAATTATAAAAAATATATTTTATATTATTAGATTCTATATAATTTAAGATTTAAATAGGTTTCTAGTTTAAATTTTAAATTGTGTAGAATCTAATAATATAAAATATATTTTTTATATATATATATTTGTATATTAATCGAACAAATAGTGTGGCTGTAGTGGCTCAGGGCGACCAAAAGGGGTTTCAAAAAAGGAGGAGTATATGCATGCCTTCATTTTTTTTTTTTTTTTTTTTATAATTTATAACTTAATGTCAGTCTATGCGCTATATATTATATTATTATATTATTATCTAATTAATTATATTTAAAAAGTTAGTAAATACTTTTTTAAAAAGACTTTAATGTTCCTCGCTTATTCTTACTTATATACGACCCTAAGTAGTCTGTGTAACCCTAACCCATTCGCCTGCGTAAGCTTTACTTCTTTTACTACTTTAAAAAAGTTTTTTTTTTATTATTAAAGCGCTACTACTACTACTATTACTATTATTATTACTATTTTCTACTTTAAATAAGAGAGTTTTGCCTTTTTTATACTATTATATTATAAAGTCTACTATATTATTATATAATCTAAAGTAGACCTTAGCGTCTTTATAGATATTATTAAGCTTAAAAATTACAACTATTTTAAGTAAGAAAAGACGTATTAGGATTAAATTAGAATTAAAAATATTAATTAAAAAATTTTTTAGTTTATTAAGTAGGCTAGCCTATTATATAATACGGAGATAGAAGTTAAAATAATTTTTAATATAATTTAACTAGTTATTACTATTAGCGAAAGCCTATATTATATACTAGAGGTTACTTAGTAAACTAATTATTAAACGCTAGAATATTAACGTTGTAGATATAATAATAATAATAATAATAAAAGATTTTTAGACTTTAAGTATATAGTATTTATAAAAAGGAAAAAAAGCTATTATACTTATTATTTTAAATATACTATATATTAAACGCGCTATATATAATTTTTATAGTTTTACCTATAATAAACTATTACTATTTTATAGTTATTACCCCGCCGTTATTACTGCTATAGTCTAATAAGTTATTAGCTTAAGTTATTACTTTACTAGCTATAATATTTAAAAAATCCTATATTTAATAGGTCCTAGTTATAGCGCTATTGTTTTTACCTACCTTTATATTAAGTAAGAACGTAGTATAGTAGTACTAAGTTAATACAGCTTCTAAGAATAAATATAAAGAAATATATAGTATAATAGATACTATATTATATTAATATATAAATTATGTTTATACTTTTATATATTAATTCTATAATTATTAATAAAAGTTAAATATTTAAAATTTTAATAATAAACTCGTAAATAATATATTACTAGTACTTAGTATAGTATCCCTAAGACTCTATTAATATATTATAATAGTTAGGAAGTAATAAAATATAATTATTAATAACTTTTTATAGTTTTTTTATTTTACTATTTAAAAATAGCTCTTTAATAGTTTCTATACTTTTTAAAAATATATATATTTATATACTAATTAAATAAATAGTGTGGCTATAGTAGCTTAGAGCGACTAAAAGAGGTTTTAAAAAAGAAAGAGTATATATATACTTTTATACTTAATATATTAAAAAATTTAAATAAAGTTAAATTAAAAAAAGTATAGCGCTGCGCTAGTATACTAGTACGTTTAGCACTTAGCGCGCCCCTAAAAAAAATTAAATTAATAAAGTCTAGTATAATAAGTCTAATATAGATACTATATTTAAAGAAGAGATATATAGGTAGTAGTAGTACCTATTACCTATATATCTCTCCTCTATTTTACAGTTAATAGTATAATTAAACGTTTATTTAAAAAAAATACTTACGAAAATATTTTTCTTCTTTAAAAGTTCTAATACTACTCCTCTTATTAACACTAATAATAAAATAATTTTAATTAATTTTAAGTCTTCTAAAACAGCGTTTAGTATAGTTACTTAAGCTTTTTTTATAGTATCTTTATACTTTATAGGTAATAAAAATACGACTCTAGTAGAGACTTACTAGTATAAGTGCCTTATTTATTTAAAGGTAGCTAATTTTATTTATTTAGTAGCCAACGTCGACGGAGAAGTTAATTATAATTTAAATAAAATTATAAGTATTTTTAATAATAGATACTATCCTAAGTTAAATAAGTTAATTAAATTATTAATAAAAAAAGTGGTTAAAGTTATAAATATAAGATTAGTAGTAGTAGTAGTAGTAGTAGTAGTAGTAGTAGTAGTTTTAATAAATATATATAAAAATTTAATAGTACTAGTAATAGAAAAGATAAAAAAATATAATATATAGTTCGTAGTGGAGTTAATAGGCGAGGTAAGTATTTTATAGATATAGTAGGTGCTCTTTAGTATAAGGAATATAGTAAAAGTAAAGGTAAAAACATTTTAAATTTAAAACTTAGTAAAGGGTGTTTCTATATAATAGTTAATATGTAAAAGTTTTAGGGGGGCCTATATAAAATATATATTTTTTCTTTAGTATATAGACTGGGTAGATAAGTAGGCGTACTTAGTATTACATTATTATAGGTAAAAAAGAATTTATAATTATAAATAAAAAATATTATTTATTATTAAACGCTATACTACCTGTGTGTATAGTCGGAGTAAAAAGTAATAGAAATAAATATAATCTCTATTTTATTATATAAAAATAAAGTTAAAAAAGTAACTAATAGGTTATAATAGTAGTTATTAGCTTTGTTAAATATAATTTTATACCTAAATTAGTTTTTTTTTATTTAGTCTAGATTTTATATTATTTTATATATTTATTTTATAGGCTAAATTAGTATTATAGGCTAGGTAAATAAAATTATTCTAATTACTGTTAAACTAGTTCAAAACGTCCGTTATTTTATAAATAAGGATATTATATTATTATAATTACTAATATAAATTAATATTAATATAAAGCTTAAAATATTAATATAATATTATAATATATATATATATTTTTATATTTTTATATTAAAAAAAGGAGTAAAAAATCTATAAAATTACTTACTCCTTTTTATCTTTAGTTTAACTTTAGATATAAGACCTTTTTTTATATAGTCTTTACTAGTATAAGATATAGATTAATTAGGTATTTTAGTAAATACTAAATTATTTCTATTTTTTAGCTAAATAGTGTTCTAAATTTAGAATATTAAATTATAACTAATAAAATAATTAATATAATTAATATTAGAAAAATAAAACTATAATATAAAAATATATAAAATATAATATATTTTAATATACTAAAATATTAAAATAACTTACTATTTTATTAGATAATAGCTAGTTGTTTTTTTACTCTATTATTTCTTTTTTTTTCTATAATACTCCTTTCTAATTACGTCTATTTATAGTACTACCTTATTAGAAATTATAACTTTTTTTTAAATTTATATTTTTAATGTGTTTAATATTTTCTTAAGTGTATTTTTATATTTTTTTTCCGTTTTCTTTATTAATTATAGATTTCTCTTATTTATATTAATCTTAACACTTCTCTTTTAAAATCCTTACATAAGATATTTTTTAAAATATTTAGACTCTTTTCTAATAATTACCTTTTATTTTCTTTTTTATAGCTTTTAATTAAGTCTCTATTAATAATTCCATTTACTCTTTAAATTATTTTAAGAAGTCTATCCCTTCTAACTTTAGTTATATTATTATTATTATTATTTTTATTTTTAATATATTATAGAGTATTATAAATACTATTAGGAGTTCTTTTAAAGTAACAATAATTATTAGAATAGAATTATTTACTTTTAAAAGAAAATTAATTTTATATTTAAGTTTTATTAAATATCATACTATATTAAAGAAATAGGAGTCTAGGTTTATAAAATTATAAAGATATTATTATATACTATAATATTAGTAATATAGTACGTAAGGAGTAATTATATAAGTATAAAATTAATTTTTATTATTAATATTATTATTTTATTAGATTACTAATATACTTCGAAAAACCAGTCACGTGATCTATACTAGACTAAAAAGGGTATAGTTAAGATTTTAGTTAAATATATTTACTAACTATAAAGTTATAGGAAATTAAAAAAAGGGGTGTAATAAATTTTTGTAATTAAATACTTTTAATTTATTATACGTAATTAATAAGTAGTAGCTAAAATCCTTATAGACATTACTATAATTTCCTCGTTAAAATGGTATTATTTACGTATTTTTAGGCTTATTAATTAATGTTATATAAATTTTTAAAAAAGATATCTTTTTTAATAAATCTTTTTTTTTGTTTACAACCCTGTAAAATATAAATACTAATATATTATATCGGTATATATATTTATTACTAAGAATTACTAAAATTTTAGTTAAGAATAAGAATATATACTTTTATAGTATATATACTATTTTATTTAAAAAAGTCTACTTTTTATATATAAGATAATTTAAACTTTTATATTAATTATTACTACGAAAATATTTTAATATAATAAATTAATTACTTTATTAGGCTCTACTATAAGTTTTTAATTTTATATATATATATTTATATACTAATCGAACAAATAGTGTAGTGGTAGTAGCTCGGAGCCACTAAAAGGGCTTTTAAAAAAGGAGGAGTATATATATGCCTTTATTTTAATTTTATAATAAATAATTATACTAAGTAGTATTTACTATAATACTAATTTAAAAATACAATATAAACTTTATTTTAAACTTTTATATAAAAAGGTTTTATCGTAAAGGATAAAATTGTAGTATATTTATAATATATATAAAATCTACTATTTACTTAATTAATTAACGTACTTCGTAAGCTTTATAAAGCCGCGGTATAATATAATAATAAAAACTTAATAAATACTATATAGTTTATATAATCCTAATATAACTATATATAAATAGTATTAATTTTAAACCTTTAATAGTTATACTCCTTTCTTTTAGTAACAGTAAAATATTTTACTAAATATAATAATACTCCGCTTATACTTTAATTATATATCTATAAATTAGTAACTACTTATAATTATATATAAGAGAGTTAGTTAACCTAGAGGTTACTAGGCGTATAAATTTTAAAACTTTAAACTTCTACTACGTAATTAACGTTAACTTATCCTAACAAGCTTCTTACGCAGTAACTATAATAACTTTTTACTATTACTAATAACCTATAACCTTTTTAATAATAATTAAAGTATTAAAATAACGCCTCCTCTATACGACCCCTTAGTCTTTTTAAAATAATTACTAACTTTTCTAATAGTAAGCTTTTATAACTACCTTATAATACTATAGTATACTTTTTTTTAATTACTTATTTTACTTTTACGTATACGTATATCCCTGCGTCTAAATAATTCTAATTACTTTAATAAGCTTCTCCTTTTAAAGTCGCGCCTATTTTTCTTACGCTATCTAAAAGAATTCCTTTTTACTTATTTTTAAGTGTATATTACTTTTTTCTATTTTACTTAGTAAGCCCTTAGTACTTTTAAGCTATTATTTTACTAGCTCTATTATATTATTATATAAAAAGTCGTAGACGTTGAGGTTAAAAATTACTTTATATTTAAGGATAAAGAGTTATAATATAATTAACCTAAAACTAAAAATACTAAAAAAAAATAGCCCTAAACCAGTTCTTCTTATAAGCTTATTATAATATTTTAGGAAGTTTTTAATATAATTCCGCTAGTTATTTAAGCTTTTAGTAAAAGTTAAAATTACTCTTAATTTCTGGCTAAGGTTAGTAGTAATCATTATTAAATACTTAAAAATAGGCTTTAAAGTCCTTCTAGCTATAATAATCTAAAAAAGAAAATATTTAAATAGTATTATAGAAAGGGGAGAAAGATACTATATACTTACCTTTTTAAATACGCTATATACCCCTCCTATAATTTTCTTTTATAGTTATTATTTTACTATTTTATAGTTATTATTCTACTGTTATTATAGTTACCGCCAAATAAGTTATTTATTAAGTTATTACTATACTAGCTATAAAATTTAAAAAAATTTATATTTAATAGGCTTTAGTTATAGAGCCTTTATTTTTATCTACCTATATTAAGTAAGAATATAGTACATATAAAGTTAATATAACTCCTATAGATAAACGTAAAGAAATAAATTTTAAAACTAATAAAATTATTAAATTAGTGCATAGAGTCTATAATATTTAGCCTTTATACTAGTAAGTCTAGCTATCTACCTATACTTTATACTATATTATCTCTTCTTAAAGTTCTACTTAGTAGTTATATAGTTTTTTTTTTAAAAATTATTTTATACTATTACTATTACGACTGTTATACCCTAAGCTATTAATAAAAACTTATTAATTATTCTTATTACAGACGCGCCTTTTATTAATAAAATTATATAAAAACTATATAGTAATATTATAATTTTAGCTCTAAAAGTAGTTTATAGTACTCTAGTAATAAAAGTATATATATACTCCTCCTTTTTAAAACTTCTTTTAGTTATCTATACAGCCACTATAGTTACACTGTTTTATTTAATTAATATATAAGTATATATAGTACTCTAGTAATTAATAAATTTATTTATATATAATTTATTAAGATAGTACCTAAAATAGTTACTTAATTAATGTACTTCGCGAGCTTTATAAAGCCGCAGCATAACGTAATAATAAAAATTTAATAAATACTAAATAGTTTATATAATACTAACGAGGCTATATATAAGTAGTATAAATTTTAAACTCTTAAAAGTTATACTCTATTCTTTTAGTAAGGGCTATAATTACTCTATTAAATATAATAACGCGCTTATACTCTAATTTATATTTATAAATTAGTAACTGCTTATAATTGTCCTTAAGGGTATTAGTAATTACTACTTATAATTATATATAAGGCAGTTAGTTAATCTAGGAGTTACTAGGCGTATAAACTTTAAGACTAATAGAGTTATTAGGCAGTTATTTAGAGCCTATATAACTAAATATCTAGTCTTTAAGTAAGTTTAGCTATCTATTCTACACTCTATACTATATTATTACTTACTTAAAGTACTCTACTATATTATATTGTTATAGGTCTTTTTTATTTTTAAAACGTTTTATTACTATACTAATTTTAAATAGATTACTAACTTACCGCCTATTATACTAACTACTTCTAATAGTAGTAATACTCTAAATTAAAGTAAAATTTAAGGTTAACTAAAATATAATTCTTCTACCTACGTACGGCTTATTAATAAGTTTTACACTAACTTACGTATACGCGAACTTTTAGTAAAAAATAGCCTTTTTAAGTATATTATTTTTAACTACTTTAAAGCCCTCCTTAGTACGTTATTTTATATAAATAAATCCTAGGCTAATAGAATAAAAGCTTTATAAAAGCGGGTAGTTAATAAAAAAGGGCTAAAAGACCTAGCATTATTAATAAAGCTAGGGGTAATAAAGCAATTTAAGGAGTAGACTAATAAAATAAAATAAATTTATTAGTACACTCGCAAGATCTAGAATAAAAAAAATAACTAAGTATTATAAACTTTAGGGCAGTCTACTAGGGTACGCGATTAGATAAATATATATTTTTATTTTTATTTAGTAAGTATTACTAACTAGGCGGTAGGTGCTATAGGCGGCGTAAATACTAATAATAATAAATATAACTTCTTTTATTTTATAAAACTACTAGATAAGCTAGATATATACATAACTTACTTTAATAGACTTTTATAGTATTATTGTCTTAGTAGAAAGTTTAATAGGTAATATAGAGGCTTATATAGAATTAAATAAAAAAATATTATTTTAAATTACGTAATAAGTTTATAAAAACGTTATTAGTTTATAATATTAGTAAGCGGGGTAAAACACAATAAACATAAAATATAAAAGAATAAATAAGCCTTTTATACTTTTACTCGGGAGTGCTAAAATAGCTACTAGCTAAACTAAAAAGTAAATATTTATTGTTTTTATATAAGTTTAGTTATATACTTAACGTATACTACTAAGAGAACTAACGCGTAAAAAAGAGTTTTTTTATGTAAATAGAAATTATAACGTATATATAAAAAATAAAAAAGGGTAAATAATATAATAAATTTATAGTAAGTCTTAAATAATATTAAAACTAAATAAATAAGATAATATATATTTAAGAGTACACGCTTAAAATTTAAAATATATTTAATTAAGTAATATATTACTATAAGGCCGGGTAATACTAGATATATATTTATTCTTAACTAGTAGACGTTACTAACTAGTAGTAGATATTTTTTTTTTTTACTTATAGGCAGCATAGGTACTAATAATAGTAAATATAGTTTTTTTATTTTATAAAGTTACTAAATAAGCTAGATATATACGTAACTTATTTTATTAGTAGATCTTAAAGTAGTATTATTATTTTAGTAGGAAGTTTAATAGATAATATAAATACTTATTTAAAATAAAGTAAATAAATATTATTCTAAATTATATAATAAGTTTATTATAATATTATTAATTCGCGGACTATTAGTAGGCGGGATATAATATAATAAAAATAAAATATAAAATAATAAATAAGTCTTTTATACTTATATCCGGCAGTGATTTTTATATAATATTATTAGTAAATTAAAAAAAATTATTTTAATAGGTCTCTATATAAAAGTTACTAAGTAATTAATATAAAATAATAACTATTAGTAGATTATATTTATTATATATATAAATACGTTAATAGATTTTTATTATAAATTAATTTATACTTTTAGTATAGTATCTATATTATAAAAAAAATTACTAGTATAATACTTTTATAGATTCTATAATATACTATATAATTATATAATATATATATTTATATACTAATTAAACAAATAGTATAGCTGTAGTGGCTTAGGGTAACTAAAAGGAGTTTTTAAAAAAAAAAGGAGTATATATATACGCTGGTAAATGGATCGAGATTACCTAGTATTAGGTTAGAGTTAGGTTAGAGTCGCACAGACAATAAATTAGAGTTAAGTTAAAATTATATAAATAATAGGTTAGGGTTAAATTAAAATTATTAAAATTTCTTCCTTAAAAGTTACTAAATTAAATATAGTATAAAACTCTAGTTTAGTTTATATACTTATAAATATTAAATTATAATAGTTATTAATTATAGTTCCTTATAATAGTATATAAACTTTTAACGCTTTTATAGAGAAAGGGGTAATTTATTTTTATAGTCTTTAGTATTTTTTATTAAATTTTTATTTACGCTATATATATCTTTTATATACTTTTTAATAAGCTCCTAAGGTGCTAAAAAGTTTAGTACATTATTAACTTTATTATAAAGAGTTTTATTATTTTTTATTTATATTACTATATTTTATAGTCTAGTTTACTCTTCCGTCTCTTAAGCAATTAAATTAGTAAATATTATAATCTACTAGATTATTTAAGTAGAAAGTTAATATCTTTAATTACTAATAATATTTTTAGTAATATTAAAAATATACTTAATACTAACTTACGTAATTAGTATAGTAAGTGTATTTTTTATAACTTAAGCTAGTTAAGAAAATATCTCTTTGTACGCCTACTACTAATTTAGTATATTAAAACTCTTAGTTATTTATATATAAGTAATACTTAAGTAAACTTCTTTTTTTTACATATTTAGCTACTAGCCTTTTCGGCTTTTTTTTATAAAAGATATCTAGCTTAAAATTAAAAAACTACTTAATAGAGTAATAAGCTTCTAAAACTACTTACTATTTTATAGTTATTATATAAAAAGGTTTAATAAAAGTATATAACTTATACGCCTATTATTATTATAGTAATTAAAATAATTAAAGAATTATTCTTAATAGGTATATTTATAGTAGAGTTCGTATATATTATTTTAAACTAGTAGTTAAAGTCCTACTATAATAAATATTTATAATAATTATATTTTATATACTGTCAGCTTTTATATTAAATTAAAAATAGTTATATAATTAAATAAAAACCTCTATTTTACGTCTATTTTTAAATAGTATTTACTTAACTTAGTATAACTACTTTTAGCTATAGATTATATTATTTTTAGCTACTTAATATTTTTTCTATATTTTAGATTTTTATTATTTAACTTGACTATTATCTTGTCTAAGAAATTAAAGAAATAGTTATATATAAATTAAATATATTAAATTTAAGGTTTCCGGTTCTTGCTAAAAAAATTTATAATATTTTTAAAATATTTTAGTATCTTAATAAATAGGTTAAGGTAATACTACTCTATAAAGAATATTCTAAGTTACTTAAAATTATAAAAGTTTATTTTAGCTATATCGCTGTCGGCCGTCCTAATAGTTATATTAAATATAACTTTTTATTATAGCTATTTATTAATATATTTCTGAATTTTAAGTATACGCGTATATATATTAAATATTAAATATTATTATATTTTAATCTTATAGATAACAGATAACCGTTTTCTAAGTAGTAAATATTATTATATAATAGTAAAACGGTCGTAACGTTATAGTAATATATTAATAATAATATAAATAGCCCGGATCTAGTAATTACTTAGTATATAATAAATATATATAATAAAAGCGTATATACTTTACAAAGAGAGTTTAAAATAAATACCTACGCTTTAATCTTTTAAATATATTATTTTTATAATATTTTATATTTTTAACTGTAGGTAATACTGCTAGTTTAAAATACTTAATAATATTTTAGATAATAAACTTAATAATATAAATTAAATATAATATAGTATTCTCTCGTAAGCGCTAAAAAATATTTTTACTAACTAGTTTCTTTTAAATAGTACAAGTAAGTATATTATTATTACTAGTATTATTATAAGTAATAGCTAAGAGGCCTAATTTAGTATTTATCTTTAATAATACTTATAGTATATTTATTATTATAAAAATACTAGTATACCTTCCGCGTATTAAAATAAAATAAAATAACTTCCCTTAAAGTTGCTAGTCGTAATTAATATTATATATTTTAATAGTAAAAAAACTAAAGTAATTAAATATAGACTATATATTTAATAAAATTAAAATATTAGTTATATTGTTAAGGTTATTAAAAAGGTATATTTTAGTTTATTAAAACTAACTCTAGAATATTAGTCTAAATTTATAATAGCTAATTATAATAGCCTTTAGTTAAAGGAATTAAATAAAGCGCTAGAATAATAGCCGCTTAACTATTTAAAAAGACTAATTATTATTAATTACAACTTATATAAGCTTCTTTTTAAGAGTTATAGTAAAATATAATAGAATTAGTATAAACGTATTTCTATTTTAAGATTAAAAGAAAAGGGTAAAAAGTGTAGATTATTATAAATAAATAAAAAATTTATATACCTCTATAACACTAGGTATCTAAATAGTTTATAAAATACTTAGTTCTAATAAATTATTTATACCTAATACCTTTTACTAATAGATATTAAAACATAAAGCCGCAGTTAAAATAGAATATATATTAGTAGTTATTTATATAATTAGTAGCTTTTTTAAATTAGTTTTATACCTAACTAGAGCGAGTATATAAATTTTAGTATAAAATAATACTTATAAAGTTCTTAGCCTATTTAGTTATATTCTACTGCTTATTTTACGTAGATAGTACCTCTTCCTTTTTTTCTTTATTTTACTTAATATATACGTCTAGAAATTTAATTAAATTAATTTTTTTTTCCTTTAATAACTCTATAAGTAATTATTTTAAATAGGTATAATACTTCTAATAATTAGTAGCTAAATTTAATTTTTAGTAATTTGTAAAAGTGTTTAGGTATAGTTTAAAAAAGAGCTTAGCTAGTTTATCTTATTAAAACTAGGTATAGAATATAGTATCTTCTAAGTTTTCTAATATTATAATTTTTTATAATAGTAGGGGGTTAGTATAACGCTAAGTAAAACTTTAATTAAATATTTTATTCTTAGTATATAGCAGCTATATATCTTATTAAATTATATTAATATAGATATAAGCACTAGTAGCAGCCCGTATGTTAGTAATATTTTAAGTAATTTTATAAACTATTATTATTAGCTATAATAAATACTAACTAGCCTATATTTTATATACTATACTAAGATAGTTAGTTCGCAGAGATAGTTAATATATATCCTAATATTAGTGCTCTAAAAATAACTTAAGGCTATAGCGCTTTATATAAAATCGTTTATAATAAAATTTTATTATAAGATTTTATTATAATATTTTATTATAAGATATTTCTAAATTAAAATATTTTAGCAGTAAATATTTTTTAGAATTATAAATAGTTTTTATATATTTATATAATATAATATTTTAGTTATTAATATACTATATTAATTAGTATATTATTTTTTATTATAAAAACTAAAGGTTTTTTTTAACTATAAAGCTTTATATATTTATACTTCCTAATTACTTTTTAATTTTATTATAAAATTATTATATATTAATATTATAGTTATAGAAACATAAACTTAACTAATATAATAATTTTATTAATTAATTATTAAAATAAGTCTAATTTTATACTATAAATATTTAGTTTATAATATATTATATATTTATTTATATTAATTATTAAATAATATTAAGTAATTAAAAAGTTCTAATATATTTAATTCTTATATACTTTTTAAAAAAGTATATATTATTTCTAATAAAGGCATACACATACTCCTCCTTTTTCGAACCCCTTTTAGTCGCCCCGAGCTACTATAGCCACACTCTTTGTTCGATTAATATATAAATATATTTATTATGTCTACTATTTATTATTTATAAATGTTTTTACAAAATGCTGATATATAATAATTTTAATAAAAAATAAAATAGTATTTATTAACTATATACTTATAAAATTTTATATTAAATATAAAACCTTAACTTTAATAATAGGAAGTAATATAGTAATTAATATAGTATAATAATAACTATAATATTATATAATATAAATATATACAACTATTTATAATTTTAAAAAATATACTTTTTAGATATGTTATATAAAAGCTTTTAGGTATAGTTTTATAATTTTAGGTTATTAATAGTGCGCTAATATTAGGGTATATATTAATTATATAAATTTAATAGTACTATTTAATAATTTTTACTAATATATTA
This sequence comes from Pleoardoris graminearum, assembly GCA_030770415.1. Classification (NCBI taxonomy): domain Eukaryota; kingdom Fungi; phylum Ascomycota; class Dothideomycetes; order Pleosporales; family Didymosphaeriaceae; genus Pleoardoris; species Pleoardoris graminearum. The sequence continues at coordinate 276,232 of JASEKS010000059.1, read as the reverse complement.
TTTTTAATAAAATTATTTTATATTATTATAAAAGCGCTATTCTATTTACTCTCTTTAAAATATAGTTAATTCTCCATCTATAGTATTATTAATAACTTTAATTATTATTACTTTACTTTATATTTATATATAAGTCTCTTATAGTTCTTATTAATTATTATATTATTATTTATTTCTTTTCTATACTTATTACTTTTATTACTTAAAATATATAGTTTATTAGCTTTAAGAGTTATATTACTATTACTAAAAAACTTTTTTTTAAATATTAATTTATACTTTATATAGTTATTAGTACGTATATATAAAAAAATAATAATATAAAGTTACCTTTAATTTTAGACTATTATTATTACTAGCTTTTTTAATATTATATTTTTTATAAATGTATACTATGTATTTTTAGTATTTTTACTTTTAAATATTTTTAAATATAATAGTAATAATTTCTTTAAATGCGTATTTTATATTATATATATAAGTTATTATATAAGTATTAGTTTCTTTAAGACTACTTATATTAGTTTAAAAATAATTTTTAAAGCTTTTATATATCGTTTATAATTAACTTTTAATATAATACACTTGTATATTATAAAAATATATTTAAGTTTTATTTATAACTCCTTAGTTATACTATATTAGTATAATACTATCGTAAATAGCTATTATTACTTATTACTCTTTTTATTATAAAAATTTTTTTAGGTTTTTTAAGTTTTACTTTTACTACTACTTTTTTTTAATATTATATTTAGATACTCTAAGCTTTTTTATAAATTAATATTTTATTAAATAATTTATTATAGTAGCTTTTTTTAAAAACAATTTTTTTTTATATTTTTTATATTTATTTAATATTTTTATACTATAGCGTAAACGTTTAAGCTTAGCTAATTCTTAAATAATACCTATAAATTTATTAAATACCTTTTTAATAAGCCGCTTATACTGCGTATTCTAAATATTATATTAATTTTATTTACTTTATAAATAAAACTCTATACTAATTAAAAAATATTATTATAGTTAATTATATTAATTACTTTAGTAAGTTTACTTTACTTTTTATACTTAAAATTTAGTAAAATATTAATTTTATAAAACGGTAGTAGTGTATTTATATAACTAAAAGGTATTTACTTAATAGAATTACTAATAAAGTATAATAATATATAGATTAAATATAAAATAAAATATAAATTAGTATAAATATAAAAAAAAACTAATTTAATTTAAAAATAGTTTATATTTAATTAGGTAATAGTACTAGTAGTAGCCCTTATACTATTATTAATTTAATTTTTTATAAATACTTAATTATTACTTCTACTTATTTTATTACTAATTTTACTAACTACTTTTTGTTATTTTATATAATTATATATATATATTTATATACTAATCGAACAAATAGTGTGGCTGTGGTGGCTCGGGGCAACTAAAAGGGGTTTTAAAAAAGGAGAAGTATATGCATGTCTTTATACTTAATGTGTCGAAAAAGTATATATAATTATAATAGTCTAATATATATTTAATTATTTATTTTATTATTATAATATGAAGTACCTCTCTAAACTATAATAAAAATTTTTTATAAATAATAGTCTAAAAAAGCTTTTAAAAGGTATAAGTAACTTAATAAAATAACTACTAGTAATAAAGGTAAAAATAATAGTAAAAAATCTATAAAATTATTAGTAAAAATATTCTAAAAAAATACTAATTTAATCTAAAAAATAAATTTTTATAGCTTTTAATAATAGTAAAGTATTATTTACTTTTTATAAAATTAAATACTATTAGTAAAAAACTAGTTTACTAATATATAATTTATAAAAAAAAAATTTTAACTTAAGTGTTTTATATTATAAACTATATAAAATGCCGTAAAAGAGTTTTTAGTTAAATATTTTAAAAGTATTTTAACTTATACTATATTATTTACTATATATACATTATTATAAACTATAATTTAAATAATATTTATACTAAAAGAATTCTTATTAAAACTAAAAATCTTAGTTAGTAATAAGGTATTTATAAAAATAGAACTATAATTTTTAAATATTTAGTTTAATATAGAGTATAGAGTAGAGCGTAAATAATAAATATATTATATTATTATTTAAATATAATTATTTATATTATAAATTATAATAACTATAATAACAAATTATAATATATACTCTAATTAAAAGATTCTAATTTATATTATATATTCTACTTTTAATTTATAATTTATATAATTATTATTTACCTCTAATACCTAGTCTATATAACTCTAATTTAGTTTTAACCTATACTAGTATTAAAACAATAGATTAAAAATATAATTAAACTAGAGTTTTATAAAAGCTAACTTAATTTTAATTTAACTTTAGCCTATTTACTAACGTATATTAGTATATAATTATATAGAAAGTAATAACTATATAATTTTAATATTTAACTATTATTAAAAGCTATAAAAATTTACTTTTTAGATTAAATTAGTATTATATTTCTTTATAGTATTTATAGTAGTAATTTTTATAAATTATTTATTATCTTTTTTACCTATTTAACTAGTAGGTATTTTTTTAAATTATATAAAACTTCTAAAAACTTTATTAAATTATTTAATTATAATTAAGATAGATACGTTATATTATAAAAGTAAAATAAATAATTAAACGTATATTACGTTGTTATAATTATATATTATATAAAGAGAGGTAAAGTATAACGTTAAAATACTAGTCTAAAAAAAGTATAAACTAAAAAAGTTATTTTCCTAGATATAGTTAAAAAATAAGCGTGTATAAGAATTATAAAAAAAAATATTTTATTTTAGTTAGTAAACTTACAGTTACGGCGTATAGCTTAGCTTATTTAAATTTAGTATACTAGGGCCACCGTCGCCTTTACTTCTTTTTTTTTTCTTTAGGCTAGACTGCTACAGTACTACTATACTATAATATACTTATTCTACTATATTATTATTATTATTAAAGTTATTATATAATAGTATTTAGTATATTAACGCAGATACCGGCGCAGCGTTTATTCTTAATAGCTTATAAAGTATAGTTAGCTAACAGTCGTTATAGGTATACTAATAGTAATTTTATATATTATAATCGCCTTTAGGAACAGGACTATAACTATAAGTAGAGCCGAGCCTTATATACCCGTTTATAAAGGTATACTAGATAATAACCTATACGTGTAAGTAATAGAGAAAGTTATAAAATATCTATTAAATATATAAGCGTATACTAATAAAATTAATACTAATAAAATTAATACTATAAAAGTCTTTAATATACTAAAAAGAAAATACTATAATATTATATATCGCGTACTCGCCGAAGCTAAAGAAAAAAAGAGAAATAAGTATATAATAATAATAGTAGGGGAAGGTATTAAGCTATACCTACTAGTATAGTACGTTTAGATATAGTATATTATAAATAACTATAGCCTAGCTATACTATAAGATAATAAGCTATAATAGCTTATAGTAAAGTTATATAGGAGAAAAATAGTAAGATAAAAAATAGACTTTATACTAGAGATAATAGATAGGGTATAGTTATAAAAGGTATTTAACGCAGTAGTAGTTACTAAATTAATAGGTATAGTAGCTGCTACGCGTTAATAAAAAGAAAAAGAGATAAAAGAGTATATATTTAGATTTAAGTTACGTATATACCTAAGTGTCGGTAGGCGTTTATATTTTAATAAAATAGGCGAAGGATTTAGAGGACTATAACTACAGCTAAATAAATAGTAGCTCTTTAATACTATTTATATTACCTAGAAAAAGATTAACTTAATAGTTAGATATAAGGTAATAACTATTATTTATAGTAGGCAAAGCCGTAAAGACGCTACTATAATTATATATAATAATAAAAGGTTAGTAAGTTAGTTGTAAAATAGATAAGAGTAATAATTAAGTATATATAAATATTTAGACTAGTAGTAGTAAATAAATAATTACTATAATAGTACTATTACTTAATTATATATAAGTTATTTTTTAAATTAAACTAGTATTTGTTATATATACTATTTTACTATACTCTATATTATATATTCAGCGGTAATATATAGTATTAAAATACTAGTTTATAAAATATATAAGTTAATAAATTTATTTTTTTATATATAGTTTAAAAAAAAGCGTACATCCAAATTATAAATAATATATATTTTTTAGTTAATAAAATTATAGCTATAATATATACTCTATATTATATTTAACTTATAAATTATTATATATTTTAATTATATTAGTATATTATATTATAGATTCTATTAAATAAAAAAATTTAAATTATATAGATAGACTATTACTATATTATAAAATTAAGATTTTACTAAATTTTAGACGTAATAAGTAAAATCAGAATTACTAGATTAATTAATATAATTATTTATAATAATTTTTATTAATTAGTATAAGATTTTACTTATAAAATAGTTAAAATTAATAATATTCTTAATATACACAGTATTAGTAATTTAAAAAAAATTATTTAATTAATTTATAAGTACTATTTAAGAGCTATCTAAGCGTAAATATATACGCTATAGTATAAAAGGATTAATTAAATATAATATATATAAAAATAATAGCTTTAATAATAACTACTATAGTAGAACATTTAGTAATATTTTAACTTATAAAAAGATTTAGGACGACTAAATATAATACTATTAAAAAAATTATAATAGACTTAAAAAGTTTAAGAATATATAATTTTATATTAAAAATAGTAGTAAATTATTATAACTATTTATTATAGTTTTATATTAATATAGTATAACTAAGTAGTTATAAATAAAATATAGAGGTATTCTTAAAAAAATAAACTAATTTTATATAAAAAGTTACTAATAGATAGTATATAAAGACTTTAAAAAAGATTTTTTAAGTTAATATATATAGTTTAAATAAAATAACTAAATGTTATATAGTTATTTATATATATAATTTAAATAGTATTATAAAGAAAATTATATAAAATATATATTAAAAAGATTAGTATAACTAAAATTCAATAGATTTAAGAGTAAAATAATTAAAATAAAGTATTATAGTTCTATAAGGAATATAATATTAAAAAAATAGTAATAGTAATAGCTTAAAATTAAAAGTAAGTCTAATCTATTATTTTATAATATATATATTCTAATTACTATAAGAAGTAAAGAAGAGAGCTTATTAATAATAATAATATAACTTCTAAGACTAATAAATTATATATTTTAAGAAAAAAAATAATAAGTAAGAGAAGAACATTAATAATAATTTAAAAAAATTTTAATAAATTAATAATTATTATAATTAAAATATTTATAATAATGAGTATAAAATAATAATAATTTAGTATATAATATTAAATATTAATAATAGTATATACTATTCTAAATAGTTTATAAGAATTAAATATATTATAAATTTTTTAACTATTTAATATTATCTAATAATTAATTAAACTAAATATATAGTATATATATTTATATATAAATCGAATAAAAGAGTGTGGCTGTGGTGGCTCGGGGAGACCAAAAGGGGTTTTAAAAAAGGAGGAGTATGTGTATGCCTTTATTATATATTTAGTATATTATAAACTATATATATATAATATATAATTATAATACTATTATTAATTTGTTAATTAAATTATTATATTAGTAAAGAATTATTTTATAATATTTTAATATTTTCTAGAATTAATTAAAAAAAAATATAGTTTTATAATATAATTTAATTTTATATAAAGAATATATATATAACTTTTACTAATATATTACGTAGTTATTAATAATTTATATAATAGAATCTAAAATTATTATATTTTTAATAAAACTGTAGTTATTTAATAAAAAGAATAAGAATATATAATTATATATAATATATAATAGTATATATTAATTAATATATTATATAATTATTTTTATTCTAATTTTAAATAATATTATTATAGTTAATATATTTTATAGTATTAAAATAGTAAATTTAAGTAATATAAAAATTAAACTAATAAATTATTAATAGTATTCTAATTTTATACTATATATATATAGTTTATAATATAGTATATATTTATTGTAGTTAATTATTAGATAATATTTAATAACTAAAAAGTTCTAATAATTAATTCTTATTTATTTTTAAAGACCTGTATATACTATTTTTAATACTTAAGATTATATAGTAAATTATAATTATTTTATATTTATTATTATAAATATTTTTATAAAATACTAATATATAATAATTTTAAAATAAAATTAAAAGGTAGTTAGTGGATATAAATCTATAAAACTTTAAAATTAAATATAAAACTTTAGTTTTAATAATAAAAAGCAATATACTAATTAATATAGTATAATAATAACTAAGATATTATAAAATATAAATAAAGGCATACACATACTCCTCCTTTTTTAAAACCCCTTTTAGTCGCCCCGAGCCACCACAGCCACACTTTTTATTCGATTAATATACAAATATATATAAAATATAAATATAATAAACTATTTATAATTTTAAAAAATTATATATTAGAGCTTTTAAATACAGTTTTATAGTCTTAAGTTATTAGTAGCGCGCTGATATTAGGGTACGTATTAACTATTTTAGTATAGTAGTACTATTTAATAATATTTACTTATATATTATTATTAAAGAAATTTTTTTATATCGTCTTAGAAGCGCTATCTTATTTACTCTTTTTAGAACAATTTTTATCCTCTATTTATAGCTTTACTTATAATTCTTACTATTATTTTTTTTATCTTATATTTATTACTAAGCCCTTTATAATACTTATTAATTTCTAAATTATTATTAACCTCCTCTTTATACTTATTACTTGTATTATCTAAAATATATAGTTTATTAGTGTTAAGAATTATATTACTATTACTAAAAAGCTTTTTAAAAGATATCGGCTTACGCTCTTTATAGTAATTAGTATATATATATAATAAATAATATAATTAACTTATTTTTAATATTTAGCTATAACTATTACTAGCTTTTTTAATATTATATTTTCTATAAAGGTATACTACTTATTCTTAGCCTCTTTACTTTTAAATATATTTAACTTTAGCTTTTTTAATTTTTTTAGATATATATTCTATATTATCTTTTATAGAGTACTACTTATTTTATATATATAAGTTACTATACGACTTTCGGTTTTCTTATTAAAGTTACTTATAATAGTTTAATAGAGCTTTTTTAATATCTTTATATACTACCTATTATTAACTTTTAATATAATATTTTTTTATTTTTTAAGAATATATTTAAGTTTTATCTATAGCTATTTAGCTATACTATATTAATATAAGACTATAATAAATAGCTGTAATAACTTACTACTCTTTTTATTATAAAAATTTTTTTTAAGCTTTTTAAACTTTACTTTAACTACTTCTTTTTAGGTATTTTATCTAGTCGTCTTAAGCTTTTTTATAAATTAAGATTTTACTAAACAATCCGCTATAGTAGCTTTTATTAAAAAAAATTTTTTATATTTTTTATACTTAATTAATTTTTTTATACTATAGTGCGAGCGCTTAAGCTTAGCTAGCCCTTAAATAGTACTTATAAATCTATTTAATAATCTTTTTATAAGCTACTTATATCGCATATTTTAAAAATTTTATTAATTTTATCTGCTTTATAAGCAAAACCCTATACTAGTTAAAAAATATTATTATAAATAATTATATTAATTACCCTAGTAAGCTTATCCTACTTATTATATTTAAAATCTAGTAAAATTTTAATATTATAAAGTAGTAGTAGTCTATTTATATAATTAAAAGCTTTTTACTTAATAGAATCTATAATACGGTACGCTAATATAATAAAAATATATAATAACGCGTAGGTAAAGTATAAAATAGAGTATAGTAAAATAGTAATAGTAAAAAATACTAGTTTAATTTAAAAAGTAGTTTATACGTAATTAGGTAGTAGCGCTAATAGTAGTCTATATACTACTAGCCTAATTACGTATATATACTTAATTATTACCCTTACCTATTTTACTACTAATTTAACTACCTACTTTTTATTATTATATATAATTATAATACCCTAATATATATTTAATTATTTACTTTACCTCTATAATATCGCGTACTTATTTAAATCGCGGTAAAAAGCCTACTAAAATAGCTTGTAGTAAATAGTAGTCTAAAAAAACTCCTAAAAGTTTTAAGAAACTTAAAAAGGTAACTACTAGTAGTAATAAATTTATTAGTACTACTAATAGGGATATTTTAAAAAAAATATATATAAATTTAAGCTAGGAAGTAAGTTATTATAGCTTTTAATAATAGTTAAATATTAATATAATATAACTATTACCCTCTACGAGATTAAACGCTATTAGTAAAAAACTAGCTTTTTAATTAAAAAAATTTTCTTTACTTAATTAGTTCGTAAAATTACTACTATAGAATTTCTTAATAAAAACTACTAATTCTAATCTTTTATATTATAAACTATTTTTTTACGTTTATTTATAGGAGTTATATTAACTTAGTATATACTATATTCTTACTTAATATAAAAGTAGGTAAAAAATTAGAAACGCTATAATTAGGGCCTATTAAATATAAAAATTTTTAATTATTATAGCTAATAGAACAATAACTTAAACTAATAACTTATTAGACTATAGCGGTAATAACAGTAGGGTAATAATTATAAAATAATAATAAAGTATTTATAGGTATTTATTTTAGGTAGAATAGAACTATAAGTTACTATTTTAAGTAGAGTAGAACTATAGACTGTATACAGCGCGTTTAAAATAGTAACTATAATATTTTTTTTATCTTTCTATAAATACTATATACTTAAAGTCTAGAAATTTTTTATTATTATTATATCTATAATATTAGTATTCTAGCGTTTAATAATTAAGCTAAGTAACTTTTAATATATAGTATAGGCTTTTACTAATAGTAATAACTAGTTAAATTATATTAAAAACTACTTTAACTTCTATCTTCGCGTAGTATAGTAGGCTAGCCTATTTAATAAACTAAATTTTTTAGTTAATATCTTTAATTCTAATTTAATTCTAACGCGCCTTTTCTTACTTAAAATAAATACAATCCTTAGCCTTAATAATATCTATAATAATATTAAAATTTACTTTTAATTATATAGTAATATAGTAGGCTTTATAATATAGTAGTATAAAAAGGGTAAAACTTATTTATTTAAAATAGAGAACGGCAGTAGCGATAGTAATATTAGTAGTAGTAGTAATAATAATAGTAATAGTAATAGTACTTTAATAATAATAAAAAAACTTTTTTAGAGCAGTAAAGAAAGTAAAACTCTAGTAAAAAAAGCTTATTAGGGTAGTTAGAATTATTTAGGCGCAAGGATATACGTATACGTAAAAATAAAGTAAGTAGTAGTAATAAAAGAAAAGTACGGTATAGTACTATAAGATAGTTATAAAAGCTTACTATTAAGAAAGTTAGTAATTATTATAAGAGGATTAAAGAATTCTATAGGGAGTACTATACTATATTTTAATACTTTAATTACTATCTATTTAAAAAGATTATAAGTTATTAGCGCTAGTAAAAAAGTTGTTATAGTTACTATATAAAAAGCTTATTAAGAGTTAATCGATTACGTAATATAGTAAAAGTTTAAATAGCTAGTCTAGAGTTGCGTAACGTTATAATAATAACCCTAGAAGAGGGGATATTATAAACTATATAAGAAGCCTTTAAAGTCTTCTTACTTAAATATTTTAAAAGTATAATAATCTATACTATATTATTTACTATATACTAACTATTATAAACTATAATATAAATTATATTTATACTAAAAAAATTATTATTTAGGCTAAGGATTTGCGTTTAGCGCTTAGGTACTTAGTAAAGTATAGTAGAAATTCTAGGATTTTAATTTTTATAATTTAGTATAGAGTATAGCGTAAATAATAAAAAAATTATATTATAGCTTAAATATAACTATTTATTTTATAAACTATAATATACTATAATAACTAACTATAATATATACCCTAATTAGAAGATCCTAATCTAAATTTTATAACTTAACTTTAATCTATAGTCTATATAATTTTTATTTAATTCTAATATCTAGTTCGTATAACTTTAATTTAATCCTAATCTATACTAGCGTTAAAAAAATAGGTTAAGAGTATAGTTAGGTTAGTGTTTTACGTAAGCTAACTTAACTTTAATTTAACTCTAATCTATTTACTAGCGTATGTGTATGCCTTTATACTTAATATATTAAAAAGTATAATATATATATATTTATATTTATATATTAATCGAACGAAAAGTGTGGCTGTAGTAGCTTAGAGTAGTATATAATATATATATTAATAATATATATAAGTTAATATATTATATTTAGTATATATAATAATAGTTATAATAATTTAAAGTAAAATAAAAGTATATATATAATCCTCCTTTTTTAAAATTCTATATAGTCGCCCCGAGCTACTATAGCTACACTTTTTATTTAATTAATATATAAATATATAGTAATCTATAATACTTATATGTTTATTTAGAATAAAGTATCTATTTAAAAATAAATATAATAGTAATAGCTTATACAATTACTAGTATACTATATAATATTAATATACTCTAGTATTTAAAACCTAATTTTAATAATAATATAAAAAAAAATACAAAATTAACTACTTATAAAATTATAAATTTTATAGAATAGTAATATAAAAAAAATTAATTTAAGAAGATACTATTTTTAAAAGTTAATATAAAATTAATTACTAAGCCTATATATACGTAAATTATACCGTTTTAAAGAAAAAGCTAAACAGATTTTAATAAGGATTTTAACTACTGCTTAATTAATATACGTAATAGATTATAATTACCTAAATATAATAATTGTATTAGCTTATTTTTTAGATCCCTATAACCTTTTAGTTTTTTTTTTTTTTTATGTAATAAAGTTGCTATTAGCACCTACTTAATTAGGAAGGAGAGTGCTAAATATACTATGTAAACTAAGAATCGGCTCTTAAAAACCTTTTAGTTAGTAAATATATTTAACTAAAATTTTAACTATACTATTTTAGGACTGGCGTAGGTTACGTAATCTATTTTAATAAGAATTTATTATCAAATAATAAATGTATATAATTAATAAAAATCTAGCTTATACTTATATAATTAGAAATTACGTAATATATTATTAATATTATAGTATATTATAATATCTTATAATTTTTATAAACTTAAATTCCTATTCTCTTAAAATAGTGCTAAATCTTTTAAAACGTAAATATAAAATTCATTTACATATAAAAGTAAATAATTCTTCTTGTTTAATTACTACTATATTAAGAAAGTTGCTTACTACTATTTATAACGCCATACAACGTATTAATAATAATAAAAATAATTATAATATAAAATAAGTTTATATAGTAGATATAAAAAGGTTAACTAAAAAAAATAAAAGAGTTATTATATTTGTATATTAATCGAACAAATAGTGTGGCTGTGGTGGCTCGGGGCGACCAAAAGGGGTTTCAAAAAGGAGGAGTATGTGTATGCCTTCATAAAGAGTTATTAATAGAGACTTAACTATATATCCTAAAAAAAAGAAAATAAAAGTATACTATTAGACAATAATCTAAATATTATATAAAGATAATTATAAAGAGTTTAATAAGAGAAGAATTATGTAATTAATATAAGACATAAAAACTAATAATAAATAAAGAAAATATTAAAAAAATATTAAAATATAGTAAAGAATATATAAAACATATTAAATATATAAAATTAAAGAAAAAATTAATTTTAATAAGTTAGTAATCCAAAGGTATAAAATAAAAAAAAAGTATTATAGAAAAAAGAGTAATAATAGAATTAAAAAAGAACTAGCTATTAGCTAATTATAAAGTAAGTTATTTTAAATTTTTAATATATTAAAATATACAGCTTTTTATATATTTTTTAGTTACAGTTTTATTATTTTAATATTAATTATATTAATTATGTTATAGGCTATAATATAATATTTAAGTTTAGGATATTCTTTAGTTAGAAGATAAAAGTAATTTAATATTTATTAAAATAGTATATTTTTTTATTTCTTATACTAGTAAGAATTATATAAATAAAATCCTTATACCCGAAGTTAAAATAAATATAAAAAGGGATAAGGTTTATAATATTTTTAATCTCTTTTCCATTAATATAATATATATATATTATTATATTATAATTTAATAATAATAAAGGTATACATATACTCCTCCTTTTTTAAAACTCCTTTTAGTCGCCCCAAGCCACCATAGCCACACTATTTATTCGATTAGTATATAAATATTTAATAATAATTTTTATGTTAATATTAATTTAGGTTAGTAATTTTAATAAAATAACGCCCCTGTTTATAAAATAATAGATATTTAAAACTTAATTAACGTACTTCGCGAGCTTTATAAAGCCGCGGTATAATGTAATAACGAGAACTTTATAATATATTTTTAACTAGTTTAAAAATAATAAAACTATACTTTTTTCTTACCTAGCCTATAGCCCTTATTTAGTCCCTATAGAAAATATATAAAGTTATTTAACATTTAAGCTAAATATAAATAAAAAGGCTAATTTAGATATAGAATTAAATTTAAAAAGTATAGAGTTATTTAAAAGTGTTATTATAAAAAAGTAAAATAATATACTATAAAAAGTAATTAATAACTCTATTTTATCCCTCCCTAACTATTATAATACACTTATAAAAGCTAACCACTACTACACTAAATACTAGTAATTTATTAATTACTAATTTATTATAAAAATTTTAAAAAAATAACTTTTATATATAATTATATACTTAATAAATAAATATAAAAATAGATTATTTATATTTATATATTATAGATACTATTAAAATATATATAAGAACTAGCCAATTTTATACGTTAAATAAAAAGTTATAAGAGTCTAAAATATAATTTAAATTTTTTTTATATTTACTATATTTTTTTTACCTTTTAAGGGCCTACCAAGCAGTCTATAATAAAGTAACTATAATATATTTGTTCTTTTCTTTAATATAGTATTATTTTTATATTTTTAGGCCTTATAACTAAAAAGTTACACTATTTTAAAAAAGATAACTTTTTATATTAATTTTTTCCTAATATTACCCCCTTATAATACGTTAAATAGTTAAAATCCTACTATATTAGCTCGCCTACTAAATAGTATATTAAAAGTAATAAGAAATAAAAATTTAAGTAAAAGACAGAAGTATAAGTAAGAGAAAATAGTCTTTTAAAATAGGAGATTTTAATTTTTAAACTTAGCAGCTTTTTTATATATAATAATATATAGGTAGCGATTAAAGTAATTAAAGAATTATTCTTAATAAATATATTTATAGTAGGATTCTTATATATTATTTTAAATTAGTAGTTCGAGTTTTACTATAATAAATATTTATAATAATTAGATTTTATATACTATAAGCTTTTATATTAGATTAAAGATTGTTATATAGTTAAATAAAAATCCTTCCTTTATATTTATTTTTAAATAGTACTTACTTAATTTAGTATAACTAATTTTAGTTATAAATAATACTATATTATATTTATATATTAATTAAATAAAAAGTGGAGCTGTAGTGGCTTAGGGTAACTAATAAGAGTTTTAAAAAAGAAGGAGTATATATATACCTTTATACTTAATATATTAAAAAAGTTAAATAAGGCTAGATTAAAAAGGTATAGCGCTGTGCTACTATACTAGCGCGCTTAGTACTTAGCGCGCTCCCCTCCCCCCTTAAAAAAAAACGTTAAATTAATAAAATTTATTATAAAAAGTCCGGTATAGATACTATATTTAATATAAAAGATATATAGATAGTAGTAGCTACTACTATCTATATATCTCTTCTTTATTCTTATAGTTAACACAGTTAAACTATTAAATAAAAAAAAATACTTACTAAAATATTATTATTATTTTTCTTTTTTAACAGTTCTAATACTACTCCTCCCTTTATTAACGCTAATAACGATAAAATATATTTAGTAATTAATCTTAAAGTATCTAAACTAGTATCTAATATAATTAGTTACGCTTTTTTTATAATATTATTTTATTTTATAGGTAATAAAGATACGACTTAAGTAAATACTTACTAGTATAAGTACTTTATTTCTTTAAAAATAACTAATAGAGAAAAGGTAAATCTTAAAATTATAATTATATTTAACTATAAATATAATCCTACAAATAAGATATTAGCCCTATTAATTAAACATATAATTAAAGTATTAAATATTAGGTTAGTAGTATTAGCGGTAATAAAAAATTATTTATAAAAGTATATAGGAATATAGTAGAGGTAAAAATAATTAAAAAATAAAATATATAATTTATAGCAGAGTTAATAGGCGAGGTAAATACTTTATAGATATAGTAGATACTTTTTAGTATAAAAAATATAAAGGTAAAGGTAAAAGTAAAAATAAAGATAGCAGTAAAAGTAAAAATAGTAAAAATAGTAATAGTAAAAGCGTAGTTAGCGTAAGCGTAAAGCCTATAAAATAATAAGTAAAAGATAATAAAATCTTTATAGAGATACTAGGTAGTTAATATTTAAAAGTATTAAGGGAGCCTATATATAGTTTCTTTAGTGCGTAGGCTAAATAGATAGGCTAGTAGATATATAAATACTTAGTATTATAGTTAACTATTTTTATAAATAAGCAAGGATTTGCAATTATAAACAAAAATTTATTAATTATTATTAAACGCTATACTACTTTTATATATATAGGCGGAGCGGAAAGTAATAAAAATAAATATAACCTCTATGTTATATAAAAATAAAGTTAAAAAAGTAACTAATAGATTATAATAGTAGTTATTAGCCTAAATAATATTATATTTAATTATTTAATATTCTTTCTAATAAAGGCATATACATACTCCTCCTTTTTTAAAACCCCTTTTAGTCGCCCCGAGCTACCACAGCCACACTATTTATTCGATTAGTATACAAATATAATATTCTTTCTATATATTAGGTTTTTATTATTTAATTATTGTCTTATTTAAGAAATTAAAAAAATAGTTATATATAAACTAAATATATTAAATCTAAGATTTTTACCTTTAACTAATAAAACTTATAATATTTTTAAAATATTTTAGTATTTTAGTAAGTAATTTAATATAGTACTCTTTTATAAAAAATAGTTTAAGTTACTTAAAATTATAATAGTCTATATTAACTATATAACTCTCGGCCGTCTTAATAGTTATATTAAGTATAACCTCTTATTTTAGTTATTTATTAATATACTTTTAGATTTTAAGTGCGTATATATATATATTCAATATAATATTTTTTTATATTTTATTGTTATAGATAATAAATAGCCGTTGTTTAAATAGTAAATATTATTATATAATAATAAAATACTTATAACGTTATAATAATACACTAATAGTAATATAAATAGTCTAGATTTAGTATATACTTAGTATAAAATAAATATATATAATAAAAGCGTACGTACTTTATAAAGAGAGTTTAAAATAGGCGTCTATACTTTTTTTTTTCTTAAATATATTATTTTTATAATATTTTTATATTTTTAACTATAGGTAATACTGCTAGCTTAAGATACTTAATAATATTTTAAATAATAAAATTAATAATATAAACTAAATATAGTATAGTATTCTCTTATAAATACTAAATAAATACTTTTATAAACTAGCTTTTTTTAAATAGCGTAAGTATATTATTATTACTAGTATTATTATAAGTAATAACTAAAAGGTATAATTTAGTATTTATTTTTAATAATACTTATACTATATCTATTACTATAAAAGTACTAGTATACCTATTATATATTAAGTAACTTTTTTTAAAGTTATTACTTATAATTAATATAATATATCTTAGTAGTAAAAATCTAAAGTAATAAAATATATATTATATATTTAATATAATTAACATTTTAGTTATATAGTTAAGGCTATTAAAAAGATATATTTTAGCTTATTAAAACTAACTCTAAAATATTAGTCTAAATTTATAATAACTATATATTTGTATATTAATCGAACAAATAGTGTGGCTGTGGTGGCTCGGGGCGACCAAAAGGGGTTTCAAAAAAGGAGGAGTATGTGCATGCCTTCATACTCAATGTGTCGTTATAATAACTAATTATTACAGCCTGGCCAGGTCCCGGCACACTGTTAGCTTTATTGTCTTTTGGTATTCATTTCTCCCAAAAGCATTCCTTTCCCTTGAGGTCTTGTTCTGTGGAATCTTCTCCGCGTCTTTCTCCTCCCGCTCTTGCCTCGCTATGCGTTTCCAAAACGCTGTTTGCAGTCACGCCAGACGGGTCGAAGACGGGGAGCCAAGGACCATGGGACCACGAAGACGAAAATCTCAATATCGCCCTGGAGTTTGCTCCACGCGACACTTTTGGGTTCTATATTGTATATCCTGGGGTGACATGGCTCATGTAGAAGCGGGTGTGCGTCTGGCAGACCCTTGGGTTGTGCCTTCCTTCTTTCCTTCGGTCCGCGCATGGTGGTTCTTTCCCTCCGTGGGCGAACCAGCTTCTCAAACTTTGTCCTCACCTCGCCCCTCCCATTCCATTTACTTTCATCCTTACAGCCACGATGGAGACGAACATTGAGGCCGGCTCGCTCGAAGCTGAGGCTACGCCCCACCAGCTGTTGCCCTCTGAGTCCACTCAGGCTCCGACCTACCAGTGCCGGCCACGCGCCTCTTCTGCACCAATTCTACACCAAGCCGAGAGCTCGGCCGAGACATTAATCCCATCTTCGTCACAGCTAGCGGCGGATGCGGAGCCACAGATCCAACTATCTTCCGCTGAGTTACCCCCAGATCAGCTCTGTGCCATGTGCCCTGAGCAGGCGCACTCCACCTGTGAGAGTTGTAAAGTGGTCTACTATTGTTCAGAAGGCTGCAAGCGCATAGACGAACAACATGGCTATATGTGCGGCAAATGGACCAATTATCAAGACAACAGGCCGGGACCTGACTACTATCGTGGAATCTATTTTCCGGAACATGATGGGAATGCCCAGTTCATCTGGCTTCGGTTCTGGCACAACAAGACACAAGACGGTGCCGATTACCGTGTGCCACTCTTGTCGGAATGGTTCGGCGAATTTACCAAGGGAGAACGCGCCACGGACATCATCGAACGTAAGTCACAACGAGACCTCAGATAGCCAGCAAACCTACGATGTGTTGACCCTGGATTCACAATATATTCGCTGACCATGCCATAGACAACCATGTTCTCTGCCGGCCGCTCGATCATGCTATACGAATGGTGTCATGCTCGCGCGCGACTATAAACCTCAAAATCAACAAGTCTGTATCAAGCCTAGTTGCGTCTAGGTTCAGGGAAAAACTAAAGGGTCCTATACTTGCTTACGGAACGAAGGACAACCGAGATTTGCCTTCAGAGGTTGTCGATCTGGACCTCATGGATTTCCGGCACATCATCGACGACTTCACCACGTGCAATAGCACTGCCGTGGTTGGTGATCTGGACCGCTACTGGGGTGAAAGCGTCCGCGGTGTGCGAATTAACTGCGATGGCGACCGAATGTGTGATATTTCTTTCAAATCGTTCGATCCTATGACACCCCGCTTCGAGGATGTGCGTATTCCAATCGAACACCGAGTCTTCCGGACGGAGACCGTGTTCCCAGTTCCCGCCGCGCTTGGCATCCCTACCTTGGCCACCCGATATCCTCGACGACCTCACTTTGAGGAGTACTATAGGGTAAAATACAGCAAGCAACCTGGAAAGCGATGTGCGCTTGACTATACGAACGCATACCGTGACCTAACTCAAGCATGGCTCATGGAATCAGGCTCTCAGTATCCTCCTACAAACGAGCAAGCACCCAATCTGCCTGGAGCAAAGCATTTCTATGCCGGCTCCGTGATAGTCGCTCGGCAAGGCAAGGCCCCCATAACAGCACTGCAACTCGACGCTTTGTGGAGGTTCAACAAGTTCATTTTGGAGCCTCGGATGAGCAAAAATTTACAATGGGAGCTCAACTATGCTGATATCGGAGCCACCAAAGACGATTTCGCCCTCTTCTTTCAGCACGGCTTGGCTTTCAAGAATACGCCTCAGGAGCGACAACACCCGTCTCCCTTCGACAGTAGGAAACGGCGTGGCAGCCTCAAGGTTATACCAACGACCTGGAAGAGGGTTAAGCACGAGTGGACGACTGACGGAGACGTTACTGGAGACGAGGACGATGGTGGTGCATGAGGAACACTAGGTTTGTCCGCCTTTGTATTACCCATCCTGGGGTGACACGCGAACCCCAAGCCCAGCATTCCACTGCAAGCGATGGGCGTGTGATACTTGCGGGTTGTCTCACTATCTATGCATATCTGGGTGGAAACACATCTAGCATTAGGGATATGGAAAGTCCTTGGGGTACCAAGTGCAGTTTCATATCTTCGATATTCCTTATACCCTCGTTCAACTATTCATGCATTGTGCATTGTGGAGTAAAACATGGCAGGTTTAAAACTTGCAGCCATTTCTAACTTCGCAGTCGTCGACGAGTCATCTCGGGTCGCGCGGACACCGTCCTCGTGGGGATAGTACCAGAAAGTTTGGACCTGAGGACATTTCGAGCCTTGGCGGAAGGGCGCAGCAGTGACGCGGCCAGATGCGCCGGATTTCACGCAAGCTTTCACGATAGTCCTGTAAGTGATTGTTCCCAAACTTTTATTGTCCAATGGTGATGTAGCCAAGCTGTAGCTTCGCGCCAGCGGGTTCTCACCATCCAAAGGCGGCCTAGTATATTTCTCCGTCAGCGTGGCGCCGAATAATCCCCACATCTTCTTCAGACTACGACGCAAGGCAGACCATCGTGGGTTCGGGCGCTCATTTGGGAATAGAGATATCGATGGTGTTTACCAGAGGCATTGAGATCGCCGTCGAGAGCATACATACAACTCACCATCTACCTCCCTTGTAGACGTAACTGCTGCGCAGTAGGGCAACTTTTCGCACGACATGACAGCCAACCCTGTGACAGTCTGACGGTCCGTGCACCTGGCGTTTCGCTAACCCCCTTATTTCGGATGTTGCGGCGTGGGCCTTGGCTCTCGACTCTCCCACAAAACGTCAGCTTAGCCCACCCACTCCAGACGCTCTTGCGCCATTGCTCTTGCTCGCCGTACCTGCTCGATTGTCACCGGGCGACAATGCATCGACCATTACGGACTCCCTACGATCGATAGAATAGTACCGATGCTCCAGCGGACTGGGCTCATCCGATGGCGCTCTCCAAAGTTTCAGGTCGCCTTCGCGATCACCTTCGGCCTGTTCCTTGAAGTGCTCTTCCACCAGTTCTACTACTTTGTACCGCGGCCATCGGAGGATCTGGACCCAGTGTTCCAGGTAGGGTGCCGCGAGCCGGATACCAGCGCCCCGCGCGAGAACGCCGCCATCATCATGCTGGCACGAAACGAGGACCTCGAGTCGGCAGTCTCGTCGCTGCGCTCGCTCGAGGCCCACTTCAACCGCTGGTTCCACTACCCCGTCATCTTCATGAACAACGAGCCCTTCAGCGCGGACTTCAAAGCAAACATGAGCAGTGTCGTAAGCGGCGACGCATCCTTCGAAGTCGTCGGCAACGACCTCTTCGGGTACCCTCCCTGGATGGACGACGCCGAGGGCAAGGCGCTCGTCCGCGCAAACGGCGACCTAGGCGTGCACAAGGGCGGCCTCGAGTCCTACCACCACATGTGCCGCTTCTACTCGGGCAAGTTCTACGACGTGCCCGCCCTCAAGGCCTACAAGTGGTACTGGCGGGTAGAACCCCACGTCGAGTTCTCGTGCGCAATCACGTACGACCCGTTCCGGCTCATGCGCGAGCGCAACAAGCGCTACGGCTACACCATCGCCCTGTGGGAGCTCGACAGCACGGTGCCGGACCTCTTCCGCGCAGCCAGCGCGTTCAAAGCCCAGCACCGCATCCGCACGACGCCCCTGTGGAAATCGCTCGTCCGCCCGAGCTGGCTGCCGTGGGGCCTGCGGTGGCTGAGGGCCGGCGCGCCGCTGCGCGATGCGAGCGGCGATGCGTGGAACTTGTGCCACTTCTGGTCGAACTTTGAGATTGGCGATCTGGACTTTTTCCGCAGCGAGGCGCACCGCGCGTTCTTCGCGTACCTGGATGGGCTGGGGGGATTCTACGCGCAGCGCTGGGGCGATGCGTCGGTGCATGCGTGGGCGGCGGCATTGTTATTGAGGCCGGAGGAGCTGCATCATTTTGAGGACTTTGGGTATTACCATAAGCCGTGGGTGGTGGCGCCGGCGAATGCGCTGGGGAAACAGTTGGAGGGGAGTGAGGTGTTGGGTCCGCTGGGGGAGAATGTGGTGGAGGGGGAAGAGGGCGGGACGGGGTGTCGGTGCGAGAGGAAGCAGGTGAGGAATTTTCAGAATTGGTGCATGAATAAGGTGCAGAGGGCGACGAGGCCGCAGGCGTGGCCGAATAAGATGTGGTAGAGTTATGAGGAGGGGCGGTAAGCGTTGGTGTCAGCGGCCCGGCCAGGGAACGCACGAGTTGGATTTCAGGGAAGGATATGCAATATCAGCGCGGGTTAAACAATGCGTCCTTGAAAAAGAGGTGGCGCTCGGGAGGGGGGCACGGGCCGTAGCGCAAAGAGATGGTCACAATGCTGGGTGCAAGAGAAATGTAAATCTGGTCGTGAATTGGTCGCTACCTGGCTGACCTAGCTGAACCATCTATCGCAACAACACGAGGAACCAATGCCCGACCACGAGCCATGAGATCGATATTATACCGTCAAACCATGTCCTGTCAACCCGCCCCCGTGTCTAATCGTCTCACATGCTCATATACAGTGTGAGCGGCCATCGCAGATCTTCGAGGTTCAAAGCGTAAGGGGGGAACGTGCCAACGAGCAACCTACAACGGCTACCCATTGTGCCAGCCACAGAAGGCACCAGTGCGAGGATACAGGTAGACGGTGACGTCCTGGCCCCGCTACTTGAACGACTGGCGCAACCACTTGCCGAAGTCACGCAGCGTCTGAAGCTGGTCGCTGCCCTCTACGAAGAGGTTGCGGTACTGGATGCCGCCGATGTGGACATGCTCCAGGACACAGTGCACCTCTGAGTTGTATCTCAAAGAAAGACAAGCAACATACGAAAATGCGCCTTCGAATGGACCTGTGGAGGCGGTACAAGGATTCAGTCAAAGATCTAAGAAAACTGTAAAATAAGCCATCAAGTACCTCTCTAGGCGATGATGATACACGTGCGCGAAGTTGATGGATTTGACGAGATAGTGTTGAGGTTGTTGTCTAGGGGTGCGAACCATAGTTGACGAGACTGCTCCGCTGCGCACACAGATTCTTTGCCCGTCCGCCACACACCCATCCACACATCCTCTGTCTCCATGCCATCAAGTACAAGAGCTCCGCCAGGACTTCGTTCCAAAGCGACAACGCAGTGAGGGAACGCAGTGAGGGAACGCAGTGGTGATGGCAAGCCAGAACGCAGTGATTTCAAAAGCAGAGATAAAATAAGCCATGGGGTGGATTGTTGCTGTAGGATCATATAAAGAGGTAAAGTGTAGCGTCGAGACACTAGTCTAAAAAAGGTATAGGCTAAAAATAGTTATTCCTCTAAATATAGTTAAAAAAATAAGCGTAAATAAAAATTATAAAAAATATTTTTATTTTAAGTTAGTAGGGGACTAGAACTTATAGCCTTAGCGTGTAGTTTAACGTGTGGCTTGACGCGTGGCTTGACGTGTAGCTTAACGTGCGGCTTGGCGTGTGGCTTGGCGTGCTGAAGTTCGGTACACTATAGGGGTTGCTGTTGGATAACTATTGGGTGCTCTGTTCGTAGGGTCGAGGATCATCCAGCAAAGCTACAACAACAACCCGAAAGGCCAGTGGCCAAGCATAAAACATGCGGCCAGTATCGCTCCGTGAAACTCCGTCTGGTCAACCGTTCGCCCTATCCAATCGCGTTCATCGTCTCAACATCTTCATATACCTGGAAAGCGCTTATTCGAGGTCGACCGCGTCGTGCTCCAGGCAAGATATAATATAGTAGTCATTCGAACGAACAGCCTACAAGGGCTCTCCGTCGTGCCAGCCGTTGAATGGGCCATAGCGCGGGTACAAGTGCACCGTCACCTTCTGGCTCGGGATCTTCGCCGCAAACGACTCCCGCAGCCACTTGCCGAAGTCGCGGATGGTCTGGAGTTGGTCGCCGACGATATCCGCATCGCGCCACTGGATGCCACCGATGTAGACGTGTTCCAGCTTCTTGCAACCGAGCATGGGGCGCAGCTTGAACTCGTCCAAGAAA
Source organism: Pleoardoris graminearum (assembly GCA_030770415.1). Classification (NCBI taxonomy): domain Eukaryota; kingdom Fungi; phylum Ascomycota; class Dothideomycetes; order Pleosporales; family Didymosphaeriaceae; genus Pleoardoris; species Pleoardoris graminearum. The sequence continues at coordinate 253,760 of JASEKS010000059.1, read as the reverse complement.
GCGTCCAGTTCCAGGGGGTAGTACACCTTCTCGCGCCGGTGGAACCACGCGACTGTCTTCCAGTGAAACGTGAAGCCCACCTTGCGCAGCTCGGGACACTGCAGCATGAGGTCGACGTCCTTGTTGGTCTCGGCAACCAGGATGTCGAAATTGCTGTTGTACCAATTGATATGCGGGAAGTTCAGGTCGCGAATTGCCTCGAAGCCCTCGTTGTCCGGGAAGGTGGTGAGGAACCGGCCGAGCCACGAGGCGGTCTTGATGGGGAGATCCGGCTCGTACTTCAGTACGAACGTCGTGGTCGTCTTCAGCATGTGCATGAGCACCTCGCCGCGCATCTGCTTGCTTCCCAGCGCAAGGTAGGGGAGCCACTTGGGGTACTTGACGTTCGGGAGCGCAGCCTTGGTCGGCTTGTTGCAGATTATCAGCTCGTCCGGCCAGTTCCAGATGCAGCACTGGCTGCCGAACTTGTCGCAGTGAATGGCCTTCGTGAGTGTGCCCTCATGGAGCTCGTCCAGCAGGTACTCCTCGATGATCTTGGCACGGATCTCAACAGCGAAGTTGAGGAACTTGTTCATGCGTTCGGCTGGCGTCTGGTAATGAGATTCGTAAGTAGCAGCTTCGAAGAGGGATTCGAGGTTTAGAAGAATGTCCATCCGCTTAGCAAGCTGAGCGAGGAAGTCTGGACGCGCAAGCTGAAGAGCCTCGGACTCTGTGATCCTGACCGGTAGCTCCCCGAGGACTGGCGTCGTGAGGATAAACGTTCGAATCTGTTTGCAAACCGGATCGAGGACCCGAGATCGACGCGGTAGAGAGGCTGGGATCGAAGGCTAAGGTTCGGTGAGACTGGGCTAAAAAAAGCTTTTAGCTTATACCTTTTTTGGACTAGTGTCTCGACGCTACACTTTACCTCTTTTTATATGAGACTGGGCAAAGTCTTAGGCTCTAGGATGAAGAGCAATAACATTGTGGAGGGGGTGTTTATATAGACGCCACGAAGGCAGAAGATTACGCTAAAGCCCCGTCATGGTGAATTGCACGTGATGTCTTCTTACTGAAAGTGGACAGTGGGAACAGGTCGCTATTTCGCCCGGAGATCAGCAGGGCTCTTCAACCATGAGTGAATTTTTAACTTACTCGGGCCATAACGTCCATCAACCTGCTTCTTTGAAAACCCATCGGCAAATTCCAGGAAAGGCTCCAACCATTTCACTGACGGGCCATGGTCGCCCGACAACCGACCATAGATAGCTGCTGAGCTCGCACGCTTACGCATATCATCTAGTATATGAAAAGCACCACACCAAGTCCAGCCCCAGCAATCTTTGACTGGATTGGAAATATACTCGCTGGAAAGGAATTGCATATATATCCGAAACGGGACAGCATCAAGGAAGTATGAACCAACAGAATCAACTGGGGAAGAGCACTCTATAGAAGCATATTGCAAACGACAGCCGGTTGTTATCTACAAGCTTGTTTTGTGTCTGAAAACATTTCGAGATAAATGAAAGAAAGGATTTTCCATGGGAAACCAGAAACATGGCCGTAGCAATGTTGACCAATCTCCAGGTAAGAGGTTTTACAGTAATGCTTGCAACTCTTGCTGAACTATACTAGGGAATATTAAAGTCAAAGATATATATGCTAGTTATCTAAAGTTTACTGTTTGTGTAGACCGTACGTGTCTTCAGTTGTACAAATGAGCGGATATTAATAGTCTCATACGCCGCGGATCGACAGGAACATGATACTCAAACTTTGCTTGGAGGAATTCGGGGCAGGATGCCATATGTGCTCTTACGGCTTTCGAGGCGGTATATGTGTTGAGTTGCAAACTGACCGACAAGCATGCTGGAAGTACTTTAGAGTGCCTACAGCAGCTTCAATCGATGCATCTGGAGACTGATGCTTCACAGGCGGAGATTTTAGGTCCCAGAGAACGAGCAATAATAAAACGATAAAACAAAGACACTACGGTGTGGTTGCATGGATACAGAGGGAAGTAGGGCATAGGGGAAAGGCGAACATTGAAGGAGCAGAGGAACTCTAGCTTGAGCAATACAAGAGGTTGAACGTTAACTTGTGGGTATTGCATTCTCGGTAACGCCTCTGCTATGTGCTAAAAGTAGAATAGAGCAGATGCAGACACCATGATCAGTAACAAACAGGTACCTCTTCAACCTCCTTACATCCATCCTTTCCGAGTTGCCAATCATCACATAACGTGTCGCACGCAACGCCAGCTTTCACAAACACCCTACCACCCTGCTCGGGCCATGGCAGCCTCACCTGCAGGGACGTGTCGTTGGAACTCGATGCCTTGTAACCATGCCTGCAAGCACAAAGGTGCTTGTAAAGCCCACCGTGGGTCGCTCCGCCGAGCGCAGTGCACGATGTCGTGATATGGCAGCTATTCGCCGTCCACGGATCGCAGTATTCAACACTGCAAGGAGCCTGTTTCCGGCAGTTCGCCGGGCAGCCATCGCCATCTAGATTGTTACCGTCATCGCAGTCCTCACCTGGCTCAAGGATACCGTTGCCGCATATGCCTGTGCACTGGCCAGGGTAGAGTTCGCAGACACGCTTAGCATCTAGGACGGTGGGAAAAGCGTGTTCCTGGGGCGTCGGAACGCCTGGTCGCGCTTCGATCGCTGGCCCAGTGAATTTCGCGAACTCATAAGGACTATAGTGCATCAATGAGAGGGAGTCGTACGGGCCAGACCAGTCGGCGGAGTTGGGATCCAGCTTGACGAAGTTGCACCCGTAGCCGCTGCATCCATTAGGGCCACATTGTGCTGGGCTTCCGTCGGGAGAATCCCAGACGTTCTCGCAGTGGATGATGACGTAGTCGTCGCGATCGGGGCGTTGGTGCTCATGGTACAGGCCCAACGCTGGTAATGGTCAGACGCGGAGTGCATATGGAAGAGTGTGCTGCTTACTGTGGCCCAGCTCGTGAGTGTAGGTGCCGGCTCCACCGCAGGAATCATCCAACATCATCTGCCCGCCCCATTGTTTGCCGATCGGACTGAAGCACGCGAACTTGCCCACCGTATCTACTAGTGTCAAAATGTCCGCTTCTGGCGTATCACTCGGCGGGAATTCTTTAAATTGTAACCAAGGGAGCATATTGGTCCATCGCTTCGTGGCTTCAGTCCAAGCTTCCAAGCGCCCAGCTCCTTTCGCAGCTTCCGACTTCCACTTGTAGTTCACGACCCCATTCGGCCAGATATTCTGGGTGCGGAAAATAGAAAGTGCACGTTTGGCTTTGCTGCTAGTGACGTTGCTCGCGGTTTCGAGAAGCTCGGGAACGGTAGATATAATCACATCACCATAGACAACAGCGAGAGGCTCTTCGAGACCTTCGATCGGAAAATACGAGATTGTTGTAGTTTCTCCGCTCGTGGACGTGTTGGTGAAGGAGGGTACTGTGTCTAGAGGAACTTCAATGGTCGTAATGTTCCTGTCGATCGGATCGGAAGTGAGGTTCGCTGCTGGCAGTACATCGTCCGGGAGCGAAGACGGGGAAGGGTCGGATTGACCATATGCAGGTACGGAAAGCGCCGAGAGCAGGACGACAAAAAGATTTCTTGGGCTCATGGTGATTGGATAAGAAAATTTAGCGTCGACAATGTCGAGGCTAAAGAGTGAGCAGAACACTGCAGTATTCCATTCCGCCGATCACCCATCTTTATATACGCCCCCAAGGAGAGCTCCGACGATGAGGCATCAGGTCCTCTAGGCAGCGACCCACAGCGAAAACAAACTATGGCAGTTAGCCCAGTTGTGACGTTCAAATTTCGACCCTCACGTGCGGAAAGGAGGTTGAAGGGCCGCTGAAAGGTCTAAGCGACCTGGGGCTGAGCCGCGATTAATACGAAATCTCGCCATCGCCGGGTCATTGGGGACGGCTCTGCCTCAATGTAAGCATTTGTAGGCGCTCAAATAGCTTTATAGAATACAAACAATAGCTTGAAATGCTTCGCTAAAGCGCACTTTCTGCTTGAAGAAATCGTATAGCATACCTCGGGAGGGATGAGTCCGAAATTTGGTTTTATTTTTGGAGCCCGGCGTTGGGGCTTTACCATTTCTGGAACGCACGTGCATGGGCACTATTGATTTGGTCAACTCTGTGCTCGTATATCGACTTCGACCGAGAGGAACCGACTGCGTACATTTGTACTTTATCGGGATGACTTTGGTTGACCAAATATTGAAATAGTACCGTCATCCTGTCACGCTGGCGCCGTCTTTCGCTCGTTGCGCTTCGTTTTCCCGTCTCAGCCAGCCACTCAGAGGTGTCACGAGCGACTTACTGTGTCATAGAGCCTTAGCAGACGTGACTGAGAGCCTGGAGGTGTTCCTATGTGGCGGGGCCAAAAAGCGATGCACCGGGAGTGGGCAGATTACCGCGGCATCTTCCGTCCAGTGGCTCTTGAGCCGGGTGCTAGAAACGGCCCGAGTCCCATCAAGAGACAGTTGGGAGGGACCAACCATGCTGGGTATTAAGGTTATTTTCTCTGAATGCTTCGCCAGGAGCTGCGAGTTTCGATCGAGATAGAATATTCTGAGAAGGCTGAAACTACCGGACACCACGGAGCTGTTCTAACACTGGATGTGTCTGCCGCAAAACATTACATGTACTTGGTCTGGATGTTTTCAAACGCCTTGCCAATCGCAAGACTGACGACCGGGTAGCTCATTATGCGGTCGTGAAGGCCATGCTTCACAATTTGTTCCCTGACAACACCATTGTTGCCATGCCATTCAACCTCCCACCCACCAGCGCCGAGTGGTACCTTCTTCTTTTCCTTCTGTTTCTCGAACTGCTCCTGGGTAAAGGTGGTGTTTCCGTGCATCGCGCGAACGGCATGAGAAAACAATATCTCTGAATGTATCCAAGGCATATCCCAATCATCCTCGGCATGAATGAATGTCATGTCATAGCGGTTCCTGTCGTCGGTCCGTTCTACGGAGTCGAGATGACGGATCAAGTCCGCAACCTTAGCCTTAGATGGCCATTTACTGACGATGAATCTGTTGAAGAAGGCGAGCAGTGGTGGATAGAAAGCCATGGGTGAAAGTAATGGAACAGTGCCGGCAATCTTGTAGGTTTGCGTAGTAGTTTCGATGTCGGCCAGTGGCGCTACCAACACCATACCAGCAAACAAAGTAGGTGGGTTTTCCAAAGCGAGCTTATGCGAAAGTGAGAGAGCTACGGCTGTTCCAAGCGATTGCGCAAATATGACTATGCGCTCTGGAGGTATTCCAGCTGTCTTCATTGCAAAGTTGGCCAAAGTCAGCGCGTCGGTAAGCATACCGCTTTCGGAGGGCCACCCTGTACTTGATCCATATCCACGATAGTCGACAGCCAGAACGTGTAAGTTCGGGACTGCCGCAGATAGGGCACGATAGCTTTGAGGTCTCCAGCCTGACCCAAGAGTACCGGCTGCGCCATGGAAGTAGATAACCAGTTTTGCGGTAGGATCATCTCGAAGAAGCTCGAACGAAAGTCGCTCTTCAATGTCGTCGCATAGTCCTACTGGTTCTGCTCTCAGTCTGGTCTGATGTCGTTGATATAAGTCGAGAGGCAATACGTGCCATGCGTGCAACCTCTCACCATCGGGTGTTTCGAGATGAAAAGGTGTGACTTGGTTTCGAAGGAATCCCCATTGCTCCGGAACGTTGACGTCTTGAAGCCACGTAAGGGTGATTCTATGTAAATAGATTACATGATCTTGCAGCCTTGGAATCATTAGAAGCGAGATAAATCCCACGTAGATGCCCAGGACCCCGGCGAGAGTGCCAAACAGGGGCTTCAACACGGCTGATGCGGAGGGCATTTCAACTTTGGGGGCGACTTGATACTTCTGGGCAGGGTCGCAGAAAGGAAATGCAGTCAAATATTGGCGTAAAAGAGTGAGTGGCGCAAGTCGCTCGGAGGTGGACGTGTGCTGCGCGGGACAAAATCACATAATGGTGTTTCGTACCCTTGCTAGCGATTAGTGAACCAATTACAACACTGAACATGTGGCCTGTGCTCGGTCGGTTATACACATCGTTTGGAGCGATGTTTGACTGTGCCGCATTCAAAGACTTATTCATTGGCCGCCCTCGAGATGTGCGATTAGGGGCGGTCCCCTAAGTCGTCTCGACAACTCTCCTCATCGGAGGCATCTTACCCCCCCACCTACTCTTTCTCCTTGCTCGCTGGTCGATAACAGCTCGTTTTTGTTATTAATATGGCTGCTTACGCTTTTGCCAAGTCGAATACGCTTGCGTATCTTGTTGTTATTCTTCTATTCCTTCCCTGCATGGTAAATGTGTGCCATGGTCAGGAACTCGATAAAAGCACCAACGAGCATTTCTCCATCTGTGATTTCCAGAACAGCACACTTCTACGAGGAAGTTCCTTTCGTGTGAGAGGATGGGTCGAGCAGCCTAACTACCGCGGAACGTTCGATATTCTTTGGACATCGCTCGTCTCTATCGCGATCAGCACGTATACTATGCTATGCCTGAATGTCCCAGCACCGACAGATACGTGGATTCAATTGGTTGGCCGGCGTATCCTATGGTAAGTAAGAAGATGAGGCGTGTTGCCTGTCCCAATTCGTACAGACATACTCTCGCACCCAAAGAGCCGGTAGACGACTTCAAACAGAACCTGACACCAGCATACACGACACCCATTGGCTAACGAGCGCACTATCTACTGTAGGATGATACTAGGCATTGTCGGGCCCGAGTTTCCCCTCACCTACGCTGCAGGACAGTGGAGTCGCGCGAAACATTCGGTCAAAGCGTTTCGAGCCCTAGGGTACGACGATTGGCACTTGCGACAAGCATTTTTCGCCGACATGGGTGGCTTTGTGCTGCACACACAGGATGGCGATCCGTTCCCTTTAAATGCTAGCCAGCTCTGCTGGCTCGTCCGCCACAAATACGTTGAATACCCGAAGATAACCAAGAAGGAGATCTGGGATAAGTCGAAGCAGGACACTTTCACCAAGCTAGTGACTGCATTCCAGGTGGGATATCTGATCATACAAAGTATCGCCCGTGCGGTACAGGGTCTGACCATCACCACACTCGAGCTCAGTGCAGTTGCGATTGTGGTGTGTTCGCTTATGACCTCGTATGCCTGGCTGCATAAGCCAGCCGATGTACAGACGCCGGTCCACATCTATTCAACCCATACTCTAAGAGAAATAGTCGGTCATCAGGATTGGAGCTTGACCCCACTTGACTTCATCGATGAGAACGGACCCGGGTACTCGGTCAATGTGCAACCGTTCATGAAGATGCCCGTGATACCCCCTGAGCGTCCGATCCAGCGAATCCCAAACGATCGATTCCCGACAAATCCTTACGGTGCACAGGAGTATTTGCTCTGTCTTGCCACACTGATCTTTACTGCCATCCACGTTGCAGGCTGGAACTTTGACTTTCCGACTGATATCAAACGCCTCCTCTGGAGGGTTTCTTCTCTTCTCCTCTTTGGCATCACAGCGGCGTTTTGGATACTTGAAACAATCGCCTCGTGGGTAAGGCTTGGCCGTTGGAGAATGTTGTATTTGTATCTCATCAACAAGGGCTGGAAATGCACAAGCGTAGTATGGAGCACAGACAACAGACGCTGGTAAAACGAAAGATGACGGAGTTGCCACAAGCATGGGAATTTGCTACCATCACACCTCTAGCGATCATTTACAGGGTCGCCCGGCTGTATCTGATTGCCGAAACTTTTGCGGAGCTGAGACATGCAAACGCTAGCGCATATGTGAATATCGATTGGACCGACTTCATTCTGCATGTTTGATAAGCTCGTAGATTCAGAGCGACAGGTCCCATTCCCAATGACTACATATTGCGGTCCTGGGCGGGTAGGTGAGCAAACAAGAGTGAACGAGAAAAGAAAGGCATAACGATGATCATGTGTAAGGGTTATATCCATGGATCTGGTCGTGCTGGGTATAATGATGAAGGGAGAGGGCGCTGGATATTGGGAAGCGACCCCACGGTGCCCTCACACTGCTAGAACAGAACCCCGGTTACGCTAACCCGTTTCTGACGTCAGCAGACAATATTTCGAACTATTTGTGTTCCGCATCTGCAGGCTTCCAAAACTTGGTTTTGTGCTTTTCCCATACTTTATTTCAGGTTCAGGTTCAGTTATAATTCCAAAACCTGCCGTTCGTGCTGTCATCACGCAGCAGCGAATGGATGCTTCACCAAGGCCCACTTTTCCGAATTTGGAAAGTGGGCTGAGCACTTCGTATCGGATCCCGCCCCTCCAACACCCCAACCCATAACTCAGGTCGTCTCTATATATGGGACTTTCATGAGTAGCGTCTTTCTCCTTCTACCCTGTATTTCGTCTTCGGTCTTCTTTCAATGGCGGTAGCTAAGTTGGATCCCCTTATCCTCCGTTCATCGCAAGCTCGTGACGTCACTAAGCATCTACGAGATGTCCAACAATCATCCAATGAAGATTCAATCACTCGAAACATCCTCACTCTGATTGAGACCGAATCAATAGCTCCGGCCGCCTTTGGACAATGGCTTGGTATCGCGAAATCACCGGACACGGTCCGTCTAGCTCTTACGCAAAACAAGTCCAATGAAGTTCGAAGATTGGCGATCAAGAAGCTTGGCAAACTACTTTCTACCGCACAATGGCTCGATACATGGGATACCCTCGGCAATACGTCAGGTGTTCTTGAACTCTTGAGCGATTTTTCTGTGCAGGAGGTCAAGCAAGCATGCCGCGTGTTCGTCCGCAGCGTGAAAAATCGTGCGCGAAACGCCGACATCGAAGCGAAAAGAGAGAAGTTCACAGAGCTGTGCAAGGCTCTTCTACCGCGGCTCTTCTCGGATGTCGAGATTGACTCACCGGCGAATCACGACCAACGCCAACTTCGAGCTATATATCAGCGACTGATTCCAACTTGCACAAGCAAAGTTGTCTGTGCCCTAGTGTCCGAGAGGTCGGATGATGTTCAAAAGTACCGGCGCGGTATATGTTTGTCCCACGCATATGCCCTGCAAACTTTGGTTCTGCGGTATGTGTTTGAGGATCACGCTCCAGGGGAGAGATGGCTTGTGCCGCTTCTCTCGGAATACCCGTCTACTACCACGGCTAACAGGGGAGTATCGGCATCAATGCAGTTCTCGATAGATGTTCTGCAAAGATTGACAAGAGAGGATGCAAAGACACCGCTTTCGTCGGAATATGTCATTACAAACATAGTCGTACCATTATTTCGGAAAGCGATGAGAAAGCATACCGACTGGTCGATCAGGCAGAATATTGTCGATCTCACCTTGATATACCTAAAACGGCATCCGGAGGCGGCTCGAGCCCTCAATCTACACCGCAGACAGTTCGTACACCTGCTCGGTCTATGTTGGTCTCGAAAACCCGCCATGTTTGCAAACCAGTTTGCAGAAGTACTTTCCCTACCATTTGAAAAGGTCGAAAGAAAACAATTCTTTCAAGCCATGGCTGGACGGGGGCTGTTGGATGTCGCAAAATCTCGGCGCTACGCCCTGCTGCTCCTTTACTACCAGGGCTTGTTTAAGTCAGACCTGGGCTTTGAGGTAAATATCAAAAGCGTAGACCTGCCACCTCTCCCGCGCGATCTTCTCAATTCGATGCTCTTACCTAAGGATGCTTTGGACCTGTTCACTCGCATGCGCTCCGTCAAAGGGGACGATGAACTTGTCGATGGGAACATTTATCGGTACGGAGATACAAATTCGGACACTAACGTCGACGTCGACATGTGGCATTGTGTCTTGCTGTTTAGGTGTGGACTCCAAGCAGAAGCGGAAGAAATTGCCAGAAGAGGATTCCAAGCTCGCAAAAGGGCGACGATGGCTAGTGCAGGCCAAGAGCCAAGAGCATTCCATGCCCGCTGCGCAATTGAGTACGCTACAGCTAGTGGTTCATTGCAATTTTGCATGGAAGCACACCAATGGGCACGGCGTTTCGTGCGAGATCCCCTCACAGCGCGGGAGTTGTACCGATCAACCTCAAGAGAGGGCATACTCTTGCTTTCGGGTCATTGGGACCACAACTCTTTCTCTGAGTTACGAAGCTATGTGGAATCTGCTAACCAAATCCTACTGTTCATGTTCGAGACAGTTTGTTCAGCCTTGCGCGAGCCTTCGTTCCATAGACTTCATTTCGATGGAGTTTTTACCCAATTTGCGAGTGTGATCGAAGAGCGCATGAAGCTGGCGGTGCGATTGAAGAAATCGATTGGAATGTCGGACGAGGAGGTGTATCAGCTACTATGGGAAAACACTTTGCAGATGCTGATAACGGTAGAAGAGAAGGGATTGACGCCTGGTTATGAGAGCTTGTCGCTCAATACTGTCCGGGGCATTCTAGGCTATCAACGTACGCTTGTCAACCTCGATGACGAAGAACCCGCGACCTTTCGCTTTTTCGATAACCTTGCAAAGGCACGCGACGAACTTTGGCGGAAACATCGTGTCTCTGTACGTTCAGCCGTGGCGGTCCTGCCAGATGCTTTCCCACGGGGGCTCCCCATACAACATCTCATTGAGCCTTATTGTGTTTATGTGCACGATGCGCATGCGTGTACACCTTATATTGCGGCGCGTATGGAAGCTGCCTTGTTTCCGGAACCAAAAGCCGCCCTCGCGCCAATTTCGGACACCCAGGAGATGCGAGAAGCCATTGGTACCTTCGTCGATGATTACAAGTTTGCCCTACGGATGATGGTCCCAAGATTTATAGATGAGGAAGAGAAGAAACGGCGAATGCGACGAGCCTGGTCCTACGCAATTGGTCCACTCAGCGAGGGCCGCTTCAACCAGGAGGAAGCTGCTCGCTACTGGAAGAGAGCCAGATGGTCAGACTCGTTCCTCAAATATTGGCCAAGTGATGATGTTGTGAGGTCGCAATTCCCGGACTGGCCCATTGTTCCGCAGGTTGAGCACGCTGGCGAGGTGGAGGAATGGAATCCTCTTCCAGCGACGATCTCCGATATTCCTGAGCGCAGACTTGACGCAGTAACGTACATTGACTTGTCCACGGAGTTAAATGGCGGCTCGAAGGATGCGACCGTACGCACAACGTTGCAGTTAGCTGCTCCTGTCATACCTGCGGTCAAGCATGACAAAATCTTTTCTGTAAATCGTCTAGGCCAGGTCAAAACCAAGCCGGCAATCAGGGAAGGTCAAATCCTCTCGGCATTGTTGTACATCGACAGCTTGCTTCCAAAGTCCCAATTGCTCAGTGATGTCTTCCCTTCCACGGATCAAGAAGCTCTTATTCGCTATCCTAGAGTATATCTTGATGGCCAGTTCTTATCCAATAGCCCTCCTACCCGGGACAGGACTGCTTTCAATTGTTTAGAAACCCACCTTGCAAATATACCGCCCTCGTTTTTGGCGCAACTAGCCCACAATGCTTATTCGGCGCTGATAGCGGCTTCTGAAAAAGATTCGGGTGACCTCGACCTGGAGAGATGCGCTTTGAGGCTTGCCACAATCCTCGCGCGATGCGATCGTCCTGCGATCGCTTCGGAACTGGTCGTACGCATGATTCTGGATCGTCCAGATATCAGTTCCTGGCATAGGCAATGGTTTTCCCGTGGCTTTTTCCGTCGGCTTCCGGCTTCAGCAGCTCAAGACTGCATGAATACATTCGCCAAAGCTATCATTACCCGGGTAGAGGAACAGGCCGTTGCTAGAACATCGGAAAGTGGGGAGGCTACATTGGACAAACGTGAAGAAGCGAAGCAGGGACAACAACGATTTGTCAAGGTTACGACCGTCAAACTTCTCGCGCAGCTGCTTGGTGATACCCAATGCATTTCAGAGCATTTTGCACTGTCCGTACTTTCCCAGCTTATTACGAAGGCATCTCACATCGACATACGTCGTGCAGTTGTGGGTAGTCTTCTCGGCATGTTGGAAGGTGCTTCGTGCGGACAGACTGAGAAGATCCTGACCGCACTCGAAACCATCGTTCCAATTGCTGGAAACATACGAGAGCGCCGCCCCATTACCGACGCAGAATGGGCGCACGCCGAAGATATGTCTGAACTACCCGAGCTGGACGAAGTGAATTCACTCGGAGACACCGCGCCGATGCTTTCGGCCTTGTTCTCTTTTCTCAAGAGCAGCCCGCCAGGATCTCACTTGTTTTCGCAGAAGAATGCATTCATGGCGCGCATCATCCTTCCAATAATCACCAGCCTGAAACATCAAACGGCGAAATGGTCCTCACTCTTCCTCCGCAACCACGGCTTCGATTTCAGTGCCCAGCAGGACCTTGCCGTCCCTCCGCTTCCCCGCGAACAACAAATCATGCAGGAACTTCTTCGCTACGCAGCAGCTTGGCTACCCTTATCTTTCTTGGACGAATTCGTAGCATATCGCACTTTCAACATCGCCCCTCCAGACGCGATTGCAGCGCTGAATAAGAGACTGAGGGAGAATGTAGCAACCAAGAGCAATGCAGCAGTCAAATCCTGGCTCGCCCGCTACGGGCTCGGCATCGATGCCGTCTCGTACACATTCAACATAACATCCCTTCTGGACACGGAAATGTACGCCAGTACATCCTCCCGTCTAACGAGTGAAATAACGCCCAAAGCCGTGCAAGAGGCTTACCTCAAGCTGTACACCGTCACCCTTCTACACGACACCGAGACCCTGTCCCATGTCACCGCCGAGCAGCGCGTCCTCTGGCCCTTCTCGCCGTCCTCCCCCATCCCCAAATCATGGGCAACGTACTACAAGCCCCTCATCGAAGCCATTATCCTATACACCGAGTCACTACGCACGCGCGAATGGGACCGCAATCCTCACCGCCGCCCGCTCGTCCTACCTAACACGTTCAGCCTGCGTATGAAGCTCTTACAGTATTCGGCGCAGCACTCCGAGCACCCTCCCAACTCCGAAGAGCACTGTGCAGCGTTCGCAACCCGCGTTGCGAAGATCGTCGATCAGATCTCTAACGGCTTGTACCACGCCAAGTTCTTAGAGCTCAAGGATAGTCTCGAGTACGTGGGTGGCGAGGACAGGTTGCGTGTAGCGTGTTACTTGGGCGATATTAGCAAGACGAGGTTGAGCTGGTTGACCTTGCAGGATCACTTGAGGGTGGAGCTCGCGGCTAGTCTGCTTTATGAGGGTACTAGGGAAACTACGGAGGATGCACTGGCAGAGCGGGTGGCAGCACTGAGGGAAAGCTGGAGGGCGAGCGAGAGCGAGGAGGTGAGGAGGTTCGGGTGCATGTATGGGATCAAGTGGAGGGCTTAGGGTTAAGTACAAATTGGCCGCGATAAAATGCTATGGTCATACGTAGAGATTGTCCTTGAAGTACGCTATGCAAGCCTCGCAGTCTATACAGTCAGTGGATCGACGCCTCAACGCGGTTTTGTATCGAGTCATCCCGTGGCTTCGAGAAGCGCGCGAGGACGGAGCAACTGACAGTCAGTGGGCAGGAGTGTTGGTACAGTTGGCCTTTGTAATGCCAATCACCCATGATAGCTTTTTGGATAACTTTTTTCAAGTTACCCTCCTCGCGCTCGCGAGCGTCTCCCCAGGCAGCTGCACTCCACCCGCTACTGGAACCATACTTTGTAATGCCTATCCTGGAGTACCACACCATCAGTAGCGCGCCTCCACCTACTGCGCCCCAACGAGCTTCTTCCCCCTCTTCTTCGCTTCCAGCACCTCACTCTTCCATTTCTCTACATAATCTAGCGCCCTTTGCGGCTCCTTCTTCCTCTTCAACAGATACCCCTGTATTTCCGCCGGGGATAACGTGTCCTCTGGCAATTGCTCCGCGAACCGCCGTGCCATCTCTTTGAGCGTCTCCGGATCTGTGATCTTTAATCGCGACTTGATCTTCGGGAGGCGACTGCTAGTGGCCTGCTCTTCCGGCGTGCTGGTGTACATGCGCATGAACGTTTCGCGAATCTGGTCGCGTGTGGCGAGTGTGAAGCCTACTTGTAGATCTACACGTCCGGGTCTAATCAGGGCGGCGTCGAGCTTTTCCGGTGTGTTCGTCGTCATGATGAGGACGTGGCCCTACGACTGCCGTTAGCGTATGCGCAGGATCGAATGATACAGTCAGCGAATTAAAGTGTGGTACAGTTGGCCTTCGGTAATGCCTATCCTGGAGTAATACACTGCACAAAACTTGTCCTACTACTGTATTAGGCGACTTACCTCATGCGCAGCAGCACCATCAATGACGTTGAGCAATGCGCTCAAGCTAATTGAACCTGAAGGGCTCTCGGTCTTTCCTCCTTCCTTGGCGGCGTCTTTGTTTGCGTCTTTATTGGATCCTGGTTCAGAATCGCCTTTGTTTGCTGCCTCTCCGGCTGAGGACTCCTCTTCACGTTTAAGGCCAGCACTGTCGATGTCTTCGAGAAGGACAATGCAACGGTCGGGAAGGTTGTCGAAGAGTAAACACAGGGCAGAGTCCGATAAGTCTTTGTCGTTCAACGAGAGGCAATATATTGCGAGTCCAAAGACACCTGCCAGGGCAAACGACAGAGAAGTTTTACCTGTACCGGGTGGCCCGTAAAATAAATACTACACTCACGTTAGTCTGATTAGTGCCTAGTAATTAGTGAAGGAATGATAACTTACCCCTCGTCGGTGCGGAATGCCACGAGTAGCATACCAGCGCGCAGTAGCAGGGTGCAGATATTCGTTAATATCCTCTACTATATTATCCTTTTGGTCCTGATCGAGGGACACTGTGTGCAGTGGACGTGACGGCCGTTCCGTTTGTCGACTCCAGTAGCCATTCATCGGACGGAAGATGCTTGTCATGGCAGTGTCCTGTTTTATTTTCCATTGCCTGATATCGAGCAAGAGGTCTTTGATGGGTTGCGTGGTTTGGCCGTAACAGTATATTTCCAGCGTTTCTTTCATGGAACTGCTGCGGTCGTCATCCTTGATGCTCGAGCGAACAATCTTGAAATACCGACCACGGTGAGAGAACTCATTATCGATGCCATAGCTGGGCTCGTACCGTGGTATCGGCAGCTCGTACTTGTAGAAACCTTGCTCGTCGTACATATCTTCGTCGTCCTGATTATTGTTGTCTTCATAGTCTGTGACTGCCTTTAACTTCCGGATGGGTTTCCTTGTCTTCTGCTCAGCCAGCCATGCCTTGACGTAATAGAATAAATCGTCGTCGTCGTCGATTTGAATAGACGAAGTGTAGTGCTCCTCAAGGTAGTCATGCACCGAGTCATAAAGGTATCGCCAAGCAGCGCGGCAGCCAAAGACAAATACCCATCCGGTAACCTGGTAGAGAGCAAGTCAGTATTGTCTTTGGGTTGTTCCGTTATGTTGGGCGAAGGGGCAGCATCTTAGCCATCACAGCCCTCTCTGTGTTGCCCCAGGATCCATAGTACAATGGCCGATTGTTTCAGACCTGCCGTTTGGTTGGCGCGTAATTCCTATAGTTCTAACTCTGTGTTACACTTCCTGGAGCAATAGGGTAACACAGGCTTATTGTGTCTGCGAAAAGTTATAATAACTTACCAATCAGTGTACTTCGCGAGCTTTATGAAGCCGCGGCACAACGCAACAACGAGAACTCAATGAGTGGCAAACTATACTAACTTACAAGAACCCCGATATCAATACCGAGGAAGCGGAAGGCAAGCTGGGAAATTGTGCTGTATCCTGGCACTACAAGCTCGAGTATAGTGGATGGCAGATTCGTGGTTGATGTATTATTTGCGGCATTCAGCTCGTATTGCAAATATTGGAGGCGGGAGAAGTCCATGTTGATGACAGGCCCAGAGTGAGATAGAACCAAAGGTCGAGTTTCGTATCGCGCGAAAGCGTCGTCGAGATGACCTGGCGAGGGTGCAGCAGAGTGTGGATTTGAGTCTAATGGAACAAGTTTCTTGCGCAAAGGATATATAGGGTTCTTGTCAGGCAGCGCTGCTTACGTCATCCGCGACGATAAGGGAAAGCCCTTGCAAGGCAGCAGTGAGTCAGATTCTTCGGCCTCTCGATTCTCTGCACGCTAGTACCGTCCATTGTAGCTTAGTATAGTGGGATCCTCCTAGGCGGTAATAATAACACGTGTGCGAGGCAATCGTGCCAGTAGAAGTTTATGGATTTGACGAGATAGTGTTGAGGTTATTGCCTGGGGATGCGAACCGTGGTTAATAGTGGGAACTTACACCTGAAGACTCATACTCTATCAACCTTGAGTAATCTATATCCGGTGACTCCCTCTTCCTGTTTTACACACTTCTCTATATTAATGTTGCGGATGCCTAACGCGCCCTCGCTCAGGTGCAGCCCCGCACTAGCAGCTTAGCGTAGAAACTCTAGTACGAAAAAGGTATAAGCTAAACAAAGTTGTTTCCCCGGGTACAAATTTGTAGTAGTTGAGCGCCCTTATAGAGTATTAGGCATGAAGGCATGCACATATTCCTCCTTTTTTAAAACCCTTTTTGGTCGCCCCGAGCCACCACAGCCATACTATTTATTCGATTAGTATACAAATATAAAAAATATAGAGTATTAGACTAGCGTAACTAGATAAAATTTAGTACTAAATAATTAATATTTTTATAATATTTTATAAAATATAATATATTAATACTAGTAAAAGAGTTATAGATTTAAATATATATTAAATACTATAAAAATATTTTTTTTATATCCTCTATTCCTAATTTTAAAGTAAATAGTACTTTTTATATTATAAGTAATACTAACTAGTATAAGAAATTAAATAATATAATAATACTATATATACTCTAATTCTTTTTTTAAAATATTTATATTATATATATTTGTATACTAATCGAACAAATAGTGTGGCTGTAGTGGCTCGGGGCGACTAAAAGGGTTTTTAAAAAAGAAGGAGTATGTGTATACCTTTATACTTAATGTGTCGAAAAAGTTATATTATATAAATGTTTATAATTACTAAGTTATTAATAATTTTAATACTTTTAAATAATTAATTATAGTTATTAATAAAGTAAAGTATAAGCTAAAAGAAAATATAGTAATTTTTTTTACTAAAATATATTTTTTAATTACTAGAGAATTATACTATATAATTAAATAATATATAGAATACTTTTATATATTATAGAGAATTAAATACTATAAACTAATTTTTTATAGTTAAAATAGAGAACTAGATAGTATAATAAATAAAATATATAAAAAAAATTATAAAAAAATATATTTATTTAAAATAATCGTTTACTATACTTGGTATAGAAAAAAATAGAAAAAAAAAGACGGACTATATTTAAATATAGTGTAAAACTTATAGTATATCATTAGTTAGCGTTGCGGCAAATATATATAGAATATATATTATCCTAAGAAAACGAGACTAGATTTATACCTTTTCTCCCAGAGGGCATAATCTCAAAACTAAAACTACTGCTGCATACGCCTATTCCCCCCAAGGCCAACGAGAGCTCTTGGGAATTAAAAATGTTAGAAGCCGGTTACGTAATCATGTAACCAGGAATTATATGGTCAGTCTAGCTCCTCGAGTTAGACATCAATCAATTTCGACTTCAATCAACCAATCACTCACTTACTGTTAAATGTCAGATTCTTGTCCTCGCGCACTTCTTGAAGCCCTGCGGCAAGATACCAAATCCATGCACCGGTGAACGTTCTTTGTCGGCTGTGGGTATACTAGCTGCCTGCTTCGGCCAAGGACGGGTCCCCGTGATGTCCCACAAGGAGCTCAACTGGGGTACATTAACCTTCGGTAACGTCTTTATCGGATCTACTACAGAATTCGGTACGGCTCGTATGAAGACTCATACTGTGGCCCTCCGACTCATCAACAGTCATTTTGCTAACCATGGATAGCGCTTCTCGAAGCCACGAGATAACTTGGTACAAAACGCGTTGACGTGTCGAAAACGCGTTTACTGTCAAATGTAGAAAAGAGTGAATTGAATTATTTTTAAATTACTCAGAAGAGAGCTGGTCAAAGTAACGCCGAGGTCAGGTGATGTGAGCTCAAACACCTCTGGTTTCACACTTACACCCCACAAATTCAACAAAAGCTAAGCAAGACCCTGGAATGCGCGTCTCAAATGAAGCTATTTTCGTGAAGGTTAAAAGGCATGGTATCAGCTCACCACTGTCAATCATCGATGCCCAGGTGCGCTTGATCGCTCTCTAAAGGCGCCGTGATTATGCCGCTTTCTCTTGTGTTGACGCGCAAGCAAGTTGCTGAGCTTGAAAGCATTTATGGGGCTGCTACGCGACGTAAATCGCATGATGAAAGCGGATCTGGAAGTCCGATGCGCCCTTTTGCTGTAATAAGCGCGTCGCATGGTCTGTTCAGGTCGGTAACGACGATAAAAGAGACCCTGACAATATAGAACCTAAGGAAGGGACTAAAAATTAGTGAGGGCGAGCGAGAACGACTTTAAAAGAGTTAGATACTCGCAGTGACGGCAAGGAGGGTAAGAAGAGGGCGCGCGTTGGTGGCGTCAATCACTTCGATGGATGCGGGGAGGGTGCAAGGCGATGCTGGTGCTCGTGATGGAAGCTGGTACGTGTATTTCTTGGACGTGGGTCGTTTAAAGTTTGGGCGGGGTTCTACGTTGGTTCAGTGTTACAGATTGCCGACTGGGGCGTTCCGGGTCTCTCCGGGAAGCGTGGTTCGCAGGGATCTTTACAAAAGACACTGCCTGCAGTGTCTTGGAACAGGGCACAATTCGCGCACAAAACCCTGAGTAGCCATTTTAGAGCCCCCACTTTTATGTGATATTCCAAATAGTCTTCTCTTCTCTAGGCAATAATAACACGTGCACGAGGCCACCATGCTAGTCAAAGATAGATAATTTAACGAGATAGTATCAAGGCTATAGGCATTATAGTTAGTAGAATGAGGACGCATAAAAAAGAGCTACGCACATTCTATAGCTCCTTAGGTTATTTTAAGACCTTTGTCTCTTGCTATATTCTCGTTCAGGCTTTGTCAAATTCTTTGTATTTGGCCCGCAATTGCGTTGCGAAAGGATTTCAGGGCGTTTGCGTAGTGCGGATCAGGGGACGGTAAACGTAGTGACGGCTCCCTCGTTATGTACGTTATACGCAGTTCTTTTTATGTCTGAAAGGATACGTAATAAATCTGGATTCTGTAGGTTCAGGTAATGTTCTTCGCTAACAACGGCCCGCAACGTCTAACGCAAAAGGTTGCATGCATGTACCACGAGTTTGTGGAGACACCCCTGCTATAGTCTGGCATTGGGCGGACAGACGAGTCATAGATTGGCGACGATCGACGCATTCTCTGACAAATTGGGGTTGCAAGCATCTTGGGGTAAGAATATAACGAACGTAGGTGCAATACAGCAGCAGGCCAGCGCAGGCGCCCAACTTCCCACTCTCCTGTCTTTCTTTACTTTTTACCTGCATCTTTTTAACTCCCCAAACTTTTTTACTTTTTGTGAGGCGCCGAGTGCCTCCCTTTTATTGTTAAATTTTTTTTTTCTTTACAACCCCAGCACAAACCAGTCGCCAATCACATATATCAAAATGAACGCCTCAGCAGAAATCCGCCGAGAATCCATACGTTTGTCCAGACTGTCATTCTACAACGGCCAACTCCCTAGCGGGTCAGCTTTTGCTCCGGTTGACCACCTCACGTACCGAGCCGAATGCGAAGAAGAAAAGGCCAGAATAGACCCCCCAGTCTTTGATATAGTTAGCATAGACGAAGAACAAGAAGAAAGAATGAGCACCGGGGCAAAGGCTGCGAGGATGCTCACCGTATTCCCTTCTCGCGACCCGACCTACCTTGTCGCCATCATCTTCTTCATCGGCAGTGTGGACTTCACGATAAACGCTCTCTTTGGACTTCTGCCACTCGTGGCGCCGGAAACCGCTTTCCCGACCATAACCACCGTTGCTTTTCCGGTCACGATCTTCATTGGCGCAAGCATGTTCATATCAGCTGGAATATTGGATATCTTCGGCTACTTAAACGGAGATCGAGGCTTCGTAGACATCGAGAAAGACGAGGAGGGCGCAAAACGGACACAATACCGGCCCGCACTCTTGGGAAGCAAAGAATGGTCATGGTTCCCACCGTCAGGACGATTCAAGGAACTGATTTTGACCGATCGTGCCTTTCAGGCGGGGTTAATGCAGTTATTTGGGGGCTTGGTGCTGACCATTTCAGCATTCGCGACTATTCCTGGCCTTGCCAATCCCATGGATCCTATTTTCCCTTTTTTCGCATTTGTGCCCCAGGTTGTTGGTGGCTCCATTTTCTTTATTGCTAATACAATGCTGACGTTGTACGAGCAAGATAGCTGGTGGAAACCCAAACTTGCAGACGCAAAATGGCAGGCTGTTTTCCAGAGCGCCCTTGGGGGATTTGGTTTCATGATGGCGGGGATATTTTTGCTGGTAGGGCAACCTTTGAATTCAGCAGTCGCAAGCTTTCTTGGTAGCTTCTCATTCCTTTCTGGGAGTGTGCTTGGGTGGTATTGCGTTATGGAATTGTGTTAGGCGTGTGTCGGAATTCAACCTGATTTTCACTCTCATATTGTACCCCTGTAGCACGTCAGACGGACCCTAGCTAGAAAAAAACTCCGATATCCCCAAGCTTCGCGTCACGGGAAGACTTTCTTTATTCCAGATACCTAAGAACCACGTACGGCTTAACTATCGGTATTTAAGAAAATTTGGTCTTGACATTCTGTTGCGCGGTTTCACCTTCCTCCGATAGCTCAAGTGCGTTTTAGATGCCTGTTCCGTAGCCGTCCGTCTTTGTCTCCTCGTGTTTCACGGCGTCCGCGGGCAGCGACTTCTCTTGAACAGCCATGGACGTACGCAAGGTCTTCTGTTCCTATCGCCTCGAAATTGCGACAACAGTCGGGGCAGAAAATTTCACGTCAAAATAAAGCCGTACGACTAGCACCATGTTCGACTTCTCGACAGCCATACCGCGCCCCCCGGGTAACTTAAGATGATATTGCAATCCGCATCCCGATGCGCCCTATTATGTGCTGGAGCTGGTTGCCCTCAAGACCGAGGTGGTGGTGGTGGGGGAAGAGTTGGCGGGATTTTGACTGGCTGCTGCGATGACGTACTGTGGTTGCAGGGGTAAATATTCCTAATTACCTCTGTGGGCCTGTTTACTTACTAAGTAGAATTAGCTATATATGATTGGGTACTCACTGTAACGTAAGAGAACGAAAAAAAGTGGAGAAATTGGGAATATTTACCCCTGCAACCACAGTAGCGAGACAGGGGATTCAATGACGTCACGATTTTAGGTATGAAAGTAGGAAAGGACCAGACTTCATCTCCCGAAATCATCCAAGGATACCAGTATGGACCGAGTGACTCTGCTACCCGGTTTTGGCACCGTAGTCGTTGGTTTGGCGCTACCTGTCGGTCTGATCTGCGCATTCACGTACCTCACCACACTATTCCGATATCGGCTCGACGTTGACAATAACTCCAATCGCAAAGAGAAGTCCCAGGCTGCCCGCACTCCACCACTCATACCGTACGCCATACCCGTGCTTGGGTCAACAATTGCCTTCAGCAACCAGGCAGTGGGAAGCTTCTGGACGTGGCTCAGGACGCAAGCAGAGCGCTACCGTCAAGATGCCTTTTCCATCATACTTACTGGAAAGCGTACACATTTCATCTTTTCCGACGACGGCGTCTCGTCGGTGTTCAAAAGCAGGCAGCTCTCGCGCGCAGAGATAGACCGCCAGCTCGGCGTCAACGTGCTCGGAATGTCCAAGGAAGACGCGTTCAAAGCGTTTCCGGATCGAACTGATGAGAAGGAGAAAGTGACCACCGAGCGACTTCATTCAGAGCACTTGCTAAGCTCTGCAGCCGTCAATTCACTGACTGAGAAGTTCATGGAAACCTTCCGAGCTCAGCTGGATAAGGATACTAGTCTCACAGATGGCTTGGACGTCAATCTGTATGAGTGGCTATGGCCTCAGGTCTTCCGTGCATCAACGGCTGCCCTCGGGGGTTCGAAGCTACTTGAGATGTACCCGGATTTCGATATAGATTATCGTGTCTGGGAAGACAACCTCCTGCGCCTCCTTTTTGGCACACCACGTCTGTTCGCACGACAGGCATATCGCGCACGCGATGCATGCGTGCAGAAACTGGAGAAGTGGCTGCAAGAAGGATACCAACATCCCGTGAAGGAGGGAGAAGATCCTGACTGGACGCCCTACTCTGGCGCTCGCATCATGCGAAAGCGGCACGACTTGTACAAGCAGCGCAATCTGAGCATTCACGCCCAAGCAGGCTGGGACCTCGTCTTCCTGGCCGGAATCGTGTCGAATGCCACGCCGGCAACCGGCTGGCTGCTTCTGCACATACTTTCTCCAACGAGCGCACCCGACTTGCGTCCACGCATAATGCAGGAGCTGCAGTCGTGTAAGCGGTCTGATGGCTCTGTGGACATTCCAGCATTGACCCGCTTGCCGCTCCTCAACTCTGCCTTCCACGAAGTACTCCGGCTGTACGTCGACTTGCTTGTCGTGCGACAAGTCGACAGCTCGGTGGCCCTAGGAACACACTACGTGAGGCGAGGCGCGCAGGTCATGGCGCCTACATGGATGACGCATCGCAACGCCGCATTCTTTGACAGGCCCGAAGTCTTCGACCCTGAGCGCTTCCTGACCACGGACCCAGAGACCGGGAAGCTGGGCTACAGCGCGACTGGCCTAGGCGGCAAGTACTTCCCGTTCGGCGGCGGCCACTATATGTGCCCGGGGCGGGTGTTTGCCAAGCAAGAAGTGTTAGGTACCCTTGCAGTGTTGCTGCTCAACTTCGACATTACGTTTACGGAGTTCGTGAAGCACACTAAGGGGAGTTGGGCCACAGCTGGCACCCGTGATTTTCCAAGAATCAAGAATGGCTTTCCTGGCAATCAAGTAGTGGGTATAGAAGGTGATATGCGGGTGCACATCAAAAGACAACCGTCAGCGTCAATCGAGATTCGTTAGAGAAACTATAGTGTTCTTTGAGGAATCTGCATTGTTCTGGGAGGTAATGGTCGATCGTATCTTCCTTGAGTGAGATGCTGCGTCGCCACCACCTGTGAGTTGCTTATGCTTCGCGCGTCATCCTGCAATTGAACCGATAGCGTCATTATGCTTCCTCAATTTGATCATCGTCTCACTTGTGCGAGCTGTTTGGCACTTATTGAGTTCTCGTTATTGCGTTTTGCCGCGGCTTCATGAAGCTCGCGAAGTACGTTGATCGACCATCCTCTCTTAGCGGTGATAATATACGTATACGAGATAACTGTGCCAGTAAAAGTTAATAGATTTAATAAAATAGTATTAAGGTTATTACTTAGAGGTATAAACTATAGTTAATGGTGAAAAAGGGTATATAAAAATATATATAAATCCTTTACCCGTTCTCTATACTTAGACTTATATATATATATATATATATTCTTTATTATTATTTCTATAATTATTATACTATTTAATATTAATAAATACTTTAACTATAGTTATTGTAGAGGAAAAACGAGTTAAAAATTACTAGTTTCTAAAAGTAAAGAATTAGAACTACTTATATAAAAGAAAGCACTAAAAACTATATTATATCTATATATAAATAAAATAAATTCTTTATTTAAAACAGTTTTATAAGCTAGTAATATAGGCTTTAAGGTATTTTTTTATAATATACTCCCTAGTTAAACTAGTAGAAATAGCTTAACTATTTAAATAATTTAAAATTAATTCTTTTAAGCTTATAGTAGCTGTAGAATTAATTTTAATAAAAGCTATTTTAAGTAAATTTTTAATAGGCAGCGTTACTAGGTAATAGAGCTTTAGAGTAAAAGACTAATTATAGTAAATATACTAATATATAATAGTATAAATACTATTTATATAATTTTTTTTACTAACTTTTTTAAAATAATTATTACTTTCTTTTTACTTTTTATTATTAGTTTTATACTTTTTTATACTATCTATACTATTTTATAACTCCTTTTTTAGTTTTTTTTCTTTTAATAGCTCTTTAAGCTCTCTAATTATTATAGGTAAAGTAAGTTAATTATTTATATTACTACTACTATAGCTATAGTAATCTATAATACTATTCTTATTTTTTACATTTTAAAATTTTTCTAGATTTCTAATTTCTAATTTTTTCTTTTAAAGACTCTGCTAATCCTTATTTAATAATTTAAAAAAATAATAAATAATCCCTATTATAGTTATAAACTTAATTATCTAAATTTACTTAAGCGTACTTAGTATTTACAATATTATAAGTATACTAATATTACTAAAACGCTAATAGGTTTTAGTATTATAGCTTTTAGTTTTTTATTTTATTTTATTTTTAAGCCTATAATTACGCTTTATAAGAAATAGGAAAAAAAAATAGATATTATTATTAAGCGCGTAAATATTAAGTAGTTAAATAAAATGATAATACTATTTAGCCTTAAAAAAAAATTTTATAACTTAGGTAAAAATTCCTATACCCTAATATTTAAAAGATTTTTTACATTTTTTATAAGTAGATACGCTTTTATTCTAAGCTTAAAAAAATTATCCTATATTTCTATTATAAAAAGGTCTCTTAGCTTTTTTAGTTTTTAATTTTTTAGTTTAAAAAGTTTTATAGCTCTTTTAATTTTTAAATAATATTCTCCCCTTACTATTAGTTAGTAATTTTAATAAATCTACTAGTTTTACGTCTATATTACGTCCCTAAATAATTATTAAATAGCTAGTTTAAAATATATAATATTCTTATAGGAAACTTAATATTAATAATAAATTAAGTAGGCTCTTAAAGTTATTAATTTTATTTACACTATCTTTTTAGTCTAGTCTATTTAGGCGTAGGGTACTATTTATATACTTTTTAATCTACCTCTTTTAAGCGTTACTAGATTAGGTTTAAAAAATAGACCGTGCTTTATAAAAGCTAAAAGCTAATTTAGAGATAGTAAAAAAAATAAAAATAATAAGTTAATTATTTTTTAAATACTATTACGCTGTAGAGATAAGGGTAATATTAGATAAAAATATTATAAACTTTTTAATAGATAGTTTTTTAAAGCTCTATCTATTTTTTTTATATTAGAAGTAGAAGAGTTTTAGAACTATTAAAAATTATTTATATAATTTAAGATTACTAATAAATTATAGAATTAAAGTATTTAGTATTTTACTTTTACTATTTAAATTATACTTTATTTAGTAAAAGTAATAGAAGTTATTATAATACTAAAAAGCTAAACTTCTATTACTAAACGTATAAAAATAGATATAGCTGTAAACTAATATATATATTAATATTTTAAGATAAAAAATTTTAAAAAATTATATATATATTATTATAGTTTAATCTATATTTATAAAATTACTAAGTACTTTCTATATTTCTATAAGCCGCTCTATAGTAAAAAGGAAAAAGAGCTTATTTATAAAGAGATATAATATTTAATCTACTTCTTTTAATTTTTACTAATATATATTTTATAAAATATAGAGCTTAATATATTATAGATAGCTATTAAGTAAATAACTAAAATAAATAAGAATCTAGGTAGTAACACTATAAAGAATATTTTTAATAAAATTACTGTATACCGTACTTAAGCTATTTAGAAGTTTAGTAAGTTAGTTAAATTATTAATTTAGTATACCTTTCTATTATATTATTATACAATTTTTATTATTTAATTATTTTTTCTACTCTTTTATTATAGATTTTTTTTAAGCGGTACAGTTTTAAATTATTATTATAAATAATAGTTTAAAAGCTATTTAATATTTATTTTAATATATTTTACGCCCTATTATTATATAACCTTTTAAAATTTTAGTTTAGTAATTTTTTCTTTTATATTTTTAAAATTTAGTTACTTTTTAAATCTTTAAAATTACTAAGCTAAAAAAGCTTTTATTAATTATCGCGGAAGGATACCTTAAAGTTTATATTACTAGCTTATAAAGCTCTTTAGAACAAAGTATTTATTTTTCTTTTATATATATATAATATAGCTTTTTAGCGCTTTCTTTTATATAGTAGTCCTAATTCTTTAATTTTAAAATCTAATAATTTTTAGCTTATTTTTTCTTTATAATTATAAGTCTAGTATTTTAAGAATAAAGGAAGATTCTTTCTACGTACTTAATTAATAAAAATTCTATTTTCTAAAACTCTAATTTATTCTTTAACCTTTTATTTAAAAGTTTTTAGTTTTATAGACCTAGTAAGTATTACTTTATTTATATACTAATAATAAATTTTATATTTTTAACTATTAAACGCTTAGTAAGCCTTACGACTAATAATCTTTTAAGTATTATAATAACTAAAACTATTTTATTTTTTTTAATTAATAATATTTATTTTACTAATTTAGCGAGCTGGCTAAATTAGTATATATAATTTAAAGTATAGTATACGCTTTACGGCGTTTAGAATTTTATTAATTTTAACCTTAAAAGTATTAATAATTTTAATAATTTACTTTTAATACTAGAGGTTTTATATATTATAAAAGCGTCTAAAACTAAAATTATAAAAATTTACTATAACTATACTACTTTTTTTATTTTATATAATAAAGTTACTAGTAATAATTACCTAATTAGAAAGAAAAGTGCTATATATACTATAAGACCTAACAACTAGTTCTTAAAAGTACTACGCTAAGCCTAATTAGGAAAAGTAACGCCTATTAAAATAGGCACGTAATAACTACTTAATAGTACTTAATAGATTCGCAGCTTAGTATAGTTTATTACCTTATATAATAACTTATACTAGCGTATTTACTATTATAAACTAATACTAAGCAGGCATTTATAAAAAAAAAATATTAATATATTATAACTATAGTACGCGTTACAGTATCTAAGACACTATTTATTAATAATAGTATACTACTATTTTATAACTAAAATACGCGCTTTTAGCACATTAAAAAATAAGATTTTAGTAAAATATATATACTAAACTTACTCTAGCCTATACTATAGAGCACTTTAAATAATTTAAACTTTTAAATTAAACTAAATAAATAAGAAATATAAAGTAATAAATATATTTAATATAGCTAATATACTACTATCTATCTTTGTAGGTAACCCGTAAAAGTTAATACTTAAGTAAAATAATTTTATACTTATAAGTATAAAGTTACTAAAAAGGGCTAAAAAAAACTACGTAAGTAAATAAAAAAACTAAAAATCTACCGCTTATAAGTACTACTAAGTAAAAAAAAAATATTAAAGTTACTATAGCTATACTACTACACAAAATAGTTAATTAATAAAAATAAATTATAAAAAAAAGTTACTAGTAACTATAAAACTAGTAATAATAATATTAACGCTAATAATTATAAAACGCTAAAATAAAGAGACGGTATAGTTTTCTTAGTAAATAACTATATATATTAAAGGCTATAGTCTATAGCGTAGAGGGCGTATATAATTCTAATTAAAATAATATAAAATAAAAGTTACTAGTATATAGAAGAGAACTATAGTTTAATACTACGGAGAATATTTAAAGGTAAGTAAAAAAGAGTTTCTAAAAAGAGGATAATAGACAGCTAGTATAAAAGAATATAGATAAATAGCTTAATATATAACTAAATAAAATAAAATATTTTATATTAATTATCTTATTATAACTCTAAAACCTCTAGGTCTATATTAAGACTAGAACTATACTACTAAAATAGTTATATACTAAGTCTACTTAACTAAACTTACTATTAAAGTAAACTAAGTAATAAATATCTAAAACTAAATTAGTATAATAGTAGCTTTAAAGCTTATAAGCGCTGCTTAAATATACTATACTATTAAAGGAGATATCTTAACTTATTTAATTATTTACTTTTTTAAATAATAGCTTTTAACTACTAATATAATAGCTAAGAATATTATATAATAATAATACTATACTTATTTAAAAAAAATAAAGTATAAAAAAAATAGCTACTAAACTATAGTATTATAAATAGAAAGCTCTTTATATAAAAGCGGAGGTATATAAGCTAAATAATATTTAAAATAAGCTAGTAGTTACTAACTTTCTTACTACTATTAGTAAAAAATTAATATTTAATTAGGTAAAGTAGATACGTATAACCTAAGTCTAAAAATTAATATTTAAAAGTAAAAAGCTCTCTTTAATAGAAATAGGAAAGATTTTTTAAGTAATATTATAAAATAAAATTACTAAATTAACTAGTAAGAGCTCTAGGATTTTTATAATATTTAATAAATAAAATCTATTTCCCTAATTAAATAACACGCAGCTAAAAAATAAGAGTAAGTTATATTAATATTTTTATATATTTAAAGAGTACTATTAAAAACCTATTAAGTACTATTATTTATAGTTAGTATTAATAAGTATTTATACTAGTTATACCGCGCCGCTTTTTAAAAAAAATAAAAAAAAGCTTTTTAGGTATTTTAAACTTAATAAATTTACAGCTCTTTATAATATATTTAAGTAAAAAAGATAGTTTAAGGGGAATACTATATAGAATAAAGGGTCTAATAAGCTATAATTCTCTAGCTTTTTAGTATATATAGTAATTAATCCTTTACTTATTATAAATAGTAAATTAAAATAAAGTAATAGTATGTATTTTATATAAAATTATAATATTTATATACTGTCTAAAAAGTACTATTTTTAATAATAGTATTATTTTATATTTAGTAAATAATAGATTACTATTTATTTTAGAATTTTTGAAAAAAGCTAATAGTATTTACACTATTAAAGTTAAAAAGTAAATATTTTTAATTTTTAGTATAAAAACCTAAATAATTAAAAATATTTTAAACGACCTAAATAGAAATATTATAAAAAATCTTATACTAAAAAATATAGTTATTATAAAAACTTTTTATCTAAAT
Source organism: Pleoardoris graminearum (assembly GCA_030770415.1). Classification (NCBI taxonomy): domain Eukaryota; kingdom Fungi; phylum Ascomycota; class Dothideomycetes; order Pleosporales; family Didymosphaeriaceae; genus Pleoardoris; species Pleoardoris graminearum. The sequence goes on along the minus strand of JASEKS010000059.1, from coordinate 224,820 downwards.
ATAGTATTTAAAGCTTACTTATATAATAAGGGACTTTAGTACTTAGGTTTAAATAATATATTATATATAAAATTTTTAAAATAGAGTTTTATACTAATAATATTTATTTATAAGTATAATTTTATATTTATTATATATAAGTCTCTATTATTTTATTTTTTAGTTTAGAGCGTAATATTAGCTTATTAAAAATTTTATTTATAATTAATATATCCGCGTATTAATACTAAGAATATATAGTACTACAAAGTAAAAGATTTAGATTAAAAAACTTTATATACTTTAGTTTAAAGAGCGTAAAATATTTATATTTTAAATACTAAATATATATATTATAAATAATATTCTTTTATATACGCGACTTAGGTAATTGTTAAAAAACTAAAAAAAAAGTTACTATCACTATACTAGCGTATTTTTTAGAATTTCTTTAATATACCTAAAAAAAGACTTAGAGAGTAGTAGATATTATTAATTAAAAATAACTATAATAGGAAGATTTATATATAAAGTCTATAAGTAAAATTACTTTTAAAGCTTATAAAAGTATTTTTAAGCTTTACTATATAGGTATATATCTATTATAAACTTAAGATTATAAAAATTTTTTAAAATAATACTATTACTATTAAACTATAGCACGGAAGATCGCGTTTTAAAAAATAAATAAAAAAGCTTAGTATAAGTATTAAAATACTACTTTTGTATATATATAAGCTAAATAGTAGCGCTAAACGCGCTAGTTAAAAAATTATTAATAAAACTATTATTATAAAGCTTAGTGTAAATTTACTAAAAAAACTTTAGCTAGAAATTATAAAAATAATTATAGTATTTTATAATATTAGTCTGGTAGCTTTTAAGAGTATATAATCTTTAAATAAAAATTTTTATAACTAGTTTAAATAGTATTTTTATTACTATAAATTTAAGCTTATAAAATACTAAATAGTAAATCTACGTCTAAATTAAAATAATATATATAATTATAGTTATTGCATATACTCTTTAAATAAAAATTACGCAGTTAAGCGTAATAGATATAAATTTAAAATAAATCTACGTATTTATATTAGATTTTTAGTTAGTTACGTAGCTTTTAATATTTATAAAATATAGTTATTATTATTTAACTAAGTTATTACGACGTGTAATATTATATTTAATAAAACTCTTTTTTATAAAAGAAAAAAAGATTAGTTAATCCTATAAGAAGAGGCTATAAAACTTATAAATATTTTATATACTATTAAGATTATAGATATAGGTAAGGCGTTTAATAAAATTTTTAATATATAAGTCTATAACTCTAATAAGCTAAAAATTAGTAAAAATATCGCGTAACGTAAATAATAATTTAAGAGTACTTTAGTATAGGTTATATTTTATTTTTTTAGTTAGTTAGGTAAATAAAACTTTATATAAATAGTATATATACGGGCTATTAGCATAGCTAGCTAATAGTTATAAATCTATATATTATATAATATAAATATTAGTTTAATCTCTTTTTAGTGTATTTTAGAGCCTAAAGAACTTAAAGATATAAATTTTAAAAAAAATAAATATTTTAGTATTTCTTATAAAGTGTATGTTAGTAAAAGAGTAAAATAGCCTAAAGTAAAAAGCCTATAAAATTTTTAAATAATACATAAAAGCTTATTTAATACTATTACTTATATTAGTAATATAAAGCTTCTTTTATTAAATAAAATACTTAGTACCCTTACTTATAAGACGTAAAGATTTATAAGAGACTATAATTTAACTACTTAATAAAGCTAAAAATAATATAAGTTAAATTTTAAAAATTCTAATATTTATATATTAATCGAACAAATAGTGTGGCTGTAGTGGCTCGGGACGACTAAAAGGGGTTTTAAAAAAGGAGGAGTATATATATGCCTTTATTTAAAAATTCTAATAAACTAGAAGATAGGTATAAAAATTTACTTAGTATTTATATATTATTAACCCTTAATTTAGAGAGTAAGCTATTATATAATAGAAAACTTATAAGTACTTTACTTAATAATATAAATAGCTCTCTCTAGTATAATTTTATAAATATATTTATTTTTAGTATAAATATTATATAGAAAGAGTATAAAAAGTTTATAATTATTAATACTATAGTTTAAGCTACTATACTAAATAGGGCCCTAAAAAAAATAATATTTCAAAATAAAACTTATATATACTATAATAAGCTTCTAAAAGAGCTAGTAATATAAAAAATAATTTTTTTATATCTACTTAGCCCGCTCTTTTACTAGGCTATATATAAAAAAAAAATTATACTTTTTAAAAAATAAACTTAGTAGGTATTCGCGCGCTTTAATAATACTAAATATTTATTTTTACTTAAATAGGTATTTATCTATAAGTTTAATTAAAATAGTTACTTTATAAAGTATAAAGCTTACTTAGTTATTAAAAGTAAGCTCTAGTTAAAAAATATACTTTTATTAATATATACTATAATATTTATAGCGCGCTCCTTTTATATAACTATAATAATTATAATAAAATTTAACTTAGAGATTATATAATTTAATATAATTAGTATATTTTTTAATATACTAATTAACTCCTTAAATTTAGTATAGTATAAACTACCTAATAATTATAAATAAAAAAGTAGTTATATAAAACTTAATTAAGTCTTATATAGTCTACACGACTTACTTATACTATAATATAAAAAATTTTTTTATTCTTTAGCTAAGCTTAGCCTTATGTACTTAAAAGAAGAGTCTTACTTATTTTTTAATATAGATTATAAGATCTTTATACTTTTTTATATAAATAATATTTTACTCCTATACTATAAGGTTTATTAGTAAGAAGCTTTTAAACTACGTAATAAGCTCTTAGAAATATATAACATAAAAGTACGTAAAACTATAAAATAGTATTTTAAAATAAAGATCATTAGAAATTAAAAAGATTAAACGATTACGCTAATTTATAATTTATATATTAAAAAGATAGGAAAAAAAATTTAAAGTAATTAATTTAGTATTTTTTTTACTAACGCTATTACTATTAGAAAAACTAGTTAAATATAAAGGAGAAGTAATAAAAACTAAAATTAAAGTATATTAGAAGCGTATTAGATTTATACTTTATATTACTATTATAATATAACTAGATATAGTATTTACCGTTTTAAAATTCTCTTATTTCTTAACTTATTTAAGTAAAGAGTATTTTACTATAATAAAATATATAATTATATTTTTTTACAGATCGCACTTTTAAGTAATTTAATATAAAATATATAGGGGCCTAAAACTTATAATCTATTTAAACGCTTTATTTATAGATAATTTAAAAAATAAATAATCTTTATATAACTATATTATTATATTATTTAGAAGTGTAATTATTTAAAAAGCCGTAAAATAGGCTATTATTATAATATTAACTACTAAAGTAGAGATCCTCGTACTTAAATATATAAGTACACAAATAATAGTTCTAAACTGCTTTTTTAAAAAATTTATTTTAAATTTTAAAATTATATAGCGTATATTCTATAATAACTAATAGATAATTAGACTAGTTATAAGTAAAAATAAGTGTATAACTACCTATTTACGCTATATAAATATATAAAATATATATCTACACTAACAATATTTAAAAAAGAGTTTTAAAATTAAATACCTTTAAATAAGTAATATACTAACTAATAAGTTAATAAAAGTTCTTATAGCTTAATAAATCTAAATATTTAGAAAGTAACTAAATTTTAAAAATTAAAAAAAAAAAATTACTAAACTACAATTTTAAAAAATTATATAATAATAGAGCGCAAAGCCTATTAAATTAAATATTAAATAGTTTTTAAGTTACTATTTATAATAATAATTTAAAATCGTACTGCTTAGAAAAATTCTATAATAAAAGAGGAGAAAAAATAATAAAATAATAAAAATCATATAATAACCCTTATAGAGAAGCTTAATAGATTAATAATTTAACTAGCTTACTAAACTTTTAAATAGCCTAAGTACGGCGTAAAGTAATCTTATTAAAAATATTATTTATAAAATTACTACCTAAGTCCTTATTTATTTTAATTATCTACCTAATAGTAGTCTATAATTTATTAAATTTTATTATCTATAAAGTTTACGTTAGTAAAAATTAAACAAAGTAAATTAAAAAATTATACTTATTTATAAATAAGCTTTTTTGTCTTTTTACTATAGAGCGGTTTATAATAAAATAGAAAATACTTAGTAATCTTTTAAATATAACTAAGACTATAATAGTAAGTATATAATTTTTTTAAATTATTTAGATTAAAATATTAATATATATATTAGTTTATAGCTATATATATTTTTATACGTTTAGTAATAAAAGTTTTATTTTTTAGTATTATAATAACTTTTATTACTTTTACTAGACAGAGTACTACTTAAATAATAAAATTAAAATATAAGGCGCTTTAATTCTATAATTTATTAGTAATATTAAATTATATAAATACTATCTAATAGTTCTAAAACTTTGTTAATTTTAATATAAAAGAATAGATAGAGCTTCGAAAAACTATAAACTAAAAAGCTTAAAATATTTTTTATTAATATTATTTTTATTACTACGGCGCGATAGAGTCTGTAAAATAATTAGCTTATTATTTCTATTTTTATTACTTTTTTTTAAATTTACTTTTATTTACTATAGGGCGTAGTCTATTTTTTAAATCTAATCTAGTAGAGCTTAAAAGAGCCAAATTAAAAAAAGCGCTAATAGCGCCCTATATTAAAAAAAACTAAACTAGGGGAATAAGCTAAATAAAATTAATAATTTTAAAAGCTTTTTAAATTTTTTATTAGCATTAAGCTCTCTATACGGTATTTAGTTATTTAGGAACTAGCTAATAGATAGTAGTTATAGAGCGCAATATAAATATAAAATTAAAAAAATTATTAAAATTACTATATAGTAGATTAAAGAAAAGATTATTTAAAAATTTAGAGAGTTATAAACTATAAATAATAATTAAAACTGTTATAGTATCTAGACCTATTTATAGTAAAGTCTTAAGTAGATTTTATTAAACTTATAATAGTACGTAGATAATATTGTTTAAAAATTAAAAAATCTATAAAACTTCTTAATTAAAATAAATAAATAGATTTTTATCTATTAGAAACGTAAAATAATTTTTTAAAGCTTATAATAGCTGTGTATTATTTTATAAAAAAAGTAAATAATTTTTTAAATATTATAAAGCAGAAGTTTTTTCTTAAGTTATAAAAATTTTTATTTAAGGCTAAATAGCGCCTTAACTCTATTAAGCTATTTATTATTAGTGCTCTTTACACTTTTTATTTTTTTTTTATTTTTTTTACTTACTTCTTCTTATAGAGCGTAATTATAGGCTAAAGAATAATAGTAAGTAAAATACTAAAAGCTAAAAAACTAGACTTTTTTAGTTTTTTACTAATCTTAATAAGTTTACGGTATTTAAAATACTATTTACTTTTAATTATATTTAGGCTTTTAACTATATTATTATAATAGGAATTAAAAAACTTTACTTAAGACTACTAAATAAAGATTAGTAGAGTTTTTAAAAAAAAAATTAAAAATTAGAAATCTAAAAAAATTTAGAAAAGTAAAAATTAAAAAAAATATTATAACTTACTACAGCTACAGTAGTAGTAATATAAATAATTAACCTATAATACTTATAATAATTAAAAAGCTTAAAAAACTATTAAAGGAAAAAAAGTTAAATAAAAGAGTTAAAATATATAATAAACAGTATAAGAAAGCGTAAAAGTAATAATAAAAAGTATAAAAAAAATAAAAATTATTTTAAAAAGTTAGTAGAGAAATTATATAAATACTATTTATATTCTTAAATACTAGCGCGCTTACTGTATTTAGTTACTTACTTTAAAACTCTATTACCTAGTAACGCTATCCCCTAAAATTTTACTTAAAAAGCTTTTTTTAAAATTATTTTTATAGCTACTATAAGCTTAAAAGAATTAATTTTAAACTACTTAGATAGTTAAGCTATTTCTACTAGCTTAACTAGGGGGTATATTACGGAAAGATACCTTAGAGTTTATATTATTAGTTTATAAAATTCTTTAAAATAAAGGATTTATTTCTTTTTTATATATATATAATATAGCTCTTTAGCGCTTTCTTTTATATAGTAGTTCTAATATTTTAATTTTAGAATTTAGTAATTTTTAGCTCGTTTTTCCTCCACATTAATCTATTAGCTAGTATATTACTTATTTATGAGTACTTAATTTTAAATTTTTTTTTTAAATACTTTTAGTATAGCTATATATTTTATATATGTATATAGCGTAAATAAGTAGTTATATACTTATTTTATACTATAACTAGCCTAATTATTTACTAATTATTATAGAATATACGCTATTTAGCTTTAAAATTTAAACTAAGTTTTTTAAAAAAGCGCCTTAGAGCTATTATTTTTTTACTTATATACTTAAGCGCAAAAAGCTTTACTTTAGTAATTAATATTATAATAGTAGCCTATTTTATAGCGCTTTAAATAATTATTTTACTAAATAATATAATTATATAGTTATACGAAAAATATTTATAAATAAAGTATTTAAATAAATAATAAGTTTTAGGCCTTTATATACGCTATATTACTGTAGATCGCCTAAAAGTAAAACCTATAAAAAAATATAATTATATATTTTATTATAGCAAAGTGCTCTCTAATTAAATTAGTTAAAAAATATAAGAGTTTTAATATAGTAAATACTATATTTAATTATAATATAATAGTCGTATAAAATATAAATTTAATATACTTCTAATACACCTTAATTTTAATTTTTATTACTTTTCTCTTATTCTTAACTAGCTTTTCTAATCGTAAAGGTATTCGTATAAATAGTACTATATTAGTTATTTTATATTTTTTATAATTATTTTAATATATAAATTATAAATTACTATAATTCTTAAATTATTTAATTTTTAATTATCTATATTTTAAAATACTACTTTACAGCTCTACGCTGTTTTATATTATATATTTTTAAAAGCTTATTACATAGTGTAAAAGTTTTTTATTAATAAATATTATAGTATAAGAGTAAGATATTATTTATATAAAAAAGTATAAAGATCTTATAATTTATATTAAAAAATAAATAAAGCTCTATTTTTTAAGTAGATAAGTTTAAGCTTAGTTAAAGTACTAAATAATTTTTTATATTATAATATTTCTTTACGTTTATCCGTAGGAGCTATAATAACTTAATATACGCTACGTTCTTACTTAATATAAAGGTAGGTAAAAATAGAAGTATTATAACTTAGAGTCTATTAAATATAAAATTTTTTAAATTTTATAGCTAGTAGAATAATAACTTAACTAATAACTTATTAGACTATAGCGGCGATAACGGCGCGTAGATAAAACTATAAATAGAACTATAGGCCGTATATAACGTATTTAAATTACGTCTTTTTTCCTTTTACGCTATATAATATCGTCTATAATATTTTCTTCTTTAAATTATTATAGCTAGGAGGACTTTAAAGCTCGCTTTTAAATACTTAATAATTATAACTTTTACTAAGAACCTAAATAACTAGTAGGGCTATATTAAAAACTATTTAAAATATTATTATAAGCTTATAAAGGAGGCTAGTCTAGGGCTATTTCTTTTTTTTAATATTTTTAGTTTTAGATTAGTTACCGTATAGCTCTTTATTCTTAAATATAAAATAATTCTTAACCTTAATAACTCTAAAAACAGCTTATTCTTATATAGTAATATAATAGAGCTAGTAAAATAATAACTTAAAAGCGCTAAGGGCTTACTAGGTAAAATAGAGAGTAAGGTAAAAAGTAATATACGCTTAAGAGTAAGTAAAAAAAAGTTTTTTAGGGCAGTATAAGAAAAGTAGGCGTAGCTGTAAAAAAAAAAAGTTTTTAAAAATAGTAAAAATTATTTGTGTATAAAAGTAGGACGGGTAGTAAATAGTAAAAAAAAGGTATACTATAGTACTATAAGGCAGTTATATAGAAACTTACTATTAAAAAGTTAGTAGTTATTATAAGAAAATTAAAAAATTTTATAAAAAGTAGCTTTAATTACCGTTAAAAAGATTATAGGTTATTAGTATTAGTAGAAAAGTTATTATAGTTACTATATAAAAAGCTTATTAGCACGAGTCAGCATTAATAATTACGTAATATAGTAGAAGTTTAAATAGTCAGCCTAGGGTCGTATAATATTATAGTAATAACCCTAGGGAAGGGGTTTATACTATAATATAGATAAGTCGCGTAGGTTATATAAGGCTTAATTAAGCTTTATATAACTATCTTTTTATTTATAGCTATTAGGTAGTTTATACTATACTAGATTTAAAAAGTTAATTAGTATACTAAAGGATATACTAATTATATTAAGCTATAAAATATTTAGGTTAAATTATATTATAATTACTATAGCTATATAAAAGAAGCGCGCTATAAATATTATAGTATATATTTATTATAGAGTATTTTTTAACTAAAAATTACTTTTAATAATAAAGCGTATTTTTTAACTAAAAATTACTTTTAATAATAAAGCGTATTTTATACTTTATAAAATAACTATCCTAATTAAACTTATAGGTAAATATTTACTTAAGTGAAAGTAGACGTTTAGTATTTTTAAAGTAAATAACTACTTACAAAGTTTATTTTTAAAAAGTATAATTTAGTTTTTATAATTAGTTTAGTAAAAGAGCGGGCTAAATAGATATAAAAAAATTACTTTTTATAATACCGGTTCTTTTAATAACTTATTATAATATATATAAGTTTTATTTTAAAATATTTTTTTTAGGGCCCTATTCTATATAGCAGTTTAAATTATAATATGAATAATTATAAACTCTTTATATACTTTCAATATAAGGTTTATACTAGAAAAAAATATATTTATAAAGTTATATTAAAGAGAGTTATCTATATTATTAAATAAAATACTTATAAGTTTTATATTATATAATAGCTTACTCTTTAGGTTAAAACTTAATAATATATATATACTAAGTAGGTTTTTTTATTTTACCTTTTACTTTATTAAAATTTTTAGAATTTAATTTACGTTATTTTTAGTTTAATTAAGTAGTTAGGCTATAATTCTTTATAGGTTTTTATATTTTATAAGTAGAGGTATTAATTATTTTAATTAGTAAAAGAAGCTCTATATTACTAACTTAAGTAATAGTATTAAATAAGCTTTTATCTAATATTTATACATTTTATACACTCCTAACTCTAGATTATTTTACTCTTATACTAAAATATATTTTAAAAATAATACTAGAGTATTTACCTTTTTTAAAGTTTATATTTTTAAATTTTTTTAACTTTAGAGTAGACTAAACAGAAATTAAACTAATATTTATATTATATAATATATAAATTTATAACTATTAGCTAGCCGCGCTAATAGTTTATATATATACTACTTATATAGAGCTTCACTTAACTAACTAGCTAATAAAATAAAATAAAATCTACGCTAAAGTACCTCTAAACTATTATTTAGATTATACTATATTTCTATTAATTTTTAGTTTATTAGAGTTATAAGCGTATATATTAATAATTTTATTAAACGCTTTACCTATATTTATAATTTTAATAGTATATAAAATATTTATAACCCTTATCACCTCTTTTTAAAAAATATATTAATCTTCTTTTCCCTTATAAAAAAGAGTTTTATTAAATATAATATTATATATTATAATAATTAAATTAAGTAATAGTATCTATATAGTAAAAATATTAAAAGCTATATTACTAACTAAATATCTAATATAAGCAAGTAAATTTATTTTAAGTTTACGCCTAATATATTTAGCTATATAATTTTTATTTAGTAAATATACGTAATAACTATAGATATATATATTATTTTAATCCTTCCCCTTAGGGTTATTACTATAATATTACGTAATTCTAAACTAACTATTTAAATTTTTACTATATTACGTTATCGATGCTAACTCTTAATAAGCTTTTTATATAGTAACTATAATAACTTTCTACTATTACTAATAACCTGCAACCTTTTTAATAGTAATTAAAGTATTAAAATATAATATAGTACTTTTTATAGGATTTTTATAAAATCTTTTAATCTTTTTATAATAACTACTAATTCCCTAATAGTAAGCTTTTATATAACTACCTTATAGTACTATAGTATACCCTTTTTTATTATTTACTACCTACTTTACTTTTACCCGTACGTATATTCCTACGCCTAAATAATTTTAACCGCCTTAATAAGCTTTTTTTACTATAACTATACTTTTTAACTTTGTACTACTATAAGGAATCTCCTCTTTTTTTTTTTAAGGTATTACTCTTACTACTACTACTACTACTATTACTATTACTATTATTATTATTACTACTATTACTACTACTATTACTACTATTATTACTATTACTACTGCTGCCGCTGCTGTTCTCTATTTTAAATAAAAAAGTCTTATTTCTTTTATATTACTATACTATAAAGTTTACTATATTACTATATAATTTAAAGTAGATTTTAATATCCTTATAAGTATTATTAAGGCTAAGGATTACGTTTATTTTAAGTAAGAAAATGTATATTAGGATTAAATTAGAATTAAAAATAATATTACCTAAAAAATTTAGTCTATTAAATAAGCCAGCCTACTATACTGCGCAAAGATAAAAGTTAGAGTAATCTTTAATATAACCTAGCTAGTTATTACTATTAGTAAAAGGCTATACTATACGCTAAAAATTATTTAGTAAACTAATTATTAGACGCTAAAACGCTAATATTATAGATATAATAATAATAATAAAAGATTTCTAGAGTTTAAGTGTATAATATCTATAAAAAAGAAAAAAAGCTATTATAGTTACTATTTTAAACGCGCTGTATATTAAACGTGTTATATATAATTTATAGTTTTATTTATAATAAACTATTTCTATTTTATAGTTATTATCCCACTGTCGTTATAACTGCCGCCTAATAAGTTATCTATTAAGTTATTACTCTACTAGCTATAAAATTTAAAAAATTTTATATTTAATAGGCTTTAGGTTATAGCGCCTTTATGTTTTTACCTACCTTTATATTAAGTAAGGACGTAGTATATACTAAGTTAATATAGCTTCTATAAATAAACGTAAAAAAATATATTATTTTAATTTAAGTGTAAATCTACCGTTTAGTATTTTATAAGTTTAGATTTATAAGAATAAAAATACTATCTAAATTAGCTATATAAAATTTTATTTAGAGATTATATACTTTTAAAAACTATTAGACTAATATTATAAAGCGCTATAGCTACTTTTATAATTTTTAGCTAAAACTTTTTTAATAAGTTTACACTAAGTCTTATAGTAATAGCCTTATTAATAATTTTTTAGTTAATATAATTAGCGCTGTCGTTTAGCTTATATATATAGATAGATAGTATTTTAATACTTATATTAAGCTTTTTTATTTATTTTTTAAAGCGCGATTTTTTATAGTATAGTTAAATAGTAATATTATTATTTTAAAAAGTTTTTATAATTTTTAGTTTATACTAGGTGTATACTTATATAGTAAAGCTTAAAAATACTTTTATAAATTTTAAAAGTAACTTTACCTATAGGCTTTATATATAAATTTTTCTATTATAATTATTTTTAACTAGTAATATATATTACTTACTAAGTATTATTTTAATATATTAAAAAGATTCTATAAAATATACTAGTATAGTTATAGTAATTTTTTTTTTTTAGTTTTTAAAAAATTACTTAAGCCGTGTATATAATGGAATATTACTTATAATATATATATTTAGTATTTAAAATATAAATATTTTTTACTTTTTAAATTAAAGTATATAAAGCTTTATAATATATATATTTTACTCTTTAGTACTATACATTGTTAGTATTAATACACAAATATATTAATTATAAATAAAACTTTTAATAGGCTAGTATTACGCTCTAAACAAAAGAATAAAAGAATAGAAACTTATATTTAATAAATATAAAATTATACTTATAAATAAATATTATAAGTATAAGGCTTTATTTTAAAGATTTTATATATAGTATATTATCTAAATCTAAGTACTAAAGTTTTTTATTATATAGGTAAGATTTAGAGACTATATATTAGTAGAATTTTGTTATAATAACTATATTATTTAATATAAAATATTTTATACAGTTTCTGTTAAGTCCGTATAAAATATTTTTAATTATTTAAGTTTTTATACTAGAAATTAAAAAAACTTATATTTTAGCTTTAATAGTTTAGATACTATTAGATTTTTTTTAAAAGATCTTAGAATAAGTAGTAATTTAATATTTATAAAATATAAAGCGATACTATTATTAAGAATAATACTTTTAAAAAGTATATAGGTATTATAATTTTATATAAGATATATACTAATATTTTATTTTAATTTACTACTTATAATAAGTAAAAGGTTAATTACTATATATACTAAATAGCTAAGAAATTTTAGTTTATTAGATCCTTTACTCTATAAGGTATTCCCTTTAAACTATTTTTTTTACCTAAGTATATTACGAAAAGTTATAAATTTATTAAATTTAAAGTATTTAAGAAGCTTTTTTTTATTTTTGTTTAGAAAGTAGTATAGTCTAACTAGTATAAATATCTATTAATACTAACTATATAAAATAGTATTTATTAGGTTCTTAATAGTATACTTTAAGTCTATAAAGGTACTAGTATAATATATCCTTATTTTTTAACTATTAGTTATTTAATTAGGAGGATAGATTTTATTTATTAAATATTAGAACAATCCTGGAGCTCTTAGTAGCTAACTTAATAATTTTATTTTATAATACTACTTAAAAATTTCTTTTAACTTTTATTAAATATAGCTCTTTACTTTTAAATATTAATTTTTAGACTTAGGTTGTATATATTTAATTTATTTAATTATATATTAATTTTTTATTAATAGCGGTAAAAAAGTTAGTAATAATTAATTTATTTTAAATATTATAAAGTGTATATACCTCCGCCTTTATATAAAAAACTTTTTATTTATAATATTATAACTTAAGTTTTTTTCTTTTATACACTACTTTTTTTTAATTAAGTATAATATTATTATTATATAATATTCTTACAGGGGGGTGACACAAAAAAGGGTTAATCTAAAAAGTTAACTTTTTTAAAAAATTATATAAAATTAAATAATAAAGCTAAAAATACGTGAATAATAGCGTTTTAAAGAGTAAATTAGGGAGACTTTAATTACTATTTTAGTTACTGCTTACTACGTGTAGGTGAATAACTAAAATTATCTAAACCTAGCAATTTTTTTAACTCCTTTTTTAGGTTCCTATAACTTTTCAGTTAGTGAATATATTTAACTAAAATTTTAACTATACTCTTTTAGGCCTAGTATAGCTTACGTAACTAGATTTTCGAAGTATATTAGTAATCTAATTATAAAATTATATTAATTATAAAAATAGTACTAAGCCTTATATAATTAATAATTACGTGATATATTAGTAATATTATAGTATATTATAATATTTTTTAACTTTTATAAACTTAAACTCCTATTTCCTTAAAATGGAGCTAAAATTCTTAAAACTCGAATATAATGTTAATTTACTTTTAAAAGCAAATAATTCTCCTGCTTTAATTGCTACTACTTTAAATAAATTTTCTACTAGTATATATTATACTATACAACGTATTAAAAAGAAGGAAAAAGATAATTATAATATAAAAATAATTAAAACGGCAAAGTTACTAAGGTAACTTAAAGAGAAAAAAGAGTTATTAATAGAGAGTTAACTAGAAGCCCTAAAAAAGAAAATAAAAGACTATTAATAGATAATAGTCTAAATAGCTAAAAAAGATCCTTATAAAGGGTTTTAAAAGAGGAGGGCTACTCTATTAATATAAGTAATTAAAAACTAATAATTAATAAAGAAAATGCTAAAAAAGAATAATATATACTAAAGAATAAATAAAAAATATTAAAAATATAAAACTAAAAAAAATAATATTTTCTAATAAGTTAGTAATATAAAGGGGTAGGGGTAGAAAGGAGTTATATAGAAAAAGAGGTAATAATAGAGTTAAAAAAGAACTGGCTATTAGCTAATTATAAAGTAAGTTATTTTAACTTTTTAAATTATTAAAATATATAACTTTTTATATATTTTAAGGCTATAGTTTTAGTTTTTTAATATTAATTATATTAATTATTTTATAGGCTACGACCTTACTCTATATATTTAGGGTATAATTTAGATAGGAGGTAGAAGTAATTTAGTATTTATTAAAATACCTAATTTTTCTACTTCTTACACTAGTAAGGATTATATAAATAAAGTCCTTATACCTAAGGTTAAACCCTATATAAAAAGGGGTAAGTTTTATAATATTTTTTTACCCCTTTTTTTAATAATATAATAATATATATATATATATATATTATTATATTATATTATAATTATAATTTTAATAATAATATTAATTTAGGTTAGTAATTTTAATAAGATAACGTTCCTATTTATAAAACTAGGGACGTTTTAACTTAGTTTAAAAATAATAAAATTAAACTATTTTCTTACTTAGCCTATAGTCCTAATTTAGCCCCTATAGAAAATATATAGGGTTTATTAAAATTAGGGCTAATTAAAAATAAAAAGGCTAATTTAAGTATAGGAAATAGTTTAAATAGTATAAAGGCCTTTAAAAGAGCTACTATAAAGGAGTAAAATAAAATACCTTAAAAAGCTATTAATAATTATATTTTATCACTCCCTAACCGTTATAAGGCGGTTATAGAAGCTAACAACTACTATACTAAGTACTAGTAATTTATTATTTACTAGTTTATTATTAAAAATGTAAAAAAGTGACTTTTATATATAATTATATAATTAATATATAAATATATAAAAATATTTAATATATTAATAAAACTTCGTATTTACTATTATATATATAAAAATAAGCAAATTTTACACCTTAAATAAAAAGTTCTAATAGCCTAAAGTAGGGTCCTAAATATTTTCTATATTTACTGATTTTTTTTTACCCTTAAACCCCTTAGTAAGCAGCCCCTAATAGTGTAAATAGAATCTGCTAGTCTCTCTCTTTAAAACGCTATTTTTCTTGTATTTTTAGGCTTACTAATTAAAAAGATATATTATTTTAAAAAAGGTATCTTTTTTAATTAACCCTTTTTTATAATACCTCTCCTGTAACTACTATATTAGTAGTTAAAAGCTTAGATTTAAAAAAATAAATAATTAAATAAGTTAAAATATTTACCTTAATAGTATAATACGTTGAAGTAGTACTTATAAGCTTTAGAACTACTATTATACTAATCTAGTTTTAGATATTTATTACTTAGTTTACTTTAGTAGTATATTCGATTAAGTAGACTTACTATATATTAATTTTAGTAGTATAATTATATTAAATTTTTATAATTTTTATTTTAAATACTTTTATAATACGTAAAAGTTCTAATATTAAAATAAATAATAAAATTATTAACGCTTTTAAAGCTAGAGTTGATAAAATCCTAAACGCTATAAAGCGTATATTAAACTTTGAATTTTATATACTATATTAGCTAGCTCGCCTAATTAGTAAAATAGATATTATTAATTAAAAAAATAACATTGCTTTAGTTATTATAATAGTTAAAAAATTATTAGTTATTAGGCCTACTAAACGTTTAATAGTTAAAGATATATATTATTATTAGTATATAAATAAAATAATATTTACTAGATGTATAAAACTAAAAGCTTTAAAATAAAATATTAAAAAATTAATTAGAGCTTTAGAAAATAGAATTTTTAATAATTAGGTATATAAGGAGTATTTTTCTTTATTTTTAAAACGCTAGACTTATAACTATAAAGACATAATAAGCTAAAAATTACTAGTTTCTAAAAGTAAAAAGATTAAGACTACTTATATAAAAGGACGCGCTAAGAAGCCGTATTATATATATATAAAAGAGAAATAAATTCTTCGTTCTAAAGAGCTTTATAGACTAGTAATATAAACTTTTATATATTTTTCTATAATACTTATAGTACTACTTTATCTAAAAAAATAATATATTAGTAAATAGTTTTACAAGTCTTATATTAATATTTTATTTAATTTAAAACTGTGTAAAAAGCGTTAGAAGTAGAAAATTAAAAAAAAAAAAACTTTTAAGTATATATATAGTTAGCTAAGTAAGTTTTATATAATAATAAATTTTATTACGTACACGGTTTAGCACTTAATAGAGTTTTCTTACTACGTTTATACTTCTAGATTATCGTCTAGGCGTACTTATTACTTTTTAATAATAATTAATTTAGTTTTTAATACTAGTCTAACTACTATACTATAATTTAAAATTAAAATTAAATATCGTAAATAACTATCTGTTTTTTAATAATAAATAATTAATTTTAATATAACTTTATATATAATATATTAGAAATAAGTTATTAAGAATTAAAGGGTTTTCTATAATATAAAAATTAATAATTGTCTTATAAAGAATATCTTATCTATTTCTTATTATAAAATATACAAAAAAGAAAAAAAAATATACTTTAATTTCTAAAAAAAAAAAGAAAAAAAAAAGAAAAAAAAAATTTAAAAAATAACTTACTATAATATATAACTAGTAGATTAGATATAGATCGCGAGATTACTATATAGATTATTATAGGAAAATTAATCTAAATAACCATCGTCTCACTAATGTAAGAGTACACACATCTCGCTAAGACGTCACTCATTCCGTGAACGCTTGGATGTCGCCTCAGTGTTAGGTACAGCCGCCTTACGCTTCCCTGTAGCCGTAGCATTACGTTTTCCCTGGCGTGCGACTTTCCTCGCGGCCCTTTTCGGCCTTGCACGCCGCCTTTGTAACCTTTTCTTTAGGTTCTCAGGTTCTCCTCTATCGTCATTACCGACCTAAACAGATTATACGATATCTAGTATAAATAATAAAATATTAATTATATTAAAAAGGTACATAGGATATATATATAAAAAATACTAAATAATATAATAAAGTAATAGTAGAGTGTTTTAAATTTATATTATAAATAGTAATCTTAATACTATAATAAAAAAAAAAACTCTTTAAAGAATATTAAAAACTAAGTAAAAATATATATTATTATTATTTTTACTAATATCTATACTAAACCTATAATAGAAACTAAAATATTTATTATTTATAATATTACTAATTAATTATATAACCATAATTTAATAAATAATATAAATAACTATATTACTATAATACCTAAATATATAAATTAAATTAATAAGTAAAATAATATATATTTATATATTTATATACTAATCGAACAAATAGTGTGGCTATAGTAGCTTAGGGCAACTAAAACCGGTTTTAAAAAAGGAGGAGTATATACATGCCTTTATACTTAATATATTAACAAAGAAGTAAAATAATATTGTAAGCTAAAATAAGAAAATTAAAAACTTTAAACTTATAAATTTATATATTAATCGAATAAATAGTGTGGCTGTGGTAGCTCGGGGTAACTAAAAGGGATTTTAAAAAAGGAGGAGTATGTGTATACTTTTATCTTTAAACTTATATAAAAACTTTAGCTAGTAAATTTCTATTTTAAAGTATTAGAAAAGTAAATTAATATATTTACTTTTCTCTCTAAATAGTTATTTTTTATATTAATAAATAATAGAGATTATAGTGTAAATAACTACTTTATTTAATAGTAGTAAAAGGTATTTATTTTTTTATATAAAGAATAAGTAACATTTCCGACATATTAAGTATAAAGGTATATATATACTCCTCCTTTTTTAAAACCCCTTTTAGTTGCCCTGAGCCACTACAGCTACACTATTTGTTCAATTAGTATATAAATATATAAATATATATATAAGAATAAGTAAGAATAAAAACTTTAACTTCTAGTAGTAAGTTATAAAATTTTTTTTTTAAGTATACTAATACTATATTGTTTTACGTTTATCTATAAAAACTGTATTAACTTAGTATATACTATATCCTTACTAAATATAAAAATAGTTAAAAATTATAGGCGCTATAACTAGAACGTATTAAATATAAAATTTTTTAAATATTATAACTAGTAGAGTAATAATGTAAATTATTAACTTTTTAAACTATAATAGTATTAATAGTATATAGGTAAAACTATATATTATATGTAATATATTTAATATATAGTATATTTAAAAGAGTAAATATATATTATAATTTATATTTAGATATTAGGCTATAGTGTACAGGGACCCCTAGGGAGTTAATATAGGTATAAGAATAAAAAGGTTACGTAATTAATAGACGTAATAGAGATTTATTATATTTATTAATAAACTTTTAGTATATTAATTAATAGACTTTTAGCAGATATATTAATAAATATAATAAATATTTATTAGGTCTATTACAGTACTATATAGGAATATAAAACCTAAATAATTAAATCTTATATTTAACTCATTTTTATTTTATTATTTAAATTACTAAGGCTTTTATTAATATAATATTTTATAATACTAATACTAACGCTTATTATTTAGTTTATATAGTAATATCCTACTTTCTATATTTATAGCTACTTCTACCCAAGAACTAATCTAAAGACTAAAAGAACTTTAATACTTTAAATACTTTTAATATAAATAGCTTTAAAGACTTTACTACTATATAAAACGTACGTAATAAAACTACTCTACTAGACCTATATAATAGAGATAGAAGAAAGCTACACTAGTAGCTATTATAGCTAGACTTATACTTTTACTTTACTATACTAAAAATATAGAATAAGAACAAAATTCTATTTACTATTACGTATATATAAGAAAAGGTTATAGAATAGATTTAACTCTATATAAGCGCTTATTTAGTTAAAGGAAATTCTAAAAATAAAATAAAATTAATAAAATAATTTAAAACTATTTTATTATTAGGGACAATTTTAAATACCTTTATAAAATTATTAACTAAATAGTACTAGCTAAATAAGCTATCTAAAGACTATAGTAACCCTATTTAGCTATAAAGTATATAATAAAATTTAAATATTATACTATATAGTTAATGTAAAAAGATATACCCTTAATAATACTATATAAATAAGAAAAAAAAAAGCGTAAGGGAGAAGCTTTTAAAATATACAGCTACTATTAATAAATTTTAAAAATTATATAATTAATTTATCTAATTAACGTAGAATAGTAGAAGTTAAAAAAATTATTTTAGAATAAGAACAAAAACGAATTAAGTTTTAATAGACTAAGTAGATAAACTAGTTACTATAAGGGCTATATTAGCTAGTAAAATAGAAATTCTTATAGTTACTAACCTATAGAATTAAATACTTTTACTAGAGAAATAGAGAAAAAAATAAATTTTTATAAACTAAACCTTAAAGATAACCTTTTTTAAAAAAAAAGACGTACTTACTTTATATATATAAAACAAGACTATATTACTAAAAACTATAAATTATTAAATAAAGTTAAAAAGTAGTTAAATATACTATATACTAAATAAAAAAAGATTAAAAATAATAAGTAGATTATGACTAATAGTATTAGTAAACTTAATTTTAAAAAAATAAAAAAACCAAATAACTTACTTAACTTAACATTATATAAGAAGTGTAAAAATAAAAAAAATAATAAAAAAAAACTTTTTACTATGTTAAATCCTGACGCCACACCCTAAAAGGAAAAAAAATAAAAACTATAAAAAGTTTAACGTATAGGACTATTAAGAATAAAACTAGTCTAATAGGAATATAATTATAATAATAATATTATATTTAACTATACTATAGTTATTTTATAAAAAATTAAAATAATTTAAAAAAAAAAACTAAGAGTACATAGATACTATCTACTAATATAAAATCTAATAACTAAAAATACTTAAATAAAGACCCTAACTATAAACTAGAGTATAGCCTAAACTATTAAAATTTAATATATTATATACTATAATAGCGCTTATATAGAGTAAATATATATATAATATATTATATTACTAAAAAAGACTACTACTTTCTAGACTTTAGGCTAAAGTGATAGTAGATATAGTTTAACTATCCTATTAATAACTATAACTAGTATTTATAAAATAAATAAAAAAAAAAGTATTTTATTAACTATATAAAAGTAAATTATATAGTAATAAATATAATTATTAATAAAAATTATACCTAAAAATACTAGTAGATATATTTATACTATAAGTATATAAGGTAGTATTTTTACGGCTTTACCTACTATAAATAATAATTATTATCTTATATCTAACTATTAAGTTAATCTTTTTCTAGATAATATAAATAGTATTAAAAAACTACTATTTACTTATATATAGTATAGTCCTCTAAAGCCTCCGCCTATCTTATTAATATATAAATACCTACTAATACTTAGACGTATACGTAATATAATATACTTATTTATTATTTTTTATTAACGCGTAGCAGTTATTATATTTATTTTACGTTTTATAACCTACTGCTAGTAGATTCTATAGTATAATTTAGTAGCTACTATTACGTTAAATACTTCTTATAATAATATCCTATTTATTATTTCTAGTATAAAGTTTATCTTTTATTTTTTTACTACCTTTCTTTTACGTAATTTTACTATAAGCTGTTATAGCTTAGTACCTTATAATATAGCTAAAATATAATTATTTATAATAATATACCGTATGTAAATATACTATACTAGTAGATATAGCTTAATACCTTCTCCTACTATTATTACTATATACTTATTTCCCTTATCTCTTTAATTTTTTTTTTAGCTTTAGTAAGTACGCTGTATATAGTATTATAATATTCTCTTTTTAATATATTAAGGACTCTTATAGTATTAACTTTATTAACGTATACCTATATATATAATAAGTCTACTAATATAAAATAATAACATTTTTTACTATTTTTATATATGCTTATTTTTAACTGTATCTGGAGAAATAACTTTTTTTAGCCTATACCTTTTTTATACTAGTGTCTTGGCACTACACTTTACCTCTCTTTATATAATATATAATAAGTACTTTATAACTACCTCTATTACTTATATATATAGCTTATTATTAGGTATACTCTTATAAATAGGTATATAAGGCTTAGTTTTATTAAAAGTAATTATAATACGTAAAATTACTATTAATATACTTATAAATAGTAGCTAAGTATACTCTATAAGCTACGCTACTAAGAATAAATGCTATACTAGTATTTATAATAATATATTATATACTATTATATAATAATAATAATAATAATAATATAGTAAGGTAGGCGTATTATAGTATAGTAGTACTACAGCAGTTTAGTCTAAAAAAAAAAGCAGAGGTAATAGTAGTTTTATAGTATACTAAACTCTAATATACTAAACTATATACTAAGTATACTATAGCTATAATTTTACTAACTAAAATAAAAATATTTTTTACTATTCTTATATATGATTATTTATTTAAATATATCTAGAAAAATAACTTTTTTTAGCCTATACCTTTTTTAAACTAGTGTTTTAACGCTATACTTTACCTTTGTTTATATAATACTCTAAGTATAATAAATACTAGTAGAGTAAAAAAATATTTAAATTTAGTAAAGTAAAAGAGTAACTTATAAAAAAAAAATTAATTGCCTCGAAAAAGACTTTTTTAAGTTTACTTATAAGCTAAAAAGGCTTATAAAAAAACTAAGTATAGTAAATAGTACTTTATTAATTAAGCTTTTAGTAAAACATAAAAGAAGATAAATAAAAGAAATACTAAAATTAAAAGTATAAAAGAACTACGTATTATTGTAAATAGTTAAGAAGGGTAGTATTTTATATAAGTTTAAAAATAACCTTTATATACTTTATATTATAAATAGAAACCTAATACTAAATATACTATAAATTTAATATACTGTTATAATCTATCTTAAAATCTATTAATATTAAAAAAAATTATATTTAATATACTAGTAGATAGTAATTATAATATTATATTAAAACTTTTATAATTATAAAAGTATTACCTAAATATTAATTAAAAAAAGAAGAGACTTTTATTAAAGTGCTGTAAATATATACTATAAATAGACCCTATATATTTCGTATTAGAAATAGTAAATAAAAAATAATAAAAACTATTATATTAAAAAAAATAATTTATAATAAATATATCTACTATAGTAAACACTAACATAGGCTCCTAAATTATAGAAAAAAAATATAATCTATAAGATTTTTAAACAATATAAAGAATAGAGTTATTTATTTTAAAAAAAAGTAGACTAATAAGCGCTACTTAAAAACAAACTAATTAATTATTAAATAATTTTTTTTTAAAAGAAAATACTACCCTTTAGGCTACTATACCCCTAAATAAAAGAAAAACTTTTATAAATATAATATTTATATATTAATCGAACAAATAGTGTAACTGTAGTGGCTCGGGGCGACTAAAAGGGATTTTAAAAAAGGAGGAGAATGTGTATACCTTTATTTTATAAATATAAATATTCCTGAAGTAATATTTTAAAAAAGAATTATATATAACTATCTATACTATTAGTAGTATTATTACTAATTTTTATATTTAAACAGGATAGTATCCTAAAAACCTTATATTAATTATTAAAAGCAAAATAATATAATAATTAAAAATTAATACTTACTACCTAATATAAAAGAATTAAGAGACTAATTTGTAAAGCTAAAAAAATTTATAGTATTTAACTTAAGAGATAGATACTATTTAATATATATTAAGAAAAGAGATAAATAGAAGACTATATTCTAAATATAATATAAATTATTAGATACTTAGTTATACTATTTAAACTTATTAATATACTAGTAACCTTTTAAGTATTTATAAATAACGTACTAAAAAACTACTTAGATATTTTTACTATCGTGTATTAACACGATATTCTTATCTTTTTAAAAAATAAAAAAAATATATAAAATATATTAAGATTATCCTAAGGGTACTAAAAAAAGCTAATCTAAGACTTAAATTAAAAAAATATAAATTTTATAAAATAGACCCAACGTACCTAAAATATATTATTTTTATAGAAGATATAAAGATAAGCCTAATAAAAATAAAAATAATATAAAATTAACTAAAAGTAATAAATATAAAATAAGTATAAGAATTTTTAAAGATTGATAGATTTAATAAATAGTTTATTAAAAAAAAAATATAAAGATAATATACCTCTTAATAAAACTTACTAAAAAGACTATTCTATTGTATTAAAAAGTAGAGTAGTAGAAGGTATTTAATACGGTAGTTTAAATATATATTATACTAGTAGTCCTTATTACGTTTATTAGCAACCAACTATTATAATTAAATATATATATATTTAATAGAACGATAGGAGCGTATACTATATAAAAATATAATAGAGAATAGTATCTAATAGTGTACTACTTCTATAAGTTTAAAAATACAGAAATACGCTATAATATATATAATAAATATTTATATATTAATCGAATAAAAGCGTGTGGCTGTAGTGGCTGTGAAGGCGACTAAAAGGGGTTTTAAACAAGGAGGAGTATGTGTATACCTTTATTAATAAAACTATAAATATAAAAAGATTATATAATTAATAAATATAATAAATATCTATTATATTTATTAATAGACTCTTAGTATATCTATTAATAAACTCTTCGTAGACCGATAACTACTATAATAACCTATTAGTTACTTTTTTAACTTTATTTTTATATAAAATAGAGGTTATATTTATTCCTATTACTTTTTACTCCGTTTATACACACAGGTATTATAGTATTTAATAATAATTAACTGTTTATTTATAATTATAAATCCTTCCTTATCTATAAAAATAGTTAACTATAATACTAAGTACGCTTATCCGTCTATCTAGCCTATATATATTATACTTATAGGCCCCCTTAAAACTTTTAAATATTAATTATTATTAGTATCTCTATATTCTTTACTATTTTATACTTATTACTTTATAGGCTCTTAGCTCTAAGTTTAAAATATTTATACTATTACTATTACCGCTTTTACTTTTACTATTACTACTACTTTTATTTTTACTTTTACTATATCCTTTACGCTAAAGAGTACCTACTATATTTATAAAATATTTATATTACCTCTTAACTTTGCTATAAATTATATATTATAGTTATTTATTTTTTCAATTTTAATATATCCCTATTTATTAAAACCGTCGCTGCTACTACTATTAACCTAATAGTTATAATTTTAACCGCTTTCTTTATTAAAAATATAGTTAACTCGTTAAGTTAGTACCTATTATTAAAAATAGCTATAACTTTATTTAATAAGTTATAATTAATTTTATTAGTATCAACTACTAAACAGATAAGGTTAGCTACTTTTATATAAATAAGGTAACTATACTAGTAAGCGTCTACTAGAGTTATATCTTTATTACCTATAAAGTAGTAAAATACTATAAAAAAAGCTTAAATAACTATACTAGACACTGTTTTAGAAGCTTTAAGATTAATTAAAATATATATTTTATTATTAGTATTAATAAGAGAAGGACTATACTATATAAGAACTAAATATTTAAAAAATAATATTTTTAAAAATATTTTAGTAAATATATATATATTTTTTAATAAACGTTTAACTGTGTTAATAATAAGAAAGATAAAAAAAATATATAAATAGTAACTACTACTACTATCTATATATTTTTATAAAGAATATAGTAGTCTGTACTAAACTTTTTTAATTTAATATTTTTTTAAAAGGGTATACTAAGCGCGCTAGTGCGCTAGCGTAAAGTACTATACCTTTTTTAATCTAGCCTTATCTAACTTTTTTAATATATTAAGTATAAAGGTCGGTTTTAACAGCGACCTAGAGGTTTTAGAGTTATAATAAAATAATTAGTATAGAATATTCTATTTTATTTAGTTATATACTAAGCTATTTGTTTTTATTATTTTAAATCTACTAGCTATTATTATTATATTAAAAGTATTTAGCCTAAAAAGGCTCTAAGGCTTTTTATATTCTTTACCTACTTTATACTTATACTAGTATACTCTATTACCTTTTTAATAAAACTTAAATAGTTCTTTATATTTACTTTTATATTTAGTAAGCGCTTTTATATACTTAAAATAACGTTCTTATTATACTACTAGTTCTCTTTTAACTTATCTATACCTATTAGTGTTAATTATTACTATTACTTTTATAAAGTAACTTACTATACACCTTTAGTAACTAGTATATATCTATAAGTAGTAAGCTAATTAGTTTTTCTTTTTATAATATAAGTAGATTATAACGTAATAGCTACTTTATTTATAGCTCTAGGCTTTTAAGGATCTTACCTATTACGTAGTAACTATTTTTATTTAGTAATTATACGCCTATAGTACTATAGTATTATATATAATACTAAATATTATTAGTAATTACTACGCCTAGCGCGGGTCGTAATAGTATAATTATAATATTAGTTTATTTTATAGATATTATATATTTTATAGTACCCTTTATAGTGTCTTTTATAGTATTTAATATAAATTTATATTATACTTTATAGCGCCTGGCGTAGGTCTATATATATACTTTTAAGTTTATTTTATAATATTAGGAGCGCGCCTTTTAGATACATAGTTATAAAAGTACTATACTATAGTTAGTAAAGTAATACTATACGTGTCCCGCTACGTACTATAGATATAATTTTTTTTTTCTTTTTTTATAAATGCCTACTTAGTATTAGTTATAATAGTAGATATATAAGTATAAGTTACTATAGGGTAATAAATTATACTAAATTATAAATTTATTAAGTACTATTAAGCGGTTATTACGTGCCTGTTTTAATAAACGTAGTACTTTTTTTAATTAGGTTTAGTATAGTATCTTTAAGAGCCGGTTATTAGGTTATATAGTATATATAGTACTTTTCTTCCTAATTAGGTAGTTACTAATAGTAACTTTATTACATAAAAAAAGAGTATAAAGGTATATATATACTTCTTATTTTTTAAAACTCCTTTTAGTTACCGAAAGGTACTATAGCTATACTTTTTATTTAATTAGTATATAAATATATATAAACTCTTAGTAAATGTATTAATAAATATAATAAATATTTATTAGATCTATTATAGCTCTACATAGGAACGTAAATACTAAATAATTAAAACTTATATTTAACTTATTTATAATTTATAATTTAGATTATTTAGGCTTTTATTAATTTAATAATTTATAATACTAATACTAACACTTATTACTTAGTTTATATAATAATACTCTATATTTTATACTTATAGCTACTTTTACCTAAGAACTAACCTAAAGTCCGAAAGGACTTTAATAGTATAATAGCTTTTTCTTTTTTTATATATACTATATTCTTAAACTCTAAAAATGTTTTAATATAATTATTATCTTTATAACGTTCTCCTTGCCTAGAATTATTACTATAATATTATATAACTCTAGACTAATTATTTAAACTTTTACTATATAACGTAATTAATAGTAACTTATTTTAATAACCTTTTTATATAGTAACTATAATAACTTATCTACTAGTACTAATAACTTATAACCTCTTTAATAGTAATTAAAATATTAAAATATAATATAGTACTTTATATAAAAATATTTTATTTTTTTATAATAACTATTTACCTTTTAATAGTAAGCTTTTATATAACTATTTTATAGTACTATAGTACGCTGGTTGAATAGGTTAGGGTTAGGTCGGGGTTAGGTTGCCCAACCCAACTCTGGGTAACTAAATATTTTACCTAATATATAACTTATAATAATAAAAATAGTTTTATATATAGACCTAGTATTTTATTTATAGTATATTAAACTTTTAGGTTTATAGCTTTTATATTAGGTAAGTTATTTAAGTTTAAAAAAGTAATATAGTTTTTAAAAGTTTAAACAATTTTGTTTTAATTAAACTAACTTACGTAATATAAAATCTATTAATCTAAAACTTTAATATACTATAAACATAGCAATACATGTTTATATAAAATTATTTTTAGCGTTATATATTATATAATACGTAATTTATTTAGTAACCCAGAGAGTAATTTATGCTAACCTAAGCGTTAGGTTACACTAGGGTTACTCTCTGGGTTACTAAATATTTTAGCTAATCTATAACTTATAATAATAAAAATAATTTTATATATATATTCAGTGCTATATCTAAAGTCTACTAAAGTTTTAGATTAATAGCCTTTATATTACGTAAGTTAGTTTAATTAAAATACCAGTTTTTAAATTTTTAATAACTATATTACTTTTTTAAACTTGAATAGCTTACCTAATATAAGGGCTATAAATCTAAAACTTTAATATACTATAAATAAGATACTAAAGTTATATATAAAACTAGTTTTAACGTTATATATTATATAATACGTAATTTATTTAGTAACCCAGACTTAGGTTGGGCAACCTAACCCCAACCCAACCCCAACCCATTCAACCAGCCTATACTATAGTATACTCTCTTTTTATTATTTATTATTTATTTTAAAACTCTACTTTTATACGTACGTATATTCCTGCGTCTAAATAATTTTAATAATTTTAATAAATTTTTTTACTAAAGTTTTACTTTCTTTACTACTTTAAGAAACTTTATTTTTATTATTATTAAAATTCTATTATTACTATTTCTACTATTATTATTGCCGTTCTCTATTTTAAATAAAAAACTATAATTCTTTTTTTTACTATATCGTTATATAAATAAATTTAAATTTTATAATTATTACAAGTATTATTAAAATTAAAAATAATATTTTATTAGGGTAGAAAGAGGCACGTTAGAATTAAATTAGAATTAAAAATAATATTAATAAAGAATTTATTAGCCTGTTAAATAGGCTAGTTAGGTATACTACATTAAGACAAAAATTAAAGTAGTTATTAATATAACTTAACTAGTTATTATTATTAATAAAAGTTTATACTATATACTATAGGTTATTTAGTTTTATTATTAAATACTAAACTTCTATTATTATAAATACAATAAAGATTTCTAAATTTTATATATAATACTTATAAAAAGAAAAGAAAACTACTACGTATACTATTTTAAACGCGCTATATATAGTTTATACTTTTATTTATAATTTTACCTAAAATAATAACTTATAAATACTTTATTATTATTTTATACCTATTACCCTGCCGTTATTACTACTATACTCTAATAAATTATTAGTTTAAGTTAGTACTTTACTAGTTATAATAAAAATCTAAAAATTTTATATTTAATAAGTCTTAGTTATAGCGTCTCTATTTTACCTATTTATATTAAGTACGAACGTAGTATATACTAAGTCAATTCAGCTCCTATAAATAAACGTAAATAAATATTTATAATATTAACGTTTTAGTATTTAATTATTAAGCTAAGTAATTTATAGTATACGGTATAAGCGTTTATTAATAGTAATAACTAATTAGGTTATATTAAAGACTATTTCAATTTTAATTTTTATATAGTATAACTAGGCCGGTAAATTTAAAATGTCAAGCTTTTTTTAAAACTTAAATAACTTTAGTAATACTAGACCTAATTAGGTAACTTTTAGCTTATTTAGCTAAGTTACTCTAAAGTTTTAATTTAGTTAAAAATTACCTAATTAGGACTAGTATTACTAAAGTTATTAAAGTATTTATCTAAGTAACGCTACTATAGAATTGGGTTGGGGTCACAAAAATAGGTTATTTAATAAATTTAGTTATACTAGTCCTAATTAGGTAATTGTTTAATTAAATTAAAATCTTAGAGTAACTAAGCCAAATAACCTAAAAATTATTTAATTAGGCCTAGTATTACTAAAGTTATTAAAGGTTAAAAAATCGTGGGGCAACCTATTCAACCAGCCTAAGTATAACTAGCTAGTCTACTTAATAGGCTAAATCTTTTAGTTAATATTATTATTAATTCTTATTTAATTGTAACGTGACTTTTTTTCCTTAAGTAAAATATAATTTTAAATTTTAATAATACCTATAAAGATAAACTTTAATTTTACCTATATAAGGATATAGTAAAATTTATAAAAAGATAGTAAAAAAAGAGTTATACTTTTTTATTTAAAGTAGAGAATAGTAATAATAGTAATAATAATAGTAGTAGTAGTAGTACTTTAATAAAAACAAAATTACTTTTTTAAATTATAAAGGAAGTAAAACTTTACGAAAAAAAGTTTATTAAAGTACTTTAAATTATTCGGCCGTACGGATATATATACGCGTAAAAATAAAACTTTAAAGTATATAGTAAATAGTAAAAGAAGAATATACTATAATACTATAAAATAGTTATATACAAACTTACTATTAGGGAGTTAGTAGTTATTATAAATAAATTAAAAATATTTTATAAAGAATACTATATTATATTTTAATACTTTAATTCCTGTTTCTTTAAAAAGATTATAGGTTATTAGTACTAGTAGAAAAGTTATAATAGTTATTATATAAGAAGCTTATTAGAATAAGTTAACATTAATTACGTTATATAGTAAAAGTTTAAATAGCTAGTTTAGGATCGCGTAACGTTACAGTAATAACTCT
Source organism: Pleoardoris graminearum (assembly GCA_030770415.1). Lineage (NCBI taxonomy): Eukaryota > Fungi > Ascomycota > Dothideomycetes > Pleosporales > Didymosphaeriaceae > Pleoardoris > Pleoardoris graminearum. The sequence goes on along the minus strand of JASEKS010000059.1, from coordinate 195,060 downwards.
AGAAAAGAAAATAGTAATACTATATAGATCTAAAAGTTTTTTAATCTAAAATAAAAATAATATAAAAATAATAGTAATAGCAAAAAAATAAGCTAGGAAAGTAATATAATTATTAACTTTATATATAATTATACATAATGTTAATAACGCGAAATAACAGCTCCGTATTAAAGAGCGTAACCTTTTCTTCCTCGGTCGTCTTGTGGCTTTCCAAGTCGCCAGCGTGGATCTGTGTGACCATAACGTCCCATTTCCTTTCAGACCCTCTGCATCCTGGTTATATTTGCGCGCTTCCGTGATACTCTATTTGAGGGTTGCGCCCGAGCCGTGACATTGTGCGTACTGGATGGGTGAAGTGGTTTGCCTCTGGAGTACGCAGTCTTCGCTCGATAGCGGCGCGGCCAGCGGAACCAGTAGCAGCTCTCTCCTCGTCAAGCTCGTCGTCGGCCAGGCACGCAATGTATCTACGCAAGCACCCAACGCCGACTTGGAGGCTAGCATCCTAGTAACCCAACCCTTATTCTTGCCACTCGCTTGTCCCACGAGAGATATATAGTATATTATACTCTATTTAGAACTGTTGCGCGAAATTAGGCTTTCTCAGCGCCGAGAATTTATGTACGAGAGCCAGGAATTTGTTATAAGGGCTGTTAAAGAGCAAACCCACCTCGTATAAGTAAGATTTTACCCCTATAGGTAGCTCCTATATACCTTAGTATATTAAGCGCGCTAAATAAAACTTAAGTTTTAACCTTTTTACGCGGACTCGATCGTAACGGATTAAGTCTAAGAGCTTATAATAGTAGTACGTATTAATAAGTGTTTTATAATAAAATAATAACTTTATTTATTTTTTATACTAATTATTTATATTCTTTATACTTATACTATATATATATTTGTATATTAATCGAACAAATAGTGTGGCTATAGTGGCTCGGGACGACCAAAAGGGGTTTTAAAAAAGGAGGAGTATATATATACCTTTATTACTTATACTATAATATACTATCCTATTTATATTTTTTAATTATTTAATAATACTTCTTTTTTTTATATCTATAAAGTATCTATTATATATATTTATTACTATTAATTATTGTTTTATATATACCTTCTTTTTTATATATTTACTACTAAATATTTTACTATTATTAAAATACTTATTACTATTTTAACTTTATACTTAATATAACTAAAGTTATTATAGTAATATAGTAGGGCTAAAAACTATTATTTATACTTTTTATAATAAAGGCATGCACATACTCCTTCTTTTTTAAAACCCCTTTTAGTCGCCCTAAGCCACCACAGCTACACTATTTGTTCGATTAGTATACTAATATATATACTTTTTATATATATTTATATATTAATTAAATAAAAGTGTGTGACTATAGTAGCTGTGTAGGCAACTAAAAGGAGTTTTAAAAAAGGAGGAGTATATATATACCTTTATACTTCATTTGTCGAAAAACCTTTTTAATATAGTCTAGAATATTAATAATATAACTTTTAGGATTTAGTACTATTATAATTTTATATATTAATAAAGATTACTTATTTTAGGTACTATATATATATAATCTATTTTTTTAAAAAAACTCTGTAATCTATAAGTAATATAACTATTATTTATTAATTATTTATAATATATTAATAAAAACGTTATATAATTAAAATTACTTCTCTATATTAATAATAATATAATATTTAAAACAATATATATATAGTAATATTATATAATTAAAAAAATTAATTATATTACTTATATCGGTATTAATTTACTTTAATTTTATATATAGGAAATATAGTATAGTAAAATAAAAAATATATCTAACTACCTATAGTAGTAATATTATATATTTTAAGTATAAATCTTATATTTTTTTTAATTCTAATTTAGTTTATTAGATTTTAGAAGTAATATTATTAGATTTAGTTTATTACTTAAATAGACTTAGTTTAGTTTAAATTCTTAATTAGGTTAGCGTAGCAACTTAACCTAATTTAAAACTAGACTATTACTAACTAGAAAAGGAATTATTTCTAATAAGATAATTAATTAAATTCTAGTATAAGTTATTTAACTTACTTATATTTACTTAGTTATATTAAAGGACTAGTTATTAGTTTACTTAAAAGATAAGAAACTTTTTTAACTAATTAGGTAGTCTTAATTTAAATTTTTTTTTTAAAATAAAATCTTTATATATACAGAATTTCTTATAAAGTTCCTACTAATAAAGAAAATAAAAATTTGTTATTTTAATAAATACTACACTACTCTTACTACTTATATAACTACTACTTTATACTTTTATAGTAAGGTATTAATCTATAAAATAATTAATATAATATATAATAAAATCTAAAACTATAATATAAAGATATCTATAAATCTATATATTTTAATACATTAGAATATTAAAATAATTTATGTTATATTTAAATAGAAACTAGCTCGTTGTTAACTCTATTATAATATTCTTTTTTAATATAATTTAAAATATTATCTTCCGTATATAACTAACTTATTTAAAAATATCTTTTTTTAGGTATATATCTCTAATCTATTATATATTCTCTTTATTGTATTTTAATTATTTCTTTAGCGTTTTCTTTATTTATTATATATATTTTTTACTCATATTATTAGAGTAATTGTCTACTCTTAAAATTAATTTTAATGTATTAATTATAACCTTAGGATTATTTTTTAATAGCAATTTTTTATATTTTTTTTCAATCTTTATTTAAATATTAATTAATAGTTTTATTTTCTTAATTACCTATCTTTATTATTATACTACTATTAACTTATTTTTTTTATATTTATTCCTAGGAGCTGTATCGACTTTAGATATACTACGTCCTTACTTAATATAAGTACATAAAAATAGAGGCGCTATAACTAGAACCTATTAAATATAAAATCTTTTAAATTTTATAGTAGTAGAGTAATAATATAATAGCTAACTTATTAAATAGTAACTATAATAACGGAAGAATAATAATTATAAAATAGTAATAAAGTATTTATAGATTATTATTATTTTAGGTAGAATTATAAATAAAACTATAAGTAAAACTATCGGCTGTATAGCGCGTTTAAAATAGTAATTATAATAGCTTTTTCTCCTTTCTATAAATACTATATACTTAAAGTCTAAAAAATTTTTATTATTATTATTATTATTATATCTACGACGTTAGCGTGTTAGTATTTAATAATTAATTTACTAAGTAATCTTTAGTATATAATATAGATTTTTGCTAACAGCAATAACTAGCTAAATTATATAAAGAACTACCCCGACTCCTGTCTCCGCGCGGCAGGCTGGTTTACTTAATACCTATTACCTTATTTTATATTATAATTATTTTATTATTATTAATACGTTATATTATATTATATTATAAACAGCAGCGCTTAATTTTCTTAGAGTAGTAGTAATTAAAAAAAAAATTATTTATTTTTAATAGTATATTAACTGTAGATTTAAGCTTTAAAAGATATAGTATTATTTTAAAAAATAGAGATTTAAGTTTATAATAATTAAGAGATAGTATTATATATTATAATTTTAATAATATATTACGTAAGTAGTAGTTATGTAAGTAAAAGTTAAATTTTTATTAATTATATTATTATATTATTATATAATAAATTCTTACTATAATTTAGAATACGTAATTTACGCTAAGACTAAAATAGTATAATTAAAGATTTAGTTAAATATAGTTACTACCTAAGAAGTTATAGGGACTTTATAAAAGAATATAATAAGCTCTATATTTAGCTAATTTTATTTATTCATCTATATATACTAAGCTATAATTAAAAGTTATATCATAGTCACTGATATTTTCTATCTACAACAGTGTTATTCAGGTATTTTTTTGCATAGTAATTAAAAGTTATATAATTTTAAAAAAGGCATTGTGTGTTTTGATTTGCCCTTTTCGCCTTCACACCCCCGTATGTATATACATATATACGTATCTTATTCTCGGCTGCTGGGAATCGAGTCATTCAACTGTAATGCTAGGAAGCGGTGTGAAATCATATCAGTCCCGTAATATGAGAGATTATGAAGAGTCTAGGCTATTGCAATTCCCCAAAGCTTGTCTTTTTAGTTGTTTGGCCCCTCTACCGCTTATTAACGCCTACTAATTGTATCTTGGTACGAATGACGCGACCGCCGGCCAGTTCTTTTTACACAATAATAGTAGTGTAGGGAGATAATGCAACATCCCCAGTCACCAAAATACATAGACGTAAGAAGTGTGTTTTCGTACGGAGTTATCCCGTGGCTTCGAGAAGCGTGCGAGGACAAAGCAACCAGTAGACGTAAGAAGTTGAGTGACAGAGGGCAATAAAGGGTGTATTTGGGGAAAAGCTAGAATAGCGCGACCAGTTCTGTAATGGAGGAAGTTCTTGGTTAGAAGTGATGGCTATCCTTTAGCAGCTGAATGCCAAATCTTGCAAGAAATTGGGAGCAAGTGTAGATAATGCATCAACAGTTGAAAGCATATTGTTTCTGTGGTATCTCTATTTAATTATCGCGTATAGAATCTTAAAAGACTCCAGAAGTACTAAGTGATTATCTAGTACTAGCTGAATCGTAAGTTAGTGATCCTGTTTTATCCTATTTTTTTACACTTAACTCCAAATCTTTGAATTTATGATAAAATGACGGTAAGATTATGTCTTTTTTTTTGATGGAAAATTTCAGAAAAGTGCGCCAACGCCGGACATTGCGTTGTCTCTCTTAATCCATTGGCACGGTATACTGTGAACATCCGCCAGATGAATGTTCGAGTTAGAGCGCACTCAGTGTGGTATGTCTGTTGCGACATGGAGGCTTAGTGAAGTGTACATCAAGATAGTGTGGTTGATCAGCTTCATCTATCATGTAGCTGCTGCATATCGCCTTTGCTTCTCTTGATGTTACCCTCGTTGCAACATTCCGCATGAACTACTTGTCCTACGACACTGATATGCTACATGGCTGTTGGGACAAAAGATCAATTCACAATGGCCATCTTGGAAGAATTTGAACTCTTGACTTGTTTGCTCATCGAACACAAACTGCTTTGAGTACTTAATTCCGTTCCGAAAACACGTCTTACTTTGCAAGATATTGTACTATTTCGTTATCACATCGTGGACACTAAGACGCCAGTCTGCTCTTCGCTTCAGCACAGCGCCCCAGCCCAGGCTACTCTCCTGCTTCTAGACTGCCCTGCGGCCATGCCTAACGACCTAGCTGCGCTCCGGCCAAAATTTCAATTCACCTAGTTCGTCCGGCAAGTCCTCTCTAGGCGGTAATGATAGCACGTACGCGAGGTAATTATACTAGTAGAAGTTAATAGATTTAATAAAGTGATAGTGTTAAACTTATCAAAAAGTAATAAGTACGCCTAGACCTCAATCCAGGGGTACGAGCGCAGTGAGGGAACTCAGGTGCTAACCCGTGTACTCAATAATCAAAAGCAATGTTAAACTCATAGTCTAAGAGTATAAATTTTAGTCCATAGTAATAATAGATAAAAATAACTTATATATATAATTCTCTACCAGCTTATCATATTTGTATTTATTTATATATATTCTCTACCTCTATTACTATACTTATAGTTATTAATAGTAGTTTTAAATATAGTAGTATTACTATTAATTTTAAAAAAATCTTATAAATATAAACTTAATAGTACTTTATTTACTTTAATCCTTTTAAAAAATTTAAATTATTAATATATAACTAGTCTTATTACTTATATTAAAACGTAAGTAAAAGTATTCCTACTTAATTTAAAAAATAAATTATATTATGTACTATAATTAATTAAGCGTATTATAAAATAAAATAGTATATAATTTATAAAAATGTTTTTTATTATACTTATAATAACTAAACGAATTAATATTAATAAGACTATTAGTGTACTATATTAAAAATAAGTTTTTTATAATTAAATAGCTTTATAAATAATAATAAATAATATTCTATAAAATAATTATATAAGAGCGTAAAAAAAATAGTAACTAAAAAATATAGCTATTTTAAAATAAAATAACTTTATAATTAGTTAGTAAAAATATATAAAAAAAAATAGCGTGTTAAAGAGAAGGCCTAGTAGATCTTATTTACTCTATTAGTACCTGCTTACTAAGCGGTTTAGGGGTAAAAGAGAATTAGTAAATATAGAAAATTTTTAGGGTTCTACTTTAGACTATTATAACTTTTTATTTTAGATATAAAATTAGTCTACCTTTATATATACAAACCTAACTTTTTCGACACATTAAGTATAAAGGCATACACATACTCCTCCTTTTTTAAAACTCCTTTTAGTCGTCCCGAGCCACCACAGCCACACTATTTATTCGATTAGTATATAAATATATATATTTATATATACAAAAATAGATACTATATAATATTAGTCTAGAATTTATATTTATATATTTATATATTTATTATATTATTAATAAAAGTTAAATTTTAAAAAATTTTATAATAATCTAGTAAATAATATATTACTAGTACTTAGTATAGTATTCCTAAAATTCGATTAGTATTTTAAAATAGCCAGAAAGTAATAATATATAATTATTAATAACTGTTTATAGTTTTATATTCTACTATTTAAAAATAGTACTTTAATATCCTCTATACTTTCTAAACTAAATTCTATACCTAAGTTAGCCTTTTTACTTTTATTTAGCCTAGATTTATTTAATTATATATATTTTTTATATAGGCTATATTAGTGTTATAGACTAGAAAAATATATATATATATATTTTATTATTCTTATACTATTGTAAAACGTCTATTATTATATAAATAAGGGTATTACTATATTAAAATTACTAATATAAATTAATATTAATATAAAGCTTATAATAGTAATATTATATAATAATATATATATATATATATATATTAATTATTATATTAAAAAAACAACATAAAAATCTATAAACCTACTTACTCGTTTTTACCTTCGGTTTAATATTAGATATAAAAATCTTTTTTAATAGAATCTTTACTAGTAAAAGAAATAAATAAATAAGGTATTTTAGTAAATACTAAATTACTTTTATTTCTTAACTAAATAGTATTCTATATATAGAATATTAAATTATAACTAATAAAATAATTAATATAATTAATATTAAAAAAAATAAAACTATACTCTTATAATATTAAAATAACTTACTTCTTTATTAGCCAATACTTAGTTCTTTTTCTTAACTCTATTATTATTTCTTTTTTTATAATACTCGTTTCTAATCTCTCCTATTTCTAGTATTACCTTATTAGAAAATATTTTTTATTTTTTAAATTTATATTATTAATTTTTTTTAATATTTTTTTTATATATGTAAATATACTTTTTTACGTTTTCTTTATTAAATATATTTTTTTTTATTTATATTAATACTATTATATTTCTCTCTTAAAATACTTTTATAACGATTTTTTAATAATATTTAGGCTATTTTCTAATTATAACCTTTTATTTTCTTTTATAGGGTCTTTAATTAAGTCTATATTAATAATTCTATCTGCAATTTAAATTATCTAAAAACTTTATTCCTTTTACTTTATTTATATTATTATTATTATTATTTTATTTTTAATATATTTTATAGGATTCCTAATACTATTAGGAGTTCTTTTAAAGTAAAAATAATTATTAAAATAGAAGTATTTACTTTTAAAAGAAAATTAACTTAAAATTTAAGTTCTATTAAATATCGCGCTATATTAAGGAATAGAAGTCTAGGTTTATAAAATTAAAAAGATATTATTATATAATATAATATTAGAAATAGATTACGTAAGTCGTGATTATATAAGTACAGGCTAAATTATTATTATAAATGTAATTTTATTATTAGATTACTAATATAGTTTAAAAATCTAGTTACGAATTCTATACCAGACCTAAATAGAGATAGTTAAAATTTTAGTTAAATAGATTTACTAACTAAAAAGTTATAGGAACCTAAAAAGGGAGTTTTAATAATTACTATATTTAGGTAATTTTAATTTCTTACACATAATAAATAAGTAGTAAGTAAAATCCTTATAAAGTCTATTATTATTTTTTCTTTACAACGATATTATTAATATATTATTAGGCTTATTAATTAATTTTATATATAATTTTAATAGGATATTTTTTAATTACTTTTTGTTTTACTCTCCTGTATAGTCACTTTAATTATAAAATACTATTACAATAAAACAGACTAAAAAATAATTTATAACTAGTATTAAATATTATATAAAATATTCTCCTATAATTTATACTTAATATACTAGGTATAGATTATATAAATATATAAATTATTATAGAACAATAATTATCTATCTAGTAAGTATATTCTTAAAAGTAATATATTTACTTATTATTTACTAATAAGCCGTCTGTTAGAATAATACACTAATAATCCTAATTAGAACCGGTTAAGTGTCGTTTATATAATTATTTATATAATATTATATATATACTTACTAAATTAATTACTACCCCCTTGGCTTTAGCGATAGTAAAAGTTAAATTTTCTTTTTAGTATACTATATCACTATCTATAGTATTCAAATAGCTAAAAACAAAAATATTAATTTTTTTTTCCTACTTCTTAAGTCTCTCTTTAAATATATCCTTATAATAACTAAAAAAAATTAAAAATTAAAATTTTTTGTTTTTTTTTACTTTTTCTTTCTATTATAATTTACGCTATTAACGCTAAGCTTAAAAACTTTAAAAGTAGTAGTTTACTTTACTAAATATAATAGTTACAGATATCTATAAACAAAAAATATAATAAGAAATCTTATTAATTTATAATATAGAACATAAAAGTAGTATAAAATAATTACTTTTTTTAATATTTATAAAGAATAAAAAACTCTTTTTACTAATCTTATTTACTATCACTAGACCTTAGTATTATAATATTAAAATAGTAGTAAATACACTAAGAAAGTAGTATATAATTATATAATTTAACTATTTACTAATAGGTCTAATTAGGCTAATAATCTTTATATAAATAAAGCGCGATAATACCTTTTTACTAGTTAACCTATAAGATATTAAATTTTTACCTATTTCTACTACTAATCTACTAACGCTATTATAACTATTACTTTTAATATTCATAAATTTATTATTACTATTACTACTACTACTACTATTCTTTATTAAATCTAATTATTAAAACTATTTTTAACTTTTTTTATTATATTACTATATTTTACTAATTATACTCTTTATATAATCTTTACTATATACCGCTTACTTAATAGTTATAATACGTTATAATTTATTAACCTAATTACTTTTTTATTATAATTCTTAATTACTTATTTAGAGTTATTTAAATAACTTATTTATTTTAGTACTTTATGTTTATCTTTTATAAAATTATACTAGACCTAAATACTATTTTTATATATATAGATATTATAGGTGTAAAGGCGTTCCTTACTTAAGTATAAACGCTAAAATAGGTATACCTGTACTAGCGACGCTAGCGCTTTAGTATATACCCTTATTTTATTTTAAAGTATCTAGTTAACTTTCTATATATAGATTTTTATTAAATATTAATATTTAATATCTACCTTTAAGTTTTTATAATATAATCTATATATTCTTTTACGCTTATAATTAAGGCGTTTATAAAATAATACTACGCGATACACTACGTAAGTATAAAAATTTAATCTATATTTTACTAATTTTATAATAATAGTAGACCTATTTTTTATATTATATAGAATACTTATTAGTGTAAATAAAATAGTAAAATCTTACATGAAGATTTTATTTAAGTAAACTAGAAATAGCGTTACCTAATAACCGGCTAATAATAATACTACTAAAAAATATAATCTTTAAAGGTTAATCTAGTATATCCTAGCTAATAATATATTATATAATTAATTAAATAAAATACTTTAAATATTGCCGCTGCGATTATCTAATATAAATAAATTACTTTTAAACTTAAGATTAGTACGTTTTGTAAAAGTATAATTACTAAATTATTATATACTTTTTATAACCTTAGTAAATAGTCTATAAATAGTCCTTTTACTAAAAAGATTAAAAAGAACCTAATAGTAATTATTAGTAAAGAACGATTAAAAAATAATTACTATAAAAGTAGTTTTAATATCTTCTACTCCATTTTACTAAATATTAGTTATAATAATAATAAAGATTTTAATACAATAATTATTACTAATTAATTTATAATATATTACCGATTACGGTATAGTTTTATAATTAATTATAAAATATATATTAGGTAAGCTAAGGCTATAAAACCTAATATTTTATTATTTATTAGAATAACTATTATAACTAATAAAGAGTACTCTAGGGAAGAATTAAAGTATAAATACTTTATTTTAGCGTGTTCCTTTCCTAATAGATAATTAATAAATAAGTATTTTATTACTACTATCTCTTTTATTAATAATTTTTAAATAAGTATTATAGATTATCTAGATAATTAGTTTATTATTATTTTAAAATACTTTTACTAATAGAATACGTTAGACGATAATCTAGACGCTTTTAAATAAATAATTAAATATATAAAATAGTGAAAAGTAAAGCCGCAGAAACTATAATATATTACTAAAATAAATATAGTATAACTATAGTTATAAATTTCATAGTAAGACTATAAGCTTAATAGTATATTATAGCTTATTACTTATATTTATTAAGAACGTAATACTATAAGGAATAATACACATACACTATAAAAGGAGTTTAATATTAAATAGTAATATTAACTTACTACTAATAAAGTCCTTAGTAGACGTCTTTAGTATAGGAATAAATATAAATAATTTTTTTAATCTAGCCTTACCTGACTTTTTTAACATATTAAGTATAAAGGCATGCATATACTCCTCCTTTTTTTAAAACCCCTTTTGGTCGCCCTAAGCCACTATAGCTATACTATTTGTTCGGTTAATATATAAATATATATATAAATGTAAATAATATTTTTTTATAGCGATTTAAGAAGCTCGCGAGTTTTATAATAAGTTAAACTTTGTAAAAATAGTTATAAAAACCTCTCGCGTTACTATTATTAATAGTTGTCTACCTAAATTAAAAGATATAAAGTATAAAAAAAAAAAAAATAAAGAAATAAAAAATAATAAATAGCGGTGTATAAATTACTATAATATTTATTAGTTTTAGATTTATTTAATAATAATAGTAGTGACGGCTTAAATAGTTTTAATTATTCTTTTTATTATTATAATATAGAGTTAACGTTATATAATAGAGTTTATAATATATTTTATATAAATTAATAGCGCTGTATAAGTATACTAATATTAGTATATAATCCTATTAACTCTAAAAAAGAGTGCCGCTGAAATAATAGATAAAAGAATATTAATAAATTTAGCAGCGCTACTAATAAGGACTTAAATATATAAATTAAAAATATAAAAATAAAGTTTTAGTACTTGTATAAGCTCTTCCCTAATAAATAGTTTAAAATTAAGTACCTTTATTAAGTATATAAAAAATTCTTATATATCTATATTTGCAACTACGCTGTTATAATATTAAATAATTCATACTTAAATATATAAGAACTATATAATAATCTATAAAAGGTATATAGTTTAATTAATTAATAGTTTACTACGCTTATACAATTTAGTTTTAGTAAATTACAGTAATATAAAAATAAGTCTTTTAGTAAATAGTTAATATATTTTAAAAATAAAGTAATATAAGCTTACTTAGAGTCTAATAAAATAAAATTTAAAACTATAACTAATTGTAATTTATATTCAATAGCTATTACTCTAAATACGGTTCTAGCTAATATAATTTAAATATAATTTATTTTATAACTATTCTAATAAAAAACTTTTAAAAATATTACTTATATAAACCCTAGGAAGAAGAATAGTAAAGATAATAAAAATATTAAAACGTTTTTACGGGCTAGTACTTTTATTAGTAAAATGTCTAACTTAAATATATATATAACTTTATCTCTAACCTAATTATTATCTATTAAAAGTTTCTATATAGTTTAAACTATAAAAGTATATATTTTTTACTTAAAACCTAGTTATATATTTAATAAAAATTAGTTTAACTTTTATAAAAAAGACTCTATAGTCCTAGTTTCTATTAAATAGCTTTAGATAATAAATAACTTAGAAGATAAATACTTATAATACTTATAATAGCGACTATAACGCTAAATATTAAAAACAAGTATAATTTTTAAACATAATTACTTTTAAACACTCTCCTCTATATATAAAGACAAGATTTTTAATATTTATTAGTATTATTTTATAATAGAGCGACCTGCGCCGGCGAACTAATTAAGTCTATAATTATTTTTTAGTTTATTAAGTAATATTTACTATATACCTTATAATTTATAAAAAAAACACTTACTACTAATATAGTATACGGCGCGACGAATTATTTACTTTATTATAATAAAAAATCTATTAAATAAACTATTTTATAGAGTCTAAATAACACTAAAAGTATAAGTTAATATATTTAATAAAATATTTGTTATTATATATATTTATATATTTATTAAACAAATAGTGTGGCTGTAGTGGCTTAGAGTAACTAAAAGGAATTTTAAAAAAGCAGGAGTATGTGTATACCTTTATACTTAATATATAAAAAAAGATTAGTTATTATATATAGTTTTCTAGATAGTAGCTATACTAGATAGGTTATAAGTACTAATATTATATATACTTATAAGCCCTAAATAGTTGTAGCGTAGAGCTTCATTATTTTAAAACTAGCTAATAGTAATATTATATATAAAATAATATATATAGCTAAGATACATAGAGCAATCAAAGGATATATTAGTAAAAATTAGTACTAGGTTATAAATATTATTAATTATAACGTAATAGTTAGATAATTATAGCTTAAGGCTTATTACCCTTCGTATAAGTAAAGTAAAAAAATAATAATATTTAAGTTAAATTATTACTATAGTAACTATCTATACTAGTTTTTATTTTTTAAAGTAACGTATAATCGGTACCATAATGGTTATATTAAAATAATTAAATTAAAAGATAAGAATAGTATTAATATAGTAATTATTTTAGCTAAAAGTACTATAAAAATAGCTTATTATAACCTAGACTATATTATTTAAATAATACTAAAAGAGTAAGTATAGTTTAAAATAAGTAATAATAGGGATAATGTCTAATATATTTATATAACTTTTATAGAAACTAAATATTTTACTACTATTATTACTTAAGGTAACTTTAATTTATTTTATTTAAAACTTAATTAACTATACTATATAATTAATAAAATTAAATAAATATTACTAAAAGAATTTTATTATATTACTAATTTATAAAATTTTAAAAAAGCTAGTAAACTACTATTATATTAACTAGCCGTTAAGTAAAAGATGTATCTAAAAGAAAGTAGTTAACTAACTATATAATACTATTTTCTGGCGTTACGCGAAGAAGTTAAAATAATTAAATCTTATATATATACTAAAATAGTAAAAGAGTATATTTATAAAAGTAACTTTTTATTTACTACTTTACTACCAATTATTAAAAAGCCTAGAGGAGGTATCTATATATATATTAACTATTATTATCTTAATATAATTATAAATAAAAATTTTAATACTCTACTAAAGTTATAGAAGACGTTTACCTATATAAATAAAACGTATATTTTTTTAAGTTTAATATTATTACGGTATTTAATAAGATCTAAATTAAAAAAGATAATAAGTATAACACTATATTTTTTATATAGTATAGTCTATTTAAATACGTAATTATATTTTTTAAATTATATAACGCTTTTAGTATTATTTAATATTATATTAATTAGCTACTATACGATTACTTAGATAACCTTTACTTAGTATACTTAAGTAATATTATTATTTTTAGTAAAAATAATAAAATTATAAATAATATTACTTTTAGGAAGTAAATAAACTCTATAAAGCTAAACTATATTTAAATATTAATAAATATAAATTTATTATTTAACGAGTTAGCTATTTTAGTATAATCTAATTATTGAATAGGTTATAAATAGATCTAGCTAAAATTGAATCCGTTATAGAGTAGTAGTAAATTAAAATAGTTAAAAATATTTAAGTATTTATTAAGTTTATAAACTTTTAATAGTAATTTATATACTATTTTTTTAAAGTTATATAATTATTAACTAAACTAATATATAACGGTGCTATAGAAAGAATTATACTAATATCTACTACGAAAAAAACTTTTAAGTAGCTTAAATGCACTTTTAATAATACTCTAATATATATGTATTTTAACTCTAATATATATATAATTATAGAAACTAATATATTTAATTGAGTTATTACTAGTATACTGTCTTAAAATAAGAACAATATTTTACGGTCTATTACTTTTTTTTTAATAAAAATATAATATATAAACCTATTATAACTTAGGTGTTTCCGCTCCTAATAAAAGTGTGCTTACGTAATAAGAGATATATAGTCTACGATATAGGGCTTTAGCTAAATAGTAATTTATTTCTTTACTTTTATAAATTATCTATATTTAATTTATTTTATATATTATACTATAGTACTACTGTATCCTAATTTCTAATATTTAAATTACTCTCTTATTTTTTAGAAGTAATTTAGTATAATATAGCTCTAATAGAGTCTTATTACTTTATTACGCGTAATACGTTTGTTTTATAAAATACTAAAATTATTAAAAAATTTAAAGAAAATGTTAAGTCCCTTTTTAGTATTTTTAATATTTAAGTTTTTTAAACTTTTATATAAGCCGTAAAGACGCCTCTATTAGGCCTATTAAAATAGGAAAAAGTATAAATAGTAACTAATTATTATAGTTAGACGTCCTTATCTTAATTAAAACCCTTTATATTTACTAATTTGAAAAAAGTACGCACTTAGCTCTAATAAGTTAAAAATAAAAATAAAATAAAATAATTACTTAATATTTATCGTCGTTTTAATATAAATAACTAAACTATAATTATAAAAACTTAACTATACTATAGAGTTATACTATTTTAATTACTATTTTAACTATATATCTACGAACGCTACAGGCCCCTTATATTTATAAAAAGATGAATAGACGTAATTTTAACTATTAAAAACATAATTATAACCGCTATTTTTATTAAGTATTAACCTATTTTCTAATAAAGATCTCCAAAGTTAAATTGACTATTATTTATATTAATAATCCTCTTTAAACTACCTTAAAGGCTAAAATTACTTTAAAACTTATTATTAATTTATTTTAAAAAAAAACTAAAAATTAGTTAAGAACTAAAATTATAAACGCTCTTAGAGGACCGCTATAATAATTTAATAAAACGAAAATTAATCTTAAGTAGATTATTTAATAGTTTAGGTAGTCTTATATTAAATTTTTAAACTATATTTATCTTCTTTAGAAATAGTTAAATATATTTAAAACTAATTAGGAACTCTAATAGATTTAAAACTTTATAAGCTCTTTAAATAATAATCTTTAGACTAAACTACAGACTTTAAAAAAATAATAAATTAATACTATTACTAAAGTAGATAAAAAGGCTAATTTCTTTTAGTTAATATAAAAGATAACTAATTCTAATAATTTTAGAATATAAAAGCCTAAGAAAAATATATAAAATATAAAAAAATTTACTAAACTCTAAAAACGTGTTAAAGAAAACTAATAAGTATAGTTAGGCGCTAACTAGTCTAATAGGCTACTAACTTATATAAAGTTTTTTGTTAGTACGCTAATATATTACTATTATAATAAAAAGACTACTACACTTTCGACTACTAATATAAAAATAAGCTAATAGTTTTTAAATTTAGAAAAGCGACTAATAAGACTACGTTATTAACTTATATAAAAAAAGTACAAAGTAGAAGTAATTATAATTCTTACTACCTATATTAGAACTATTATAAGCTATTTATTAAAAATACTTAAAATTAAGTATATTAGTAGTTTATTAAAGTAGTTATATAATTAACCTAAAAAAGTAGTTACCTTTAAGACTAAAGTTATAAACAGAAACTATATTAAAGTCTTAGTAAATTTAAAATTTATTTTAAATTTTATAAACGCTAAGCTAATAAACAAAAAAGAGGCTTAAACGTAACTACTTTTAATAGATTATTAGTATAAGTAGTAAATAGTTTTAATATAACTATTTATACTATTATAGTAGCTAAAATAGACCTAATTAACTTATATAGTTAAAATTAAATTTAGCTAATTTTCTTTACAATTATGAATCTTCCTTAGTATAAAATCTTTTTAAACTTATTTTAGTTTAACTAAAACATCTAATAATAAATATTACTACTTAAAAGGTTCTCTTTAAAGGTAATACTAAAAAGTATAATACTTTTATTATAACAATCGCCCTTAAGAGTATAAAAAAGTTTAAGCGTACTGTACGTAATTTAAGTATTTAAATATATATATATTTAGTAGGCTTAATAGAGATTCTAGTCTAAAATAAACTAAATAAATATAAAGAGTACTCTATATTATATAGAGATTCTAAATTATTAGATCTAGCTTTAAATAAAAATTTTAACATCCCTATAGACTATAGATTAAATAATTTAAAAATTAATTTTAAGCCTAGTATTAATCGTTTATATTATTTTATATATAATCTCTTAGTTACTAAACTAAAAATTCTTAAAAAGTATATAGAAGAATATTATAAATATAGGTAAATTTAGTAATTGAAATCCTCTACTAGAGTATTTATTCTTTTTATAAAAAAGAAGAGTAGTAGTCTTGGGCTTTATATAGACTATAGAGGCCTTAATAAAATTATAATTAAATATTATAATACTTTTCTACTAATTATAAAGTTACTAAACTCTTTTATAAACATATAAATTTATACTAAGTTTAACTTATAAAAAGCTTACTATTATATTTATATTATACAGAAGAAAAGACTAAGGCATATATATACTACTCCTTTTTTAAAACCGCTTTTGGTCGCCCCGAGCCACTACAGCCACACTATTTGTTTAATTAGTATATAAATATATATATAAAAGAGTAATAAATAGAAGACTATATTTGGTATAAAATATAACTATTTTAAGTATACAGTTATATTTTATAGTTTAATAAATATACTTATGCAGTTTTAATAGCTTATAGTATAAATACTAGCTAAATTAGTTAATATAACCAATATTATATACCTTAATAATATATATATCTTCTTAGATACTAAAATAGAATATAAATATTATATAAAAAAGGTATTATAGTATTTACGTAAAGTAAACCTTTACTTAAACTTAAAAAAATATTCTTAGTATACTATATTTACTAAATACTTTAGTTATATTATTTTATCTAAAGGCCTCTTAATAAACTTAACTTAATTTAAAATAATTTATAACTAGCCTAAATCTATATATATACGTAATATGTATATTTTTATTAACTTTATAAACTACTATTATAGATTTATAAACTAATTTTTTAAACTAGCCCTACTACTTACTAAATTAACCTAAAACGCGCTAAGTAGCACTAAAAATAGGCTAGCTATAAAAAGGGAGGAAAGTATTTATAGTAATATAGATAATCCTAGTAAAATTTTTTTTAAAAAGTGTTAAAATATTATATTTAAAGTACTAATACTATTGTATATTAAATATAAAAAATAAATATAAATTAAAATAGACGCCTTTAATAAAGCTATTAATACTATTTTAAGCTAATTAGTTCTTAAGGGGAATAAATTATTTTAGTAATAGTTAATTAATTTCTATTTAAAGAAGTTAGGCGGCGCGTAGTACTATTATAATATATATAATAAAAAACCTTTTACTTTTATAAAAAGTGTTAAGTACTAAAAATAATATTTATAAAGTACTCGTTTTAAGATATTTATAGATTATAATAATTTATAATAGTTTATATATATAAAAACTCTAGTACTGTATTAAGTATAGTTATATCTACTTCTTTTTAAATATAATTTTAATATATTCTATAAGATAGAATTAATAAATCTAGCTAATACTTTATTTTACTGCCCTAATTATATACTTAAATTTAAAATAGCTAAGTATAAACTTAATATAGACTTTATAAAATATATAATATAGTAATTATAACTGTGTACTATAAAAGTTATTAGGGTTATAGTTTTTATAATAATAATTTATATATAAATAAACCGTAAACGTAACTTAAAGTTTATAAATTAAACTTTAAAACTTTAGACTGTATAATTTACTTAAAAAGGAGATAACTATTTTAAAGTACCTAATAGACCTAGAGGATAAAAGATTAAATTTATATAAAGATAGTAATAATAATTTATAATTAAATAGTTTAGAGAATATTAAGTTAAGACTAATAAACCTAATACAGCCCTATACTCTTAAAGATAATATAAAAGTATTTATAAAATACTATAATAGTCTCCTCTTAGAATATGTTAGCGTAATGTAAACCTTTAAGTGTTTATAATATAAATATATATAAATAGATATATTTAAAAATATTACTAACTATATTTATAACTATAAGCGCTGTTAGTGTAGTAATATAAAAATATATAAATTATATAATTGTTTTATTTATTTTCTGTCTTTAATAAATAATAGTAATATATAACTATAGATTTTATTATAAATTTATCTACTAGTCGCTTTGCTAAAAGTATTTATAATATAATTTTTATAATTATAGACTATTTCTCTAAAATAGTCTATTATATACTAGTAAAAATAAATTAAAATAATATTAATTTAGTTAAGTCCTAGATCCGCGAAGTTATAAGACTTTATAAATATTTAAAAATAGTACTATTTAATAGAAATCTACTTATATAAGTAAAGTACTACAATATTTATTACTATTATTTAAACTTAAAATATATTTTATCTTCCGCTTTCTATCTATAGACAGATAGGTAGATAGAATAATAAAATAATATTTTTAAATAATACTTATATATCTTCTATTACTTAAAGTAAAATAATTAGGCGTTATAGATCTTCTATATAAATTTATTTATAAAAATAGTTAGTACTCTATTACTAAATATATACCCTTTTAAGTCTACTATAGATATAGCTTAAACAAGCTAAATTAGCCCTTATAGGCGCTAAGTAAAAGAGATTGTTTTTAAGCTTTTTACTTAGTCTTTAAACTTATTAATATTCGTAATAAAGCTAAATAAAAACTAAAAGTAATATAGAAATATTAAAAACTATTTTAAAATAAAAAGCGTCTTTTACTAAACATGAATGTAGAAAGTAAGATTTAAGTTTTAAATTATTATATATAATCTATAAGACTAAGTAAAAAAATAAACTAAAAATAGTTAAGTTCTAGTATAGTAGTTAGGTATATAAGTAGTTTACCTACTATATATAAAATTAAACTTATAAGTCTAAAATAAATTTATGTAGTTTTTAATTATTTTTATTAAAATTATATAAATCTAAAGGTATTCTACTATATAAGTAAAAGCTAATAGTTAATATATTACACTAATTTAGTAATAATATATATAATATAAAATATACTCTAACTTTTTCGATACATTAAGTATAAAGGTATACACATACTCCTCCTTTTTTAAAACCTCTTTTAGTCGCCTTTACAGCCACTACAGCCACACTCTTTTTTTTAATTAATATACAAATATGTATAAAATATATTACAGATTATAAATATAATAAGTCTAGTTAATAAAAATACTTTATTAAATAGTAAAACTATTTAAATAAAGAATACATTTAGAAACTAAAAGCCTTAATTAGTATAAAATCGTTAAAAAGGTTTTAAAAATAATTTAAAATTGCCCTAAAAAGCTTTAGAATAACTCTAGTAAAATTAATAATATAAAAATAAAATAAACTTTTTTTAAAAAATAATAATTTACCTAAAAGTATACTAGTATAGTAAAACTAGTGCCGGTTTTTTTTTCAAAAAAAAAAAATAGCTTAAAGTAACTCTATATAGACTTTGAAAAAGTTAAAAAGTTTATTTTTTTTAGTAGTTATAGGCACTAAATTAATCTAAAAGGGGTCTTTAGTATATATTAATAGTTTACTCTAAACTACTTAGGGGCTATATACTCTATTTAAAATAAAATTATTATTTTTTATTATTATAAATCCGTACGTATCTTTTATAAAACGTATAGTAATATAACTAGCCCTATTAAAAATTAAGATAGTTTAACAGTATAATAATAATATAATAAAAAATATATAAATATACTATAGTAAAATAAAAACTATAACTATTAAAAATTAGTACTATTTAGACGAAATTACTATATTAAGAGTCTATATACTACTATAATAATTAAAGGGTTTCTAAACTTCCTATATAAAGGGATAGGAATCTAAGAAATTATAAATTTATTTAACTATTAATCTAAGACCTATAAGAATATTACTTTTTACTACTTAACCCCTAAAGATGATTACTAAGATATATAGTTTACTAATAATTATAACTAATAATATAGTAAACTATACTATTTTTAGTATTATAATTAGTACTAAATTAAGTATTAAAGTATATAACTTTTTTACTCTTATTATTATTAATAGGAGTAGAACTTATACTAGTAAAACTAAAAGTCTAAAAAGTGTAATAGTTATAATAGTAAAAAAAAGTTAATAAAAAAAAATGCTATAAAGGCCTAGACCTAAGTCTAGAACTAAATGGTATAATTAGTGGCATAATAATTTTATTTAATTTCTAAACTAGTTAAAACTACTGTATATAGAGTACTAAGCTATTAAAAAGTATATTAGTAATTAAGTATATAAAAAAATACTAAATAGTAATCTGTAAAAAAAGACCTTAAAAACGGTACTTAACTCTATTATTTAATACTATTATACTAATATCGTCTAAAAAGCACTAAACGGGTATAGATAGGCTATATATATTTATAGTACTTACTTTTAGGTTAAGAGCGATCTTAAAATAGGTATAATATTATAATTTAAATATTTTTACTTTTAATAGGAGCGTAGTTATATAATAAAGAATATATAGTTTACGCTACGGGGCTTTAGCTAAATAGTAATTTATCTTTTTACTCTTATAGATAATATATATTTAATTCGTCTTATAAATTATACTATGTTACTACTCTACACTAATTTCTAATGAAGGCTTAACTACTTTATTTATAATAAAGAGCCTATAATAATTATTTATACTTTTAAAAGTATAGTGACCTAAGTTTACTAGTATATTTAACTCTATAAAGGTAGTTTTTAATTATAAAGTTTATAATATTTTATCATAACCATAGCGGGGTAATAAAAAACAGTTTAATTAAAAAAAATACTTTTTTTAAAATTATATATAAAAGTAAATAATAGTCTAGAGAATACGTAAGATAAAGGGTATTAAAGAGAATATTATAGAGAATATTATAAGTATTTTACTTACTACTTATTAATTACGTATAATAAATTAAAATTATATAAATAAATAATTTTTTAAATCCCTTTTTTAAGTTCCTATAAGTTTTTACTTAGTAAATGTATATAACTAAAATTTTAATTATACTCTTTTAGATCTAGTATAGGTTATACAAGTAGTTTTTTAAAGTATATTAGTTATCTAATTATAAAACTAAATTAATAATAAAAATATAGATTATATTTATATAATTACTGCTTACGTAATATATAATTAATATTATGGTATATTAAAAAATATTTTTACTTTTATTAACCTAAACTCCTATTTCCTTAAAATAGCGATAAATGTTTTAAAACTTATATTTAAAGTTAAACTTATTTTAAAAGTAAGTAATTCTCTTGTTTTAATTTCTATAACATTAGAAAAGTCTTAATAAACTATTTATAGTACTATAAATAGAATATAAAAAAGAATAATAATTATAATATAAAAAAGATTAAAAAAGTTAGAGTTTCTAAAGTAGCTTAAAGAGAAAAAAGAATAATTAATAAAGGCTTTAGTAGAAGTTCTAAACAATAAAATAGAAGTCTATTATTAAAAAATAGTCTCTATATTTTAAAAACATCGTTATAAAGAATTTTAAAAGAGGAAAATTATAATATGAATATAAGTAAAAAAAAACTAATATAGAATTAAGAAAACACTAAAAAAGAAATTAAATTACGCTAAAAATATTATAAAAAATATTAAGAATATAAATTAATATAAAATAATATTTTTAAAGAGCTTAAAAATGTTAAGAGAATTAAACAATAAATAATAGTATAGAAAAAAAAGTAATAATAAAATTAAAAAGGAACTAGCTATTAGCCAATTACGAAGTAAGTTATATAAATCTTATAAAATATTAAAATATATATCTTTTTATCTATTTTTATATTATAATTTTAGTTTTTAATATTAATTATATTAATTATTTTATGGGTCGAGACTTTATACGATAAGTATAGGTTGCAATTTACATAGGGGATAGAAGGAATTTAGTATTTATTAAAATATTTAATTTTTTTCTTTCTTTTACTAGTAAAGACTATATAAACAAAGTTTATATACCTAAAGTTAAACCGAAAATAAAAAGCGTGAAGTAACTTATTAGATTTTTTAGTCCTCTTTATAATATAATAATATATATATATATATATTATATTATATTATGCCACACGCCGCGGCTGTAAGTTCGAATCTAACCTAACTAAACCAAAAACATTTTTTATAGTCCTTATACACGCTCATTTTTTTAACTGTATCTAGGGGAACAACTTTTTTTAGCCTATACCTTTTTTGGACTAGTGTCTCGACGCTACACTTTACCTCTCTTTACATAATATTATATTATAATTATAAATTTATATTAATATTAATTTAGGTTAGTAATTTTACTAATATATCGGCCCTATTTATAAAATAATAAGCGTTTTAAGCTCGGTTAAAAATAATAAAATTATATTTATTCTTTATCTAGCCTATAGTCTAGGTTTAAATCCTATTAAAAATATATAGAGTTTATAAAAATCTAGCCTAATTAATAGATATATAGACTATTTTAGTGTATAATTAAGTTTAAAAAATATAGAGGCCTTTAAAAGAGCTATTATAAAATAGTAGAATAATATACTATAAAAAGTTATTAATAACTATATTTTATTTCTCCCTAACAGTTTTAAGATAATTATAGAAGCTAGGGACTACTATAGTAAGTACTAGTAATTTATTATTACTAGTTTATTATTAAAAATTTAAAAAAGTAACTTTTATATATAATTATATAAATAATATATATATTTATAAGTTACCTTAAGCTACTACAGCTAGGCTTTTTATTCGATTAATATATAAATATATATTTATATATTATAAGTACAATTATTATATATATAAAAATTAACAAATTTTATATCTTAAATAAAAAATTATTATAGCCTTAAGTAAGGTTATATAAATTATATATATTTACTAATTCTTTTCCTCTAAACCCCTTAGTAAGCAGCCACTACTAGAGTAAATAGAATCTACTAGTCTTTCTCTTTAAAATAGTTATTTTTTATATTTGTACAACTACTAGGTAAAAAATTATATTATTTTAAAAAAGGTATGTTTTTTAATTAAACTTTTTTTATTACCCCCCTATAAATTGTTAATTTCCTAATAGTTTTAATAGGCCGAGTTCTTATTAGAATTTAACTTTATTATTAAATATAGGTCTAGTAAGAAAGGTGTAAAACTTAATATATTAACGTAATAAACTAAAAACGTTTTTATAAATATATATAATAACTAAATATAGTATTAATAATAGATACTATTACTTTTTAAATAATTTAAATTACCTATATATACCGCGTATAATAGCGGCTCCTAATACGCTATATACTTAGCTAATATTTTAATAAATATATTAAAATTAGACGCTATAAACTTATTTTTATACATTTATAAAATTAGCGAGAAACTATTTATTTTTAATAGTTAGGAAAAGGATATTACTTTAAAATTTATAATAATTATAAGGACGCTAATAATATAGACCTATTATAGTTATTTAAAGTAATTAGTTTCTATAATAATATTATTAAAGCTATAGTTAATACTATAAAAAGCGGCATATACTATATACTTTACTAGTTTTATTATAATTTTAGTATTTATATTAAATTATAAGATTATTATCTAAATAATAACCTACTATATATTAATAGTACGGTTTTTATACTCTATTATAATAAACTTTAAACACGTCTTATATAACTATTATATAAAGAGAGGTAAAGTGTAGCGTCGAGACACTAGTCTAAAAAAGGTATAAGCTAAAAAAAGTTATTTGCCCGGATACAGTTAAAAAATACGCGTATATAAGGATTAGTAAAAAATATTTATATTTTAGTTAGTATAGGATTCGTTTATATAACTATATTATAATAATTACGCTGCTAGATATAACAGTAAGTATAAAATATATATATAATTATTATAATATTACTATTAACTACGCTGAATAAATAGTATTACCTATTATATATATAACTATCTTATTTATTCTAGGGCGACATTAAGATATAAGGATAAGTATAGTCTATTATATTTACTCTTTATACTAAATATATATTAGATAAGTATATTTATTAATTTTATTACGCTACTACTTAAAAGCTAATAATTACAATTATATATATATTATAATTTTGGTTAACTAACTATCTAAAAAAGAGAAATTTATATTTTTAACGTCTCTTAATACTAAAGCTTATTTTTAGGGTTTTATTTAGTATATTTACTATAAAAAGGGGTATTTATTAGAGTTTATAACTAATTCTAGTACGTATTTTATATTTTAGTTTTAAAAATAACTATATAAATAGATTAACGCAATACTAAAATTATTTATAGCCTTTTATCTAAAGATATATAAATTAATAAATATTACTAATTAGCTAGTAAAAGCTTATTTATATTACTTTCTTAATACCAGTAAAATAACTAGATAAAGTTATTACGTATTATAAAGTTTCAGGTAAATAGTAATATTATATTAATAGGTATAATACTATTTAAAGTTATAAAGAAATATTTACTATATATAAGTACTAAACCTCTTAGCTTATTACTAAAGTAATAGAAGATAATACGTAACGTATAAGCTATAAATAGACTTTTTATATATATAAACTATATAAGATAATAACTATATTTAGTATTAACGTAGGTATAGGTAAAAATAAAAAGATATATTAATAACTAATAACTACCCGCCCTAGCGATTTACGTAGTTAATTAAGTTATATTTAATATACGTAATATCTATACATATTACTCTAAATACATAAAAAATAAAAGTTATAGACTATTTAATATTATAAATATATATAATAGTTAACTAGATAACGACTATAGTATAGGCTAAGCTTTTAAACTTAACTTTACTAGTTATACGACGCTTAAGAATATCTATTTATAGTTTTATTTATAGTTATTTTATTTATAAAATATAGCGCTACTGCTAGGGTAGTAATAATAATTATAAGAGCTAATTACTATAAAAAAAGCATTTACTAGTTTATAATATTAAAATAACACTAGATTATAAAATTAATAAATATATAATTAAACCTAATACTAGCCGTAAATATCTATTAAAGTTTGTTGTTAAATAAACAGCTTTTACTAACTTTAATTAATAATTTTACTTTAATATTATTAGTTATTATAGATATTTTATAAAGTATTACTAATATTACCTATAGACACTCTAATAATTAAATATTTTTTTTAAAAGACATACGATATGTAACTATCTATTATTTAGATTATAATAAATATATAAATAATAAATAATAAATAATTAGTAAATAATAAATAGATAATAAAGGAAAAGTAATAAATAATAAATAAATAATAAGAAATAGTTAGTAGATAAGTAATATAATAAAACTATAAAAATAGTATAGCTTAGTATAAAGAGCCTTTTTAAAAATATAAATAAGAAATAAAAAAGTTAAACTTACCAATTATACTCTGTAACTATAATAGTTAAATTATAAATAAAAATAGCTTAATAGCTTACTATCTAAGTAGTTATACATTTTACTACCCTAATAACAATATTTTACTTTTATAAGTATATAACTTTATCCTATTATATAAAAGTTAGATATATATATATATATATATATATATATAAAGCTTTACAATCGAAGCTTCTTATAAATAAAAATAATATTATAAATATAAAAGTAACTTTTCCTTAAAGACGAGTGCTAAAATAAGTATACTTATACTAGTAACGCTAGCACCTTAGTATATACTCTAATTTTATACTAAAGTATTTAGTTAGCTCCCTATATATAGATTTTTATTAAATATTAATATTTAATATTTACTTTTAAGCCTCCGTGACAATAGACTACTTATAATAAACTAATATAATAGTACTAACTATTAGTATTATACTTATAGTTAAGCTATAAATAAAATTCTTAGAGTTATATTTATAGTAAGTTAAAATAAAAGTTATATATTAAAGTTTAGAATTACTAAATCTTAGACTAAAAAGTTAGTAAAATTTATAAAAAGTATTATACTATATAGTATAATAATACTAAAGGTTAAAATATTTTTAGTTTAGTAATACGCTATAATAATATAAAATAATAAATAATAAAATAGTAAAATAATATAATAGTATAAATAGTTATAATAAAAATTTTATAATATAAATAACTAGTTACTATTTATAGTCTTTCTAACTTTTAAGTTATATATTTTAATTATTTATAGTAGTATTGCTCTTTATTTTACTTAAATTAGCCTAAAGTAATATCTTTATTTTATAGATCTACTATTATAGTAATTATAAGTATATTTTTATATATACGCTCTTATATTTCTGTAGGTAAGGATTAGGCCTATAATTTATATATTACTTTATATATATTATCCTATAAACACTAATAGTAAGTAGTATTAGTTAATATTATAGTAGTTAACTGCAGTTAAACTACGGAGGCCTAATATTATAAAAATATAGTATTTTATATACTATTTATATATCTTATCTATTCTATTAGTATTAAGCTATAATTAATCTAAAAGGTAGTAAGTAAGTAAACCTGATTTAGTTTAGGTAATAGTAATACGGCCTTCGATTTAAAGGGTTCCGCTAAAGTAGGTATAAAGTAGGTTAATCTATTATATAAAAAGAGGTAAAGTGTACCGTCAAGATACTAGTCTAATAAAGGTATAAACTAAAAAAAGTTCCTCTCCTAAATATAGTTTAAAAATACAGGGGAGAGAAAGTGAAAAAGAGTAATTAAAAAAAATACCTTTTTAAAAAATTTATATAGAATTAATTAATAAGCCTAAATATACGTAGATAATATCGTTTTAAAAGGATAATTAGGGAGAATTTTATACAAATTTTACTTCCTCCTTATTAATTACGAGTAATAAATTAAAATTACCTAAATATAGTACTTATTTAAATCCTATTTTTAGGTTTCTATAACTTTTTAGTTAGTAAATATATTTAACTAAAATTTTAATTATACTCTTTTAGGCCTAGTTTAGGTTACGTAACCAGTCTTTTAAAGTATACTAGTAATCTAATAATAAATTTATATTAATAATAAAAAGTTCGTCTATACTTATATAATTACCTATTACGTAATATATTACTAATATTATAGTATATTACAATATCTTATAGATTTTATAAACCTAAACTTCTCTTTTCTTAAAATAGTACTAAATTTTTTAAGACTTAAATATAAAGTTTAATTACTTTTAACAGTAAATAATTTACCTTCTTTTATTACTATAACTTTAAATAAAGTAGAAAAAAGTATTTCTAATACTATATAATAGATTAAAAATAAAAGTAAAATAATTATAATATAAACAAAGTTAATAAGAGTAGAATAATAAAGTTAACTCTAAGAGAGTAAATAGTTATTAATAGAGACTTAACTAGAAGTTCTAAAAAAAAAATAAAAGACTATTAATAGAAAATAAACTAAATATTATAAAAAGATCTTCATAAATTTATGTAAAAAAGAAGAAGTACTCTATTAATATAACTACTAAAAAACCTATAATAAATAAAGAAAATATAAAAATATACAAATTAAGTAAGGACGTAGTATACACGAAGTTAATATAGCTTTTATAAATAGACGTAAAAAAATAAAAAAAATAAAAAATATAAATTTAAAAAAAATTATATTTTCTAATAAGTTAGTAATACAAAGGAGTAGAGTTAAAAAAAAGATTATAAAAAAAAGAGTAATAATAGAGTTTTTTTTTTTAATATAATAAAGTTACTATTAGTAACTATTTAATTAGAAAGAAAAGTGCTGTATATACTATAGAACTTAATAACTGGCTCTTAAAGGTACTACGTTAAGCCTAATTAAGAAAAGTACTATACCTACTAAGATAGGTACGTAATAACTACTTAATAGTACTTAATAGATTTATAGCTTAGTATAATTTATTACTCTATAGTAACTTATACTTATATATTTACTATTATAAACTAATACTAAGTAGGCATTTATAAAAAAGAAATATAAAAAAATATTTATCTATAGTATGTATCGCGGTAGTACTTAATAACTAATATATATACTTCTAACGTACTATAAAATAGTTTACTAATAATATATATATAAATAGTTTACAGGGCGTATTATAAAGTATATATATATACTTTACTAAACTTAAATAAAGTAAGTAAAAGGAAATAATAAAGAAGTTAAAATTAAAATAAGTAATCTTTTATAACTAGTATAAAATAACAGCAGTGCTTACGCGACTTTTAGTATAATACTATATAATAGTATACCTATTATAACTAAAAAGTAGTATATACTTATAGTAGCTATTACTAAAAGGCTAAAAATTTAACTAAAATATAGATAATAAGATAGAACGCCTTATAAATTAAATAAAAAGCTAGTATTACTAGTATTCTTAAATACCTACTAAATACTTAAGGTATAAAGCAGTACGTAATAACTACTTTAGGCGTAACTACTATTCTAGTAAGTTTACTTCTAAGACTAATAACTTATAAGACTTTTACAGTTAAATAAAACTTTTATATAAAAATAATAAAATAACTTAAAGACTCTATATAAGAATAGACTAAATAATCCTAAATATATTATAGAGCTATAGGTATATAATATTATAAAAGTGTACTAGGTACGCGAAACCTAAATACTAAAAAATTCTTTAAATTAGGCTATTAGGACTATAAGGGGATAATAGCTAGCGGGTTTAGAGTAATAAAAATAAATAGCTTAGTATATAACTAAATAAAATAGAATATTCTGTATTAATTATGTTATTATAACTTTAAAACCTCTAGGTCTCTGTCGAGACTAGAATAAGAGAATAAAAAAAGAATTAGCTATTAACTAATTATAAAGTAAATTATTTTAACTTTTTAAAGTATTGTAATATATAACTTTTGATATACTTTTAAGTTATAGTTTTAGTTTTTTAATATTAATTATATTAATTATTGTATAAGTTATAATATAATATTTAAATTAAGGGTGCTATTTAGTTAAAAGGTAGAAGTAATTTAGTATTTATTAAAATACTAAATTTTTTTATTTCTTATACTAGTAAGGACTATATAAATAAAGTCTTTATAGCTGAAGTTAAACCACTTATAAAAAGGGTAAGTTTTATAAAGTTTTTTTATCTCTTTTTTTATTAATATAATAATATATATATATATATATATATTTTATTATAATTATAATCTTTATATTAATAGTAATTTAGGTTAGTAGTTTTAATAAGATACCACCCCTATTTATAAAATAACGACCGTTTTAAACTAGTTTAAAAATAATAAAATTACTCTTTATCCTTACCTAGTCTATAGTCCTAATTTAGCCCCTATAGAAAATATTAGGGTTTATTAAAATTAGGACTAATTAAAAATAAAAAGGCTAATTTCGGTGTAGGATTAAGTTTAAAAAGTATAGAGTCTTTTAAAAGAGTTATTATAGATAAGTAAAATAATATACTATAAAAAGTTATTAATAACTATATCTTATCCCTTCCTAACCGTTATAAGGTAGTTAGAGAAGCTAAAAGCTACTATACTAAGTACTAGTAATTTATTATTACTAGTTTATTATTAAAAATTTAAAAAAGTAACTTTGATATATAATTATATAACTAATATATAAATATATAAAAATATTTTATATACATATATAGTATAGATACTATTATAATATATATAATAATAAGATAATTTTATTCGTTAAATAAAAAGGTGTACTAACTTAAAGTAGGGCCCTAAAAGGTATTAATATTTAGTAATTTTTTACTACCTCTGAACTCCGTACTAACCAGGCCCTAATATAGTAAATTAAATTCCCTAGTCTTTTTCCTTAAAACGGTATTTTTCCCGTATTTTTTAGCTTACTAATTATAAAGTTATATTATTTTAAAAAAGGTATCTTTTTTAATTACACTTTTTTTTATTACCGCCCTTTATAACTTAGTATACTAAAATTTACTATATTAGTATAAAGCTATAATTATTTTTACTTATTTTTAAAGGCTAAATTATAATATTACAGATAACTGTTACTCCGTATAAGTAGAGTATAGTTATTTTAATACTAATTAGTAGTTAGTTAATTAATTTATTTAACTACTCTATTACTAGTAGTTAATTAGATTTCTTTATCTACTATAAATTAGTAAGGACGTATAGAGAGGTTAAGTTATTATTAAATCTATATTATATAAGAATAATTTTATATATTACGCGTCTCTTGCCCGTATCTATAGATAGAGGGGAGTATATTAAATTATATATTCTATTAAACTCTTATCTATATAAAAGATAAGAATAACCCTTTTTAAAGCTAAATTATTTTATATAAATACGCTAGTACTGTAAACTAAAACTATATAATTAATTATATAAACTAGATAATATAATAGTACTAAAAAAAGCTATCTCTATAAAGAAAAGTAAAGAGTATATAGTAAAAATAGATTTAGATTTATTATAAAAAAAAATATATCTAAAAATATAATATTTCTATATAAGTATTTAAAGACTAAACTAAGTTATAATACTAGATAAAAGATTTAAATATTCTAAATAACTTATTTACTAAATAACTTAATATATACGGTAATAGATAGTAGGGAAAAATAATTTTATAAATACTTTTATAAAGGGTAAACTAAATAGTTTTTTTATATAATTACTTATATAAAAGGCCTAATAAAGTATTTTATATATTTTTTATATTTTAAATTAAATATTCCTTATCGTATAAAGTACTTTTTAGTATATTTATTTTCTTTTATATATTATATTCTTTTACTTTATCGCACGAAGGTTAAAAGGAAAATTTTTAAAATATTATACTTAAAAAAAATAAAAGAAAAATAAAAGAAAATTTGTTATTTTTTTTATATATCTCTAATCCTCCTCTATATTAATAAAGGAAAAATAAAGGAAAAGGTAAAAGAAATTAAAATATAATATTTATACTAGACTCTACGCGACTACTATATATAAGATTTATATATATTATTTTAAAATACTGCTAGGGTATAATAATATATAAAGGATAAAAGCTTAGTATTACTACTATACTTTTATATATATAGTTATACTTTTAGTACTTTACGTAACTATACTAAAAGTGTATAAAAATAGCTTTTATAATAAATAATTTTTATAGTAAAAAGAGTTAGGTTAGTATTACTAAATAAGATAATATTTATATTATATAACGGCCACTAGTATACTACGCGCTTATTATTTCATAAAATATTATTATACGAAAAAAATTATATAGAAATATATATATACGTTAATATAAAGGGCTAATAAAAATATGTTATTAGTAGCTGTTTTAGTAAAAATAATAACTTAAATTTATTTACTAGATATAGGGGCCTATATAAGAGTAAAACTAAATATAATTATAATTTATTATAGTTACTACTACTACTATTTATATAAAACTAAAACTATTTTAAAAGTTTTATTAAGGGTTAATTTTATATAAAAGAAGATAGCTAGAAAGTTAAAAAAGAAAAAAATAGTGTCTAAAACTACGTATAAAAATAATAATAGATAAAATTAAAAAATAAAAAGATATTATAGAGAGAAAAATTTTTTTTTTATATATTATTATTCTATATATCTTTAAACCGGCCCTTCTTAACTATTATATAATAACTCCTTACTTTTATTTACTATAATTTTATTTCTTACTTTTTATATAATATATAAAATTATTAATTTTTTATTTTAGTTTACTGTAATTTTAATCGACGAGTAGTAGTATATTATATAATTTTACTTTTTATAATTATATAACGCGTAAATAATAAACTATAATTTAGTTATATAAAGATATATTAAAATAGAGGAATACTTATATAAAAAAAAAACTATTTATTTATAAATAAAAAGAAATATAGGAGAATAGAGTACTTATATAGTATTACTATAAAAAAAAGAGTTACTAGTATATATAGAGTAGTTAACCTAAATAAATTTACTAGTAATACACAGCGTATAGATTATATAGTTATAGTTATATAATTATATAATCTATACTAGCGTGCAGAACCCCTATCTAGCTATTATATAAATAGTAGAGAAGGAAAAAATATATATATTAAGGTATAACTATTATTATTTATTATTTTATACTATATCCTATTTACTATAATATTACAGACGACTATTACTTTATATAAGTAGAGTATAGTTATTCTAATATAAATAGTATTATAGTATTAATAATACTATAATATATTTACTATCTTATATACTTATTAAAGTTATATAATAGACTCTAGTATATATTTATTTTTAATAACTTATAAAGTATAGTTAACTAATATTTATAAATATATTTATAGTAACTTTATATATTATATATATTTTTAAAAATAAAATTATAACTAAATCTTATATATCTATTTATAAGAATATATTTAATAATAACTTATATATACGAGTAATAGAAGTAGTTATAAAATATTTATTAAATATAAAAGCGTACGTTAATAAAATTAATATTAATACTTATAAAGGAAACACTATAAAAGCTTTTAATATACTAAAAATAATATTATAATACTATATACTACCGACTTATTAAAACTAAAAGAGATAAGCGTATAATACTAATAGTAAGAAAAAGTATTAATTTATATTTATTAGTATACTACCTTTAGATATAGTATATTATAAATAATAATTATAATATTAATTTAGCTATATTATAACATAATAAACGATAATAGCTTATTATAATAAATAGTATATTAGTATAAAAAAACACGTAACGTAGTAATAATTACTAAATTATATAAAATAAAATAAAAAAATAAATATAGTAGTTATAACGTATTAATAAAAAATAAATAGATAGATATATTAAATTATATATACGCCTAAATATTAGTAGATATTTATATATTAATAAGGTAGGTAACGAATATAAAAAACTATACTATAAATAAGTAAATAGTAGCTCTTTAATACTTTGTATAATACTTAAAAAATAACTTTAATAGTTAGATATAAGGTAATAACTATTATTCACGGAAGATAAAGGCGTGAAGACGCTACCGGGTTAATCTATTAGCGACGCACCCTTGCTGGGGTGGTCGCAGGGTAGTAATCCGCACATGGCGAGGGATGCAAAGGCGCATCGACGCTTCAATTGCCCGTTGCAGCGCTGACCGCCACCCCTACACGAACCAGACTCGCATATGCGCTTGCCTGCACCGTCTTATTGTTTGCCTTGTTTTGCGGCGGCCCCTCGTCTTGCCCTATTTTAGAGCTCCACAAGGGCGAGCTCAACAAGTTGCCTTATTTTAGAAAATTTTCACAGCGTTTATTGTTCTGCGCGAAGCCTGCGCGAACATGTAGGTATTGTATTTTGCATGATACAATTTACGCTGTGTGCGCGAGCCTTGCTTGGGCTAGGCTGTGCTGCTCCCGCAGTGGGCAGCTGTTCGCTCGAGCTTACCTTTCTTTTACCTCTGGGCCCGAGCTGTAACCTCTCCTCTAGGCTTCAATACTTGTACGCAAGGCGGTAATGTTATAAAGATAATCTAATTTAATTATAGCTATTACTATTAAGAGAGGAACTATAGTATAGATAAAAGTATAAAAATTATATTTTTATTATACTTATATTAATAATATATATTTTTTTAGAATGTTTTTTATAAATATAATTATACTATTTTACTTTTAATACTATTTTTAATTTTTATACTAATTCTTCTAAAATAAATTTTAAATTTTTACTTTTATATTATACTACAGTAAATAACTTTTTTATATATAATAATAAATAATTTACTATTATAGTAAAACTATAAAATAATATTTATAATACTTTATAAATATATAATTAATAATTTAATAAAATTACTAATTATAAATATTACTAATTATAAAAATAAAAATTTACTAAGAGTTTTAAATAAAAGTTAAAATATATATTTTTTAAAATTAACTATACCGTTGTATAAATAATTTATTATCTTAAATCTAGTAACTAAATATAAATAATATATTAATATTTAGAAATAAATAGTAGCTATTATAATAATATAGTAATATAAAAATAAAAAATAATTATACTTATAAGTTTTATTAAAAATACTAATAAAAGCTATATTATAATAATAGTATAAGAAGAAATATATTAAAAGTATTATAAGAGAGTAAATAAAAAGTATAATTTTAAAAAAATTAGTTTTTTAAATATATATAGTTTTATTAATATTAATTTTACTATAATTATAACTATATTATATTATAAAAAAGATTAAAGATAATTATATAATATATTCTAATTAGGCTTAGCGTATTTATAGCCTTAATTATATTATTTTTAATCTAAAATATTTTTTTTTTCCTATTAATAACTTTTTACCTAGAGTATAAAATTAGTATATATTAATTAGTATATATATTCTCTTTATATTATTATTTATAGTATGTATTAATAATTATATACTAGAATTATTCTACATTTAATTAAAATTAGAAAATAGTAAAAATCTAGAAATAGTATTATATATATTATATAAGTTATATTTTTTTTAAATTTTTAGTATAATATAAATTATTTTAGTAGTAATTTAAGTTTAATAATAATAGGGTGCCATAGGAGACAAGTATTTAGAAATATATAGGTTTATTAAATTTTAATATTATTTATATATTAGAGATTTAATTCCTCTCCTTATTATAGTATTTTTTAAATACGTCTACTTTACTAGTAAAAAATAGAATTTTTAAAAGTACAGGATACTACTAAGAAATTAATATAAAACTATAAAAAGCTAAAATTCTCTATATAAAATATGTTATATCTAAAGGTATAGGCAAAGTATTTAGACTAAAAACTACTATCTAAAATTAGATATAATAAAAATTTATACCTAAATAGGCCTCGCGTGGCAAACTAGTCCTAATTTAATAATAGATTAGTAGTTTTAGTATAACTATTTAGTAATATAATAATCTAGTTAGAAATTAAAGAGCTAGTTCTAGTTTATTTAAAAGATAAAACACTTTTCTTAAATAGTTCGGTAGCCTTAATATAAAAGGCTTATTAATAAAAAAAAAGTTTAATAATATATTATGATTATTATTAAAAACTATATACCTAAAATTAGATAAACCTAGTTAAGTGTTATTAAAATATTAAATATATAGTATACTTAATTACTTAAAATATAAAAAATATTTTTTATTACGTATATAGTTTAGTACTTAATAAAGTTTTCTTACTAGATTTATATTTCTAGATTATTATCTAGGCGTACTTATTACTTTTTAATAAGAAATATTTTATTATAATATTTATATTGGCTAAAAAGTTATATAATATTTAATTAATAATAATAATAATAGTTTTTTAATTATTAATAGTTTATATAATAATAAATTAAATAATTTTACTATTTATAAGTTTACTTAAAAGTTCTAGTTATGTTTAATTTTTAAACTTTTTAAAACCTAAATTAAATAATACTTTTTTTAAAAAAGTTTAACTTTTCGAAACTAAAATATAAAGTTTTAGATTTAGTATAGTAAAAAATTATATAAGTAATTATATTTTATATTTATATTAAATATAATACAGAGTAATTACTAATATATATATATTAATTACTTTTATATACTAGTTAAAAAAGTTATTATTAAGTAAAAATAAGAATAAATAAAATTATAAATTTAAAGTTATATAATTAAGACTATAAATATACTAAGTCTAATTATAATATATAATATAATTATTTACAGTTTTTTTATAAGATACTCTCGTTCTATATTAATAGTGTTAATATAAATAAAATTATATACGTTTAAAAAACTAATGTATTTTAATTATACTTTTTTTTTTACCCTACTATAAAATAAAAATTAGAAAAATAAATAATTAAACTTTTTCAACACATTAAGTATAAAGATATCTATATACTACCCCTTTTTTAAAACTCCTTTTAGTTGCCCCGAGCCACTATAACTATACTATTTGTTTAATTAGTATATAAATATATATAAATATATATAAATAATTAAAATTAATTATTTATAAACTAATACTAATATATTTCTATAAAATTAAATTAATTAAAAAATTATAAATTATAAGTTTACTTACGCTATTATATAATTAATTATAAAAATCTTTATAGTTAAGAAGAGTTTTAAAATACTAGAGATTAATATTAAACATTTTATATATATAAATATTAATAAAATTACTATTAATAGTATTGAAAAGTAATAAGTACGCCTAGACGACGATCCAGGGGTACGAACGCAGTAAGGGAACACTATTAATAGTATAAATACTTAAATATTCTATTATTATATTATTTAAAGTTTTATATATATATATATATATATATATTAATACGTTATTTAGTACTATAATTATTATTATATAATTTATATTACTATAATTTTTTTTATACCTTAGTTTTAACTAATTTTTTAATATATTATATATAAAAATATATATATACTATTTTTTTTACTAAAAGTATTTATTAGTTATCTCTAACTACTCTAGATATATACTTTTACTTAATTATATTCTATATATGTTATGCTAGTTATTATATGATCTATTTAGGTCGGTAACGACAAGAGAAGATATCCTGAGGAAACAGGAAACAGGATCTAAACATTCTGTCCTGTGTCTCTCAGCCCCACCGCATTTGGAATTCCCTCCGCCTGCCCATATCGCCCCAGCACCGGGGATCAAAAATCAACCCCCATGCCAGGGTGCAGCACGTTGAACCCCGAGACGCAGCCGTCTCTGCCCACCACGTCGCCCATCTCACGCCGTACCTAATCTGCACCAAGGCTAGCAGAGTGAGTTGCAGCGCGCCAAAGCGTCGTATATTCCCCCAGCATTTGTCGGGCGGTTATTTTATACTGTGCATGGGGGCCAAGGCGTGCGGTACGGCGGGCGCCTCTGACGGGCCTGTGTGCGATTGAGCACACACAACCATACCACCCTGTCCCGTCCATTCTGTGCAGGTGGCCTGTTCATCTTAAGCACCGCGTCGTCTTACGGTGGGGATGTCCGTTCTTGCCTTAACTTTTTGTTCTTCGAGAGACATTACCTTAGATACCTGCACCCTAGAGACGAAGACGTCTTCGTTTCTCGTCGAGGACCTAGTATGGGGTTCAACATCCACAATGCCCCGCTGCAGGAGGCGGCCTTTATCGTGGCGATCGTGGGCGCCGCGTTATCGATTGGCGCGCTGGTGCTGCGATTCGTGGCGACGAGACATGCGAGTCGCAAGCCGGGCTGGGAAGACTGGTTCGCTGTCCTGGCCGTCTTCTTCCACATTGCCTATGTGGTGCCGTTTCTTTACAGTAAATACCCTCCTATCAGTCCAACTCTTCTTCGCCATGCATCGATGGGGATGAACCACGCTAACCGTGTTGCTTTGCTCCAGTCCTGAGAACCTTCAACGGCAAAGACGCCAGGCATCTCACAGCAGATGAATTCACGCACATGACCAAGGCCGGCTATGTCATGGCAGCACAGTTCTGCCTGCAGCAGCTCTTCGCCAAACTGAGCATTCTCGCGCTTTTCTACCGCTTCTTCTTCGTCGACACCGCCTTTGTGCGCGCCATTTACGCCGTCGGTACCG
Organism: Pleoardoris graminearum; assembly: GCA_030770415.1. NCBI lineage: Eukaryota > Fungi > Ascomycota > Dothideomycetes > Pleosporales > Didymosphaeriaceae > Pleoardoris > Pleoardoris graminearum. Next base: position 156,760 of record JASEKS010000059.1, on the reverse strand, counting down.
TCCAAGTTATCTGGTCCACCGTCACGTACATGCTGCATTGGTTCGAATGCACCCCACCCGCAAAGCTCTGGACTCCGAAGATGAAGGGCTCGTGCCTGAATGCGCCCGCGTTCCTTGCCGCTGGCGAATCGATCAATTCCATCGTCGACTTTGTAGTCGTCGGATTGGCCATCTACATGGTGCATCACCTGCAATTGAAGACGGCGGTAAAAGCGAAGCTGGGCATATTGTTCGGTCTCGGTAGCTTGTAAGTCGCAGCCCTACAGTATTTCGCCTTATGAACATACGAGTCATGCTCTCATCTCCCCCACAAAACCAAAACCAAAAACATATCCATAATGATCGAAACATACTAATTCGTTCTCGCAGAGCGGGCGTTCTCGGCTTCGTCAAAATCGCTCAAGGCTACATGCCCATGAAATCCGAAAAAGTCGCCCTGCTCGACCCCATCTGGGCCACCGTCCAGCAAGCCTGCAGCGTCATCTGCTGCTGCGCGCCCATCTACAGGGCCCTCTTCCCAAAGAGTGGGCTCGTCCACAGGATCGGCGTCTCCTTCTTCAGCAGGAGCTATGTCAGCCGAAGCCGCACCGCCGACAGCAATGGGCACGTCGCCGAAAGGTTCGAAGCCGATGGCCTCAAGGAGCCCGGAATGACGTCCATTAGCAAAGCGAAGAAGCACCCGAATGATAGCATTATACTTGATGAGTATGATGGACGAGAGGATTCTTTTGCCAATGTGCGTTTGCCGCCGTTTCGGGCAGGGGATAATCTCGTCTAAAAGTGTATTCAATAGCTGTTATGACTAAGGGAGCGCAGTTCCTATAGATTTCCTTTGGATTTTTTTTTTTTGCGCATGGAAAGTGGGGTTCGTATTTTTGAGGTACAATTTCATCATGGTCTTTGTACACTATAGCCTCAGGATAGAAACCGTCTTTACCTTCCGCCATGAAATACCCGCAAAGTGTATTATTATAACCTCCTACGTCGTACGCCAGCCCTTAGATATTAAAATTATTACTATCTTTTTAAGATTTTAATTTTTAGTTTTATAAGTAGGGAATAGAGTTAGTAAAAGAATTCTCTATTCTTTATAAAAGGAAAAAAAAAACTTAAGGTTTTATATAAATTTTATTTATTTTTTTTATAAATTAATAGAGTTTTACTATTATATGTTTTGATTATAAATATTAAAGAGGATATTACGTAAAAAGGTAAAGTATTAATCTTTAAATTAATAAAAATTATTATTTATATCTTTTATAGTACTGTATTTAAAGACTTTTAAAAAAAATTATAATTTCTTTTTTAGTAGTATTTTATAGAGTAGTAAAAAAAATATATAATTTTTTTTTTAGCTATTTTTATTGTATAGTATTATTTTATAGTATATTAGAAAGATCGCGTAGTTTCACTACAGGTGAAGCTTCGGTGCCAGCAACTTCCACACGTGCAAGACTCCTATTCATACATGATTCATACGGAAGCCATTCTACCTAGGGAGTATCAAAACTCAATCATCGCGACTAGCACCGACGGGCATTGCATCGAAAAGTCCCTTCTCGGGGAGGCCCTTGTGTTTCAATGCCTCCTTCAGCTTTTCCGGCGGCTCCTCGATAGGCTCACTGGTCAAAGCCCACGCGCCCCAGTGCATGCCCAAAGCCTTCTTGCACTTGGTATCTTGGAAGATCTCGACAGCGTCCAGAGGGCTCGCATGCACAGGGCTATACATGAAGCGCGGATGGTACGCTCCAATGGGAATCAAGCCCAAGTCGAACGGGCCTCGGAAGTCCCCAATCTGCCTAAAGTGGTGATTCTTGGGCAGCGCATCAAACCCTGGGCCAAGTTCGTCAATCCCCTCTGGCACAGTGCGATATCCAGTGTCGCCGGCGAACCAGACAGACTTGCCGCCAGACTTGATACCCCACGACGCCCACAGCGCCGTGTCCTTGTCAAACGGCGTCCGCATGGTGCCGTGCTGGCTGGGAAGACACGATACCTGGACAGAGATAGTATCCGCGCCTCCGTCTAATTTTCCTTCTCCAGTCGCCGTCTGGGTCTTCTTCAGCGTCACATTAGCATCATCCCACCACTCCATCTCCGTCACCGCGCTGACGCCCAGTTCCCTGAGCCACCGCCCCGTTTCCAAGCCGACGAAGAAGTGCACGCGCGGGAAGCGGGCAATGAGCTCTTTAAGACTGGCATCTGAGAAATGGTCCGGGTGGTTGTGGCTGAGGAAGATGGCATCGAGAGCGGGGAGATCAGCGGGTTTGCAGGCCGAGAGCGCAACGCGCTTAGGGCTCATGAGGCCGAACTTCTCCTCGAAAACGGGATCGAATAAGGCGCGAAAGCCCGACGGGAACTCGACAAAGACTGTGGCGTGGCCGATCCATGTCGTGCGGAGATTGGGATGGCCGGCGCGCCGAGGGAGGAACGACGGCGGGGTAGTAGGGATTTTGGCGTGGGCCGTGTTGGGCACGGGGAGCCTGCCTTGGAGGCGATAGCTGCGAGGTGTAGCATGTCAGCCGCCGATCACAGGCAAAGAGAAACGACGTACCGGAAGAAGATGCAGCCTGCGCGAAGGAGCGAAATGTCCTTCCAGCGCCCAAACGACGGTAACGCGTTCACGAAGCCCACCGTCTTGCCGCTCTTGTCCTTGACGTGATGTGTTTTGGCTTTGGCATCATCTGGTGCCGGGCCCGGCTGTGTCGTAACGGTGCAGTCGTAGACGCTCATGGCGGTTGAAGTTTGTGGTTGTTCGAATCTAGGGGAGAGGGGTGGGGAAATATGTAGGCGCAAAGGGCAGGCCTGCACCAATGTAGTGTGTGTGGCACAGCAGCAGCTTCGACCCAAAGTGTCCGTTGCTGGATCCTCCTCCCGCGCGTACCATGGTTCCTCCCCGCGAAGGCGACAGCCTCAACACCAACTTCGTTAAATCAGATCACCTCCACGACGCTGCTGCCTTGCGCGCGCGTATTGAAGCCTACAGGGAGATGCTGGATCCTCCGGCTCTACGGCGTACTGAAAATAATAATTAATTTTAATACTTTTTATACTTTATTTTACTTGTAAAATAGCTATAATTTATATTACGACTATACTAGATATAAAGTTTATTTATTAATTGTAGAAAAGGAATAGTAATAAAACTAATTAAAAAAAGTACCAATTTTAAAATAATATAGTCCTTTAAATACTAAGTCTAAAAAATAAATAGATATAATTTTAAAGAAAAAAATTAAAATATTTTAGTACTCTAATTAATAATCGTATAATAAGTCTAAAAGAAAAATAAATTATTATAATTCTTAATTAATTTTTAAATTCTTACTTTATCCAACGAAAACTTTTATTTAAAGTGTAAATTTTTTTAATTTTTTTTATATATTATACTAGTTGATATAATATATAAATATAAATATTATAATAATATATTATAGAAAGGTAATAAGAAAAGCGTAATTAAAAAATATTATTTTTTTAAACTTATATAATATTATTAATATTAATTCTATTAAAATAAAACTATAGTTTCTTATAAAAGATACTATAAATAATTATAGACTTTTAATTATTGCGTACACGGTTTAGTATTTAATAGAGTTTTCTTACTACGTTTATACTCCTGGATCGTTGTCTAGGCGTACTTATTTCTTTTTAATAAATAATTATATAATATAGCCTAATTAGGCTTAGTATATTTATAGTCTTAGTTATATTATCCTAACTCTAATACTTATTTTATTTATTATTTTATCTATTAATAACTTTTTAACTAGCTTATAAAATTAGGGTATATATATATATATTATTAGTATATATATTCTAATTATAATATAAGCTATAATATATGTTAATAAGTATTTACGAGAATTATTTTATATTTTATCAAAATTAAAAAATAGTAATAAATTAGAAATACTATTATATATATTATATAATTAAAATTTTTAGTAATAATTTTAGTTTAATAATATATTACTATTATTAAGTAATATATATCTAACATTAGACTAACCTATTTAGATAGTAGTAAAATATTATATATATAATATATTATATTACTTATATTATATAAAATAATTAACTATAATATCTTTCTTATTTAAAACGTTATAAGACCTTTAATTAATAGAAATTTAAAAAGCTTTTTAGTTATTACTAGTTTAATATAATAAAAAAGTTAATAATTACATTATTTATAAGTTTACTATAGGGTTCTAGTTCTTTTATATATTTTAGATTTTAAAAAAGAAATTAAAAATTAACTTTTTAAAAAAATATCTATAAGTTCTCAATTTAATATATTAAATATTTAAATAAGTAACTATATTCTAAGTCTATTTTATATATAATATAGAGTCTAGTATAACTATTTAAATTTTTACTATATTACATTATTATTACTAACTCTTAATAAGCTTTTTAGGTAGTAATTATAATAACTTTTCTTCTAGCCCTAATAACCTATAACCTTTTTAATAGTAATTAAAGTATTAGAATATAATATAGTACTTTTTATAAAATTTTTAAATATTTTTATAATAACTATTAACTTTTTAATAGTAAGTTTCTACGACTACCTTATAGTACTATAGTTAATTTTTTTTTTTTACTATTTATTTTATTTATATATATATATATATTCTCTTTTTTTAAATTATTACTATAATATTACGCGACTTTAGACTAGCTGTTTAAACTTTTACTATATTATATAATTAATTAACTCTTAATAAGCTTTTTATATAATAACTATAATAACTTTTTTACTATCGCTAATAACCTATAACCTTTTTAGATAAATAGTAATTAAAGTATTAAAATATAGTATAGTACTCCCTATAAAATCTCTTAATATTTTTTTATAATAACTACTAACTTTCTAATAGTACGCTCTTATATAACTACCTTTTAGTACTATAGTATACTTTTCTTTATTTTACTTCTATACGTATGCCTAAATAATTTTAACTGCTTTTAAGAGTTCCTTTTTTTAAAGTCTTACCCGTTTATCTTACGCTACCCTAAAAAACTCTTTTTTACTTATTTTTAAGCGTATATTATGGTTTATTTTATCTTTTATTTTACTTTTTATTTTACCTAGTAAGCCCCTAGCGCTTTTAAGCTATTATTTTACTAACTGTATTATATTACTATATAAAAATAAGTTATTTTTAGAGTTATTATTAATGTTAAAAATTATTTTATATTTAATAATAAAGAGTTATACGGTAACTAACCTAAACCTAAAAATATTAAAAAAAATAGCCCTTTAAAAAGACTAGTCTCCTCTATAAACTTATAATAATATTATAGGTAGTTATTAATATAGCCCTACTAGTTACTTAAGTTATTAGTAAAAGTTAAAATTACTATAATTATTATTTATTTCTAACTAGAATTAGTTATAATTATTAACTATTTAAAAGCGGGATTCGAAGTTCTCCTAGCTATAATAATTTAAAACAGTAGAAGAAAATATTTTAGAAGGTGTTATATAGTATAGAAGAAAAAAAATATAATTTAAACGCCCCGTATATGGCCTATAGTTTTACTTATAGCTTATAGTTCTATTTATAGTTTTACTTATATATCGTTATTACTACTATAGTTTAATAAGTTATTAGTTAAGTTAGTACTCTACTAGCTATAAAATTAAAAAAATCTTATATTTAATAGGTTTTAGGTTATAGGGCCTCTGTTGTTATCTATTTTTATATTAAGTAAGGACCTAGTATATACAAAGTTAATATAGCTCCTATAGATAAACGTAATAAAATACGTATATATATCCCTGCGTTAAATAATTTTAACTATTTTAATAAGCGCCGAAAACTGCTATTGTAACCTGTTAGATACTTTTTTAACTCTATTTTTATATAAAATAGAAGTTATATTTATTTTTATTACTTTTTATTTTATTTATATATATAGGTAGTATAGCGTTTAATTATAGTTAATATTTTTATTTATAATTATAGAGTCTTTTTTATTTATAAAGAGAGTTAATTGTAATACTAAGTATCTATATACCCGCTAGTCTACCTACCTAGCCTGTATACTAAATATACCTATATATATAGGCCCCCCTAAAACTTTATAAATATTAATTATTTTTAAAACGTTTTTACTATTACCTCTACTACTATTACTATTATTTTTATTATTACCTTTTTTACTATTTTTACCTTCGCTTTTACTTTTACTATATTTTTTATACCGAGGAGTACCTACTATATTTATAAAATACTTATTTTACCTATTAACTGTACTATAAACTATATATTTTTTTTTTTTACTTTTTTTACTTTTATTATATTTTTACCTATTAAAGCTACTATTACTAATACTACTAATTTAATATTTATAACTTTAACCGCTTCCTTTATTAATAATTTAATTAACTTATTTAGCTTATTTAGCTTATTTAACTTACAGTAGTACCTATTATTAAAAATAGTTATAATTTTATTATAATTAACTTTTCTAGCTACTAAATAAATAAAATTAGTTACCTCTAGATAAATAAGGTACTTATACTAGTAAGTATTTACTAAAGTTATATCTTTATTACCCGTAAGGTAAAAAGATACTATAGAAAGAGCTTAGGTAATAATAAATATTTTAAAATTAATTAGGATACGTATTTTATTATTATTAGCCTTTATAAGAGGAGGGGTAGTATTAAGATCTAGATATTTAAAGAATAATAATATTTTAGTAAATATTTTTTTTTTATAAACGTTTAACTTTGTTAACTATAAGAGAGATAGAGAAGAAATATATAGGTAGTAACTACTATTACTATTTATATATTTTTAAAGAATATAATAGTCTGTACTAAATTTTCTTAATTTAATATTTTTTAAGAGGGTATACTAAGGGCGCTAGTACACTAGCGTAAGATACTATACCTTTTTTAATTTAGCCTTACCTAACTTTTTCGATCTATTAAGTATAAAGGTATATATATACTTTTTTTTTTTAAAACTCTTTTTAGTTACCTTAAGCTACTACAGCTACACTATTTGTTTAATTAGTATATAAATATAAATATATAAATATTTAATAAGCTTTTATTACTAAAGTCCTACTTCTTTTACTATTTAAAAAAAGTTTTATTATTATTATTAAAATATTACTACTATTATTACTAATACTACTACTACTACTACTACTACTACTACTACTACTACTACTACTACTACTACTACTATTATTACTACTACTACTACTATTACTACTACTACTACTACTATTACTACTATTACTATTATTACTACTACTACTACTATTACTATTACTACTACTACTACTACTACTACTACTACTACTACTACTACTACTACTACTACTACTACTACTACTACTACTATTACTACTACTACTACTACTACTACTACTACTACTACTACTACTACTACTACTACTACTACTACTACTACTACTACTACTACTACTACTACTACTACTACTACTACTACTACTACTACTACTACTACTATTATTACTACTACTACTACTACTATTACTATTACTACTATTACTATTACTACTACTACTATTACTATTATTACTATTACTATTACTACTACTACTACTACTACTACTACTACTACTACTACTACTACTACTACTACTACTACTACTACTACTACTACTACTACTACTACTACTACTAGTAGTAGTAGTAGTAGTAGTAGTAGTTCCTAAAATTATATAGTAACTTTTTAGAATATTAGATTTAGTATCTATTAATAAATTAAAAAATTATATAGTTTTCTTTATTTTACTATTATTACCTAATAAGTCGCGCGCTTAATCCTAGTAATTATATAAAACTTCTTATACTTTAACGCGGATTTTAAGAGAAAGACTAAAATTATAAATAAGAATAGCTAGGGGCAAAGAAGACGCGTAAATATAATAGTAAGTAAGTAAATAGTAAGAAAATAAGTAGTGTATATATATAAAAAGATCTTTTATATAGCAGATCTTATCTTATAAATAACTAAAATAATAATTAAGGAGGATCTAAGGATAATAAGGGTAGTAAATAGAATAAACTAGCTCTATAAAGTAGAGATTTATAAAAAGAGTCTATAAAGTAGTATTAATTAAGAAAATAAAATAAAATATTATAAAAATAAAAATAAAAATCTAACGCGATAGACTTATAAAGTAGTTAAAAATTAACTAAAATTTTAAATTATAAATATTTTAAAGGCGTTATTAGGTCGTAATATTAGTTAAAATAATTAAGGGCGCTAGTAGTTTTAGTTCTAGATAAAGCCTAAAAGATTTAGTAATAGTTTATATAGTAAGCTAACTTGCCTATAATAAAATTAGATAATATTAATAAAAGCTTAGAGTATAAAAGATTACTAACTTAATTTTTTACTCTTTTTACGATTTGTAAGCTAATAGTATTTTTTATTCTTAAAATATATTTTATATTATAAAACTCTAAATCTAGCGTATAATTATTTATATATATATTTATATTATATTTTTATATTTAGCAACTGTCTTTATTACTATAGGTCTCTAAAGTAGTTTAATTATTATTAATAGTAACTACGTCTTCTACGTAGTTACGCTGGTTGAACAGATTACTAAGCTTTTTCTTAAAACTTAAATAACTTTTTAAATACTAGGCCTAATTAAGTAATTTTTAGCTTATTTAGCTTAGTTACTTAGAAATTTTAATTATTTTAAAAAATTACCTAATTAGGACTAGTATTAATAAAATTATTGAGCAACCCATTTTTGTAACCCTAACCTAACGTTGGATTGGGGTTACTCGTATAAAATCTTTAATAACTTTACTAATACTAGTCCTAATTAGGTAATTTTTTAACTATATTAAAATTTCGGAGTAACTGAGCTAAATAAGGTAAACATTACTTAATTAGGCCTAGTATTTAAAAAGTTATTTAAGTTTTAAGAAAAAGCTTGGCATTTTAGATTTACCAGCCTATACGTAGTAGAAGAAAAAATATATATAAAAAGTTTATACCTATTAAGCTAGATACGTATCTTACCTACTATCCCTTTTTTTTTTTTTTAAAAAAATAAGCCTTTTATATTAAGGCTACCTAACTATTTAAGGAAAGTACTTTTTATCTTCTAAACAAACTAGAACCGGCTCTTTAATTCTCCTAACTAGGTTATTATTTACTAAATAGTTAAACTAAACTGCTAATCTATTACCTAATTAGGACTAGTTTGCCACGCTAGGCCTATTTAGGTATAGATTTTTATCTTATCTAACTTTAAATAGTAATTTTAGCCTAAATACTTACTTATATCTTTAGATGTAACGTGTTCTGTACGAGAGATTTTAGCTTCCTTATAGCCTTATATTAATTTCTTAGCGGTGCCCTATACTTCTAAAAACTTTATTTTTTACTAAAGTAGGCGTATTTAAAGAACGCTGTAATAGTAAGAGGAATTAAACCCTTAATACGTAAGAAGACCTCGAAAATTTAAGGAATCTTAGTATTTTTATGGCATATGCCTACTGTGCCACGCCGCCAGCTACTATCCCTAGTAGTATTATATTAATTTAAACTATTATCTTACTTTTTAGTAAAATCTTTTTTAGAATATCTATTTTACTTATACCTAAAACCTCTACGTTAGTTATAAAAAAATTAGTTAATATAATTAATTTTAGTATTTATACTATTTCTATAAATATTACTATTATTACTAATTTTACTATTACTTTCTCCGCCTACGTATACGTTAGTTATTAGAAATAAATAAGCTTAAAATATTATTCTATTAGCTATACTTCACTTAAGTATATTAAATTTATAATTTTAACTCTAAAGAATATAAGAATAGAAATACTTTTATTTTAAAATTAAGTATTTAACTATAGCTCTATTTTAATATTATACTACTTATCTGTACTAGACGGGATATTTAAAGGATAATATTAAAAAATAGCTTTACCTTTTAGAGGAGATTATATAGAATAAACTAATAATAAGTAAACTAAAATAAAAAAGATAATAAATATTAAAAACTAATAATATAGCTACTACTAATACTACTAATTTAAATATATCCTAGTAGTGTAAAAAGGATAGAGATATATAAAATTTAAATAAGTAAACGCTATATATATAAAAAATCCTTAGTAGGCAGCTACCTCTATAAAACTATATTTAAAATATACTCCTACTAAATAAATATTAGACTAGTATTTAGTTATATTATATTATATAACTAAATTAGTTATTACGCTGTAAAATTTTTAGTAATAATAGAGATCCTATATAAATCTACTCTTTATTAGATAAAAACATATCTAAATATCCTGCTATTATTTATTAAAAAAATAAGAAATTAAAATACTAGTCTTTAAAAACTAACTAATATTATTATATAAGCCTCCTCTTTACTACTAGTACCTATATAAAAATTATATATATTTATTAATATGTATTTTATATAGTTCGCACCTTAAAACTAAATATAAAAATTTTAGTTTAAATTTTTAAGTTATTAGTAACCCTAAACTTAAGTTTAGGCTTAACCTATATTTAGACTTTAGATTTTAGATTTCTAGTAGTATAAATTAAATTATATAAAAATTAGTATTTACATAAATCTCTACTATAGGGAAGAGTCTACTCTAGTGTTTTTTTCTTTTTTTAAATTAGGACGCCGCTGTTATATAAATAATTATATAAATTAAAACGTTACTAACTTTATATATAGTATAATTTAACTAAAACTAATACTTATATAGCCTAATAGTAAAGTATAGTTATATTTATTTAGTTTAAATTTTTAGTAAAACTAAGCTAGTAATGCTTAAATAGCTTAAACCTAATTTTTTTTTAAAAGCTATATAGTTTTAAGTATACTAAGTATTTAATTAAAATTATATAGTCTTAGCTTTTTTTAATAAAAATATTATTAGGGGGTCTAAGGCGGTTTTATTACTATTTAGTATAATTACTAATATTATAGATAACTAAATTACTAAACTAAGTAAGTATAAAAAAAGCTATTTATTTTCGTAAAAAAGAGGAGAATTTAAAAATATAAAAATAATTAATATTTATTTATAAATAATTTACGTGTAAAGGATATAAACGAAACTTTATAAATACTACTTTAAAAAATATAATAAATAAAATATATAAAAATAAAAATTACTTACTAAATATTATAGAGGGGAATTTAAATAAAGACTTTATTTTTTTTTAATAAAGTTACTATTAGTAACTACCTAATTAGGAAGGAAAGTGCTATATATATTATAAGACCTAACGATCGGCTTTTAAAAGTACTATACTAATCCTAATTAGAAAAGGTATTACGTTAAAATAGGTATATAATAACTACTTAATAATACTTAACAGATTTATAGTCTAGTATAATTTATTACCTTATATAGTAACTTATACTTATATATTTACTATTATAACTAATACTAAGTACGCGTTTATAAAAAAAAAGAAAAAAAATAATATATTTATAGTACGCAGCGCGATATATAAAGTAGTAAATTTTATTAATTATAGTACTAGACTTTTATATACCTAATAAACTATAAAATAGATAACCTATTAGTAATAGATATATAGGCTCTCGCAGTGCGTACTATAATAAATATATATTAAATAAATATATAAAAGAAATAATAAAGAAGTTAAAGTTATAATAAATAATTTTTTATAACTAGCGTAGGGTAATATAGGTAATACTTATACTACTTTTAGTTTAATACTATATAATAATATATTTAGTATAACTAAGAAGTAGCGTATACTTATAGTAGCTATTACTAAAAGGCGAAAAATTTAACTAAAATACAGATAATAAGGCAGAACGCTTTATAAATTAAATAAAAAACTAGTATTACTAGTACTTTTAGATATTAACTAGATACTTAAGGCGTAAAATAGTATATAATAATAGTTCTAGAAAGTTTACTATAAAAACTAATAACTTATAAAACTTATATAATTAAATAAAGACTTTATATAAAGGTAGTAAAATAACTTAAAAAAATCTATATAAGAGTGGACTAAATAACTCTAGATATATTATAGAGCTGTAGGCATATAATATTATAAAAGTAAAATAGGTACGCTAGGCCTAAATACTAAAAAAATTTTTAAATTAGACTATAAGGACTATAAAGAAATAATAGCTAATAGGTCTAAAATAAAAAAAAATAAATAGCTAGGTATATAACTAAATAAAATAAAATATTTTATATTAATTATTTTATTATAATTTTAAAACTTCTAGGTCTCTATTAAGACCGGAAATAAAGACTATTAAAAAATGTAATATATTATTATTAGTCTATAAAAATATAAAAGTAGAAAAATTTTAACAATAGTTAAAGTAGTATAGTAGCTATAAAAACGAAAAAATATTTTATAAATAAAATTTAAGTATTTAATAAAAAGGGAGCGGGATATTAAAGAAGTAAAAAAAAATAAAAAATAAAAAATAACGAGTAATCTAATAAAAGAAATATACTTTTATATAATAAGATTAGTATATAAGCTAAATAAAGCAGTAAAATAGCTAACTAAGGCTTTTTTTTTTTTTAAATAAAGCTATACTTTTAGCGTAGTACCTATATTTTTAAAAAAAAATAACTACTAGCTACTATAGGGGTTCCTGTAAAATAGCTCTATAATATTCTAAATATAATAATAGGAGATATAGTACGCAGTTATATATTAATACGTATACTAAAAATATATTTACCGGTTATAATAAGTTAAAATAGTAATATATAAGTAAGTATTACCTTTTAACCTAGTATTAAACGCCTATTTATAAAGGAAAGAAAAAAAAAGGTAGTATATCTATAATATACTATAAGGTATTAATATACACTAGCGCCCCCGCTACTATATATATAGAATAATAAAAAAGTATAATAAGTAGCTTACTACGCTAAATAGTTATATTAAATTTTCTTTTATAGATATTACTATATATATTATATTATAATATAGACAAATAACCCTATAAAAATAATACGTATAATAACTTTTACGTAACTAAATTTATCGTGCTAATAACTCTTCTAAAAATAATTTTTTTAAAAATAACTTTTATAGAGCTCTAGAGTACTATAGTAAAATTTAATTTTTATAAGTAATTTATAGGTACTATAAAAAAAATTATAATTATAATAACTATAGACTATATCTTTATAGAAAAGAAGCGGGCCTAATATATACTATACCTATACTTATACCAGCACGGCTACGGCTATAGTTATAGTAATAATAATTATTACTAACCTATATAGTCGCGAAGGTAATAGACCCTAAAAGTCTTATTATAGATAACTTAAAATATATCTATAGATAGAAGTAGTAGCTCTTAGCTATACTAAATAATTAGAATAACCCTAACTATACTAAATTTAAAAATAAAATAGCGTAGTACGCGAACGTAACTACTTTAATAATAGTAGATTAGCTATAAAACGTAAGAGAGCTAACGAGGATAGTATTAATAATAATATAAAAAGAACTATATATAAAATAGTAAACACGACTAGTAAATATAACTAGTAAATACAACTAGTAAATATAATAAACGTAGCGATAATATATAAAGGAGTAGAAAGGGAAGCGTTATAAAATGCCTATAAGTATAAATAAAATAATATATAATAGTTTAGGTATAAAAGGAAATAGATAGTTAATATTAAAAAGGAATAAAAAAGTTTCTGTCTTATTATAAAATATTTTTTAATAAGTACTACTATTGTGACCTATCGGACCTAACTAAGGCTAAGTATATAATTATTTTCTACTATAAATATTTTTATTTTTAAATACAGTTTTCTGTATAATAAAATAACTATATTTATATTTATTTATAGAGTAAAAAGTAATAGAAATAAATATAACTTCTATTTAATTTTATAAAACGAGAGTTAATAAAGTTACTAATATATTACTATAGTATTTACTAGCCTATATATAATATAATAGCTTAAGAACTATTCTTTTATATTTTTTAAAATAAGTATAGTATTATTATTATATAGAATTTTTAAATATTATATATAAATTTTAACTATTATATTAGTAGTTAGAATCTTTTATTTAAAAATTAAATAATTAAGTACGTAAAAATTTCTCTTTTAATAGCGTAGTATATTTAAGTAGCACTTATAAGCTCTAGAATTATTATTATATTAATATAATTTTAAATATTTATTATATAATTTACTTCTAAAATATCGAAAATTAAGTAAATATAGTATATAGTAATATTTATATTATAATTATAATTAATTTTTATAATTTTTATTATAAATATTATTTAATTAAAAAGTAATAAGTACGCCTAGACGACGATTCAGGGGTATAAACGTAGTAAGGGAACTCTATTAAGTGCTAAACCGTGTACGCAATAATTAAAAGCTAAGATAAAATATTATTTAAAAGTGTATAACCTCTAGTATTAAAATAAAATTATTAAAATTATTAACTTTTTTAAAATTAAAATTAATAAAATTTTAATTGTTATAAAATTTATATTATATTTTAAATTATATATACTATATTAGCTATTATATAAACGTATTAAAATAAATAAAATTAGAATTTTATTTAAAAAAAATAAGCCTTTACACTAACACTACCTAACTATTTAAGAAAAGTATTTTATCTCCTAAGTAACCTAATAATCGACTCTTTAAGTAACTAACTAATTAAATATAGCCTAGTTAAGTAATCTATACTAAAATTTAATTAATTACCTAAGTAGAACTAATTACTTTCCTATTTAAGTATAATTTATTCCTAATTAGGTATAGGTCGTCACGCTAACCTAATATAGAAATATACTAATCTATTTAAGTAGTTAACTAGTCTAATTAAGTAATATAACTAAATCTAATAGAGTTAAGTCTAAAATCTAATAAAATAATTAATTAAATAGTGGATTAAAGTAAAAAAAAATTAAATTTAAACTCGTAATCTATAATATTACTATTATAGATAGCTAGGTATATTATTTACTAAACTATATACCCTCCCTCTAATAAAGTTAGTTATAATAAATAAAATAGTTTTAAATATTATAATTTTTAAAAAAATTATTAGTTATAAGGATTACTAAGCATTTAATTGCTAAAAATATAAATTATTATTAGTATATAAATAAGGTAATACTTTTTTAAGTCTATAAGACTAATAGCTTTAAAATAAAAAGTTAAAGAGTTAATAAGAACTTTATAATTAGAATTCGTAATAATTATATATATAAGAAAAATTTTTATTTTTAAATTATTAGACTTAAAACTATAATAAAAACATAAGCTAAAAATTACTAGTTTTTAATATTAGAATAATTAAAACTACTTTTATAAAAGAAAGCACTAAAAAGTTGTATTATATATATAAAAAAGAGAAATAAATTCTCTGTTCTAAAGAGTTTTATACTCTAGGAATATAAGCTCTAAAGTAATTTTTTACAATAATAATTATAATAGTTTTAAAGGTATAAAAAAATAATTAAAATTTTTTATAAGTAAAAGCAGATTATAAAAGGTCTGGATAGCGTAGCTAAAAGGGGTAAGTATAATCGGCTAATAAGTATCAAGCGTAAATATGAGTGCTAAGAGTAAGCTCCGGGCGATAGAGGCACATCATCGAATCCATAAACTTATACCCTGCATGATACGTTTACGACATGTACCCTTACGATTAGATTCAATTCTTCTTTTCACGCTACTAGTGCGCAGTCATACAGCCTCTTTAGGAAACCAGGTTCCTCATAGCGGTCAAAGAACTTTTTGCAAGCCACCTTAGGGGTGAGCTCTAAACCCATCGAAAGCCCTCAACGCAATGAGACACCCATTATCGAAAGTCCTCAACGTAACGAGACACTCATTGAAGGCCCTTACGGAAAGCCTGCTCTCGAGTAGCAGCCTCGATCGAATGTACTCGAACGAGAAGACTTCTCAGTAGTGAGAAACTATCGTATTATAAGCCTGCCAAAGCAATGTGGAGCATTTGGACGACAATCCAGTCTACCACAAACCCACATCAGTGGCCGGATAGAGAGACTAGGGACAAGCCTAGTCGTGAGCACAGTATTCCTGCGTATGGCCTGATGAAGAATGATGAGACGTACTTAGGCCCGTGTGGCCCTAGCGGAGCAAATGCCCGCTACTTGTACCTAAGAGACCGAAATCGCTCCCAGAGAGGGGACGATGATTCGTCTCTCCGACACTGAATACATGACGACCCACCAGATCTACCACTCCAGCTGCTATGTTGTCACCCAACACCCAGGACCGTTACTACGAAGATAAAGCGGGAAGGCATTGTAGACGATTTCAGGCTTGTTTTTGAGCTTACCTAGGCGACAATAGCTACGAAGCAATAAGAATAGGAACGATAGGCAAACAAGCAATTAAAAAAAGTCCCTTTAGTGAGAGATTAGAGATAAGGTATGGCTAGACCTAGGCGCCTAATATAGGGGTGGATGGCAATCTAGGAAGCTAGATAAATGGTCAATCGACTCATCAATAGCCACTCTATTGACCTAGTCCCAAGCTAACGTTACGATAGCTACTTACTACTAGATAATATGGGTCAACGATAAAGATGAGTGTATTAGTGAGGAAATCTAAGCTAAAGTTTGGAGTTGGAGAGGACGTGGCTAGCGCCTATGGCATGAGGTGAAGTAGGGGGGATAATTATATATTTAGGATAACATAAACTCCTCAAGATCTCCTGCTTTCCAGCTTACATCCCAAGTCCCTCCTTCCATAACTCCTTGTACAGCTGCTGGGCTTATAATTCGTGTCGAATTACCGTCGCGACGAATTATTAATGGCGATGAAAGACCTGCGATAAGCACGACGTGGTCGCCAGCTCGCACATTACGAGAACCAACGCCTATTCTCCTAGGCATCCAGTCGCACTCTCCTTCTCTTTCAACAATGTCGAACACATCGTCCATTCTTCGGATAAGAGGTGAAATTTCTATATGAAGCTGATTCGTCACAAAGATTATTCTCCCCGTTTTGGCCAGACAGTTGCATATTGCAATCTGGGTGCGTAATATCGTTTCCGATGAAGGACGTCCCCTAATCAGATCATGAAATCCCAAACTGGATGCAAGCGTTGAATCTTGACTCTCAAGAATCGATAGCAGTATATCCGGGTCCTGATACCGCATCCTCCTCATGAATAGTTTCCATGCGAGGATTTGACGCCCACTAATATCCGGCAGTGGATGAAAACCATTTATCTGTTTTAAAATCGAAGATACAGTGTTATCATGCTTTTCAAAGATACGCTGGCATTGTAATGTGCTTCGGAGGTTTTCCCGATGAAGATCCCTTTGGCTTGAGTCGTAAGTGTACAATGTCTCTTGGAACTTGAAACATTTGGCAACGGTACATATTTGGCGGCCCCGAACAGTGAGGATATTGTCTTTCCTAGGGTCTAATTTCCCATAGACCCTTGAGCCAGGTGTTGCAGTTCCGGGCTTGTTTCTGAATAAAGTGGATTCCAGCCAGAAAAAGTCGAAATCTGCGGACCAATTCGGTACCCAGGATGGACATTCGGGGAAGCTATTCAGCGAAGCCGGTAGCAAAAACTGAAGAGAACCAGTCACCTCCATCAGGTTGATGCACAGCTGCCTGTAGATATATTCCAATGATTGAGCATTGTCGATTGGAGGGAGAGTTGTTTTCGATAGTCTTTGTAGGACTGCTTGCACCCCAATAGCTTTGTCCTTCTTCTCTTTTGACTTTCGATTGCAAATCCCATCCACTAGATCAATTCTTTCACTCTGAGCCGGTGGAACATATTCTAGTGTAGGTTGTTTGCGCTGTACAGAGTCGAGAAAGACGATGAATGAGACGAAAAAGGCGAGAAAGAAGACTCCAAAAGGAGGACCAAACCCCCAATCGAGGGTTTGGTATGATACCTGGTTGGCAAGGTCCGCTGAGAGCGAGGCTACACTCTCAGCTGCGTAGCTCGCATCGCCACAAGCCCTTGCGCATGCTGCAATATCAGATGCTACACAAGCTACAGCGCACGCTGCTGCACTAGATGATGCTTGGGTGGCTGCGTTAATCACCCGGGTTGGTATCGTGTTTCTAATCGCCGGTGTCCCAAGAGTTTTCCTCAGTACAATCCAGGGTATTGCCACACCCAAAATGATGATGAAACCAAGAAACATAAATTCGGAGTTTCGCCGTTGGAGCCATAAGATACTTTCATTGACATCGATAATAAATCTGCGGTATCTCTGTAAAGTTGTCTGGGGCGTGCTCGTCCGTCTACTCGATTGGATGTTGGCGAAGCAAGCAGCATCCGACGAAACAAGGTGGTCCCGGCTGGAAGCAATTTTTGCCCATATCTTCAAAGTAGGAACCATAGGATTGCTTTCTCGGTAATTTATCCCGGAATACTCAAGAAATGTGACGCCTAATGAGAATCGAGCCCACGGAAGGTGGAAATCACCACAAACTACAACCGGATTGGAAGCAAGAAGTATCTCTTGGTAGGTCCATATCCGCCTGACCCATTCCCTGTCCAAGAGGTCGTTCATGTCCTGGTAAGAAGCGTATACAATCCCAGGTGAATCTCCACTATTGAGACGACTGACGTTTGGTAATGCTTGGTTGAGGCCTAACAAATTTAGTTCCTTAGACATAGATGAATACCATAGTTTTGTCTAACTGGAATATGAGATCTTACCATCATTCAATGATAGAGAGAGACCATTCCGCAAATTAAAGCATGTTATAAACGCAGACCACACCGCGCTCCAGTGGCGTGGCTTTTGTAATTCGTCTTCGACTGATTCCCCATGGCGAAAGAAGAACCTCAGGTATCCGGCAGTCTTCAAATAAGCCATAGCTCTGTTTGTCGCAGCAGTACCCTCTCCGAGCCAAACATACATGGTTTCGGCTTTGGAGTATATATCTCCCATCATCAATATCTGGTTCATTTTTTCGCCTTCGTCTTTTTGATTAATGCAGATGGCATCAATCCAAATGGTGAAGTTTCCAAGTTTATCTCTTAAGTGCCGTAATGCAGAATGGCAATTGGGCGTCACTCTAAGAGTACAGCCTCCACAAGTTATGGAGTGGCCCTCAGCAGCAGCATCAATCCCCCATACATATGATAACGCGGCGAATGAGGGAGAGTTTTCCGAATCAAGGTCGATAACTCTAAGATCGCACTGTATCGAGCTATCACTGTCGTCCGGCCTCGAAGGGTGGTAAATATCCAGCACGCGGATGGATTTCGACTCTCTTGGAAGGGATAGGCAGGCGTACAGGTCAGACACGTTGTCGGTACCTGTAGTCGTCATTTCGATAGTCGTCTGCGTCTTCAAAAAAGGTATGAAATCCTAATGAACAAAACTCTACGACCGGTGAAGAGCTGGGGTGGATTTTATTGCGAAAGTGGTTCTGAAAAAGGTTTGGTATGGCGTTGGCAGCAATTTTAGACATCGTATTAATGGGCTGTCTGATTGGTCCTTAGAAAGAAAAACACAGTCAACCCTGCAGTTCGATAAGCCCAAATTCTCCGCCCGGACTTTTTTGGCTTTCCTGGGGGCGCAGCGCAACCTAAGGCATTCGTGCACCGTCAACTTAGCTAGTTGCTAGATCCTTCAGGCTTTATCTGGAACCGAAACCACCGGCGCCCTTAACTACCTTAACTAATATTATAATTTACCTATATTTTTAAAATATTTATAATTTAAAATTTTAATTAATTTTTAACTACTTTATAAACCTATTATATTAGATTTTTATTTTTATAATATTTTACTTTGTTTTTTTAGCTAACGCTACTCTATAAACTTTTTTTATAAATTTATATTTTATAAAATAAGATTATCTTACCTACTATTTTTAATTTTTTTTTAAATTATTATTATAGCTATCTATAGGCTAAAATTAATAACTTAAAAAAAAATTTTAAGTATATATACTATATATTTTTTTACTATTATACGTCTCCTCTATTACTAGTTATTTTTATTTATAATTTTAGTTTTCCTTTTAAGATCTGCGTTAAAGTATAAAAAATTTTATATAATTACTAGAATCTAGCGCGTAACTTATTAGGTAATAATTAGATATAAAAATTGAATACTGGCAACTCAAATTACCTACGGACCAGGAGTTGGATCTGTGCGCCTTGTGGATGCAGCCAGTCTGAAGGACGCGCAACACGTTGGCTTGCCATTAAGATGTGGCGCAGGTAATTAGCTCTGCAGGCGGTCAGGCTGTGCCGTGTCGCGCCGTTCCGCATTATGAGCGATCAGCAAGAGATAGCTGTTTTAACAAGAGAAGCAATTAAGAACACGGTCATAATTTAGGCGTACTTTAAGGACGTTAGGCAATTGCAATAGTGCTATACGTGCAGTGTTCTTCACAAATTAGAGAGTTTGCTGCCGGCGCCCGCCCTACAAATAACTGTTAGCTATCTTCCTAATTGCAGTCAGGCGAGCTATAGGTAGGAGAAGAATTCCATCAGATTGATTGGTAAGAATTGTTGGGGGAACACAGACCACCAACGGGCAGAATTATGCGCTAGAGAGGTTGAGCGGCATATTAGTACAGTCAAAAACGCTAAGAACAGTTACTAAAAAGGCGTCTGGTTATTTAATTTAGTTATTTACGCACAGTATATAAATAGTAAAGAATTTATAAAACTATTATATTAATTTTTTTTATTACTAAAGTTATTTTATCTAATTACTATATCTAATCCTAAAATTTATAAAAGGTAATAATATTTTATTATTAAAAGTAAAAAAATATTAATATATAAAATATAATTATAATTTTATATAATCCCTATAAAATAGTATATAAATATATATATTTTTGTATTTTAAAGATTATTCTATTAAAAATTAAAAATACTTAAAAATTATATTAAATATTTTTATTTTTATCTAAGTAACATATATATATAATAAAAATAAAAATAAAAATAAAAAATAATTATAATAATTATAAAAATAATAAAAGAAATTTTAAAATTATATATATTAACTTATTTTAAAAACTATTTATATTAATAAAGATTTTTAATATATTAAGTATAAAGGTATATATATACTACTCCTTTTTTAAAACTCCTTTTAGTTACCCTAAGCTATTATAGCCACACTATTTGTTTAATTAGTATATAAATATATAATAGAGATTTACTTAATTAAAAAAAAATATTTTATTCTTTATTAATATATATTATATATTTTATAAAACTATAATTTAAAATATACTAAATAGTTTATATAATATTAATAATATTATATATAAACTATATAATATATTTATATATTAATCTAATAAAAAGTGTAACTATAGTAGCTTAGGATAACTAAAAGAATATTAATAAAAGAGAAGTATGTGTATACCTTTATTATAAATTATATAAATTTTAAATTTCTAAATATTATATTTTTTATATAAACGTATAGTATTTTACTAAATATAATAATATTATAGTTTAATTTATATTTATAAATTAATAAGTACTTATAATTATTTTTAAAATTATTTTATATAATTAGTTTTATTATATATATAAGATAGTATTTAATAAAAAATTCATTTCGTTTTATATTCCTAAATTAAAATTTAAATATACTTATTATTTATTAATAAAAAATTAGTCTTCCTATATTAATTAAATTAAAATACCTTTTTTAGTAATTTAGTAATCTTAGTATAAAAATTTTTTTTTAAAAAAAGTATATATACTTATAATAGAGTTATACCTTAAATTTAATTTTAATTTACTTTTTCTAGTATATTAAGTATTAAGAATATATATATATTCCTCCTTTTTTAGATCTACTTTTGGTCGCCTCTAGCTATTACAGCTATACCCTTTTGCTCGGTTATTATATATATATGTCTTATCCCACAATTCCGATCCTAAGATATTTCCAAAAATGCGCTAGACCATTCTAAGATCTTTTGTTGTGAGTCTTACTGGTGATGAATAGGGAGCCGCAACTCTCTTATTGCAATTCTTTCTGTGGAGGCTCTTCGAGTTGTCGCGGTGTGGAAATGTTAGCGTGCTAGGGTGGGTTTGTTTGTAGAAACTGTGACTGCTTCTGGCAGAGACGGGTTCTGTCCCGGTGGTGCCCCCACATTCGGCTTCTGCTTTCGCTTCCACGCTCTCGCAATGGTCATTAATAAAAACTATGAGCATGTACTTAAAGAACATTCCCAGATGAATCTGTGTAAATCAGGAAATACAGTCCCATGTGGAAAAAAGAAAGCAGGGACTCTGCGCGTCTTTCACCTACCGTATGTTGGGACAGCTTCCCACAAAGGAGGATTCGGCCGAGCTACTCAGCGCAACAGTGTGTCAACAAGGTCACATTAGGCGCCACGTAATCGCACGCATCGGCACTAGGTGGTCAATCCGAACCAAGCCTTGGATTAGCCCGCTCCGGTTCTCGCTCTGGAAGATGGTGAGTCCACCGGTGAAGCATATGGGACCACTCTCGAATCTCACCGTCAACTTTTCGCCCCATATGTCATCTTACCGTCTAGGCTGATCGCAAATACGCGAGCGACACCCCCAGATCATCTTCAGGGACGACATAGAAAACTTAGCTGCATTTTGGTGCAAGTGCCGCTACAGCAGTGAACCACCTTCAGTAAATCGTACACAATATCCATCAGCCAGGAGAGCAAATCTTATTGCAACAGCACTCATTGAAATTAGCACGTAATGCCTACCTCAGGCCTTGAGGATTCGCTACAGGCGTAGCCCTAGTCTTAATTCGTCAGGCTATGGAACGTTTTGTGCACATACACAATCTCCGAGCCTACGTGCACAATGTGGACACGCACTCATTGGTCAGAGGGACCCTTTCCCGCTTCCGCGAACATTGCCCTGCGCACCGCCTGACATACGTGATCCCCGCTGTGCGAAAGTTTGTCATAATACCAGTTGACCGAAACCGGTATAGCCCGAAGACGATATTGAACACAGCAGCGTGCATTAGTCACCATTTTAAAGCAAGGCGCTTGTTACGAAGCGCTCTCATCCTTGCCAGCCATGCTTTCGGATCGGACAATGTTTCTTCCCGCAAAGAGACTTCACACGATGATGGCGCCCCAATCGCTCTGCTCAAAAGCAAGCGGGAATCTTTAATTGACCAAATATGCACGTTCTATGTGTGGAAAAGAGCTACGTGGCGCAGTTTGAATAGTCAGCACCAAGCTCTAACGCTTATGGACACTACGAGGAATCGAGTAGTACCTAGGTACCTACCTAGGTAGGATGAAGAACAAATAGCCTCCTGGGGCAAGCTTCTACTCCTACCTAAAAGCACAAAAAATTTAACAAGACCTCGGGCTCATCTCTATACGAGCTAGTATTAGATTCCAATATGCCCTAAACTGCTCTTCCCTCTTATGAATGCCAAGGTTAAATTCCGACTTTATGTCTTTGATTTAGGTCGAGTGAGCAATTCGAGTTTGTAGTCAGGGGAGGTTAGAGCCGGCAACATTCAAGCACTCTATCTGAGGGCGTGTGTGAGAATGACTGCATTGCATGTTACATATAAGGCTAGCAGAAAGTTTTGGCCTACGGGCGCCGGACACTTGGTCACCTGCAGCTCAACCTCAAGCAATCATTCACGTTGCTAGGTCTTATAACGATACTCTCATTATGAAAAATAAAGGGAGATGTATCCCAGCTGCTGTTACCGCGATGTCATGTTAGCAGTGAATGTTTTCTTCTGGCGGTACGGTGTTTCACGATGGGGCGTGCTTCTTATCGTCAGCCCCATCGCTCCACTGACGACAAATAATTCTGTTTCTTTTCATAGCACACCAGTTGCAAATGTAGAGTCTGGTAATGGTGGTGCGCGAGTGGTATTCATGATCAGAGACGCAAATGGCAAGCTCGACTCTGCCACGCATCCAGCTTTGTCGCGCGCTTGATTGCATGTGGCTCCAACTCGACTTTCAGGCAGAAACAGCACACCACCTAAATGTAGTTGAAGGACCTCATGCACGTCGAAGAAACCCAGCCACTCATATGCTAGGTCGCACAGCAAAATTACATGACCGTTATGTGCCTTCAATACCACGTAGGTAGTGGGAAAGAACCTCCACACGACGGGAGTGGGCTCTGCACTCATGGTGGCGATAGGCGGCTACAAGGCTCGTCTCGATGCCATTCGTCGGTAAAGGGAACCCCGCGTCTCTGCTCACGCTTCATTCCCGCCTTCTCGTGACGATGCTTCCCGCCTCCAATGCTGCTCCGCTATGATAGTTCGTTGCGCAGTCAGCCTCTGATGCAACGGGATACCGTCCCGTGAAAGACGGTCCGAATGTCGCCAATGTGGGAGGTTGTCAGTAGGGTTGTTCCGCCGTGCCATCCAGGCACTCCAGCTCCGCGGAGCAAGTACCAACTCTTCGAGAATATCCGGTGCAGAAGGCATTCCAAGGGCGCTTGTTGTGGTTCATGAGGGACTCTGTCAGGGTACGCTCGAAGGGTCCGAGGGCCATCGCTTCCTGGGCTGGGTTCGGTGCTCGATCATTGCGACAGCCTCTTCCACGAGCCAATACCGAAGCAAGAGGCACAGGGCTGACGACCCAAGTACGAGCCTTTTGCATCAACAAATATGTCTGGCCACCTAGATTCCATTCTGCAGCCGCCCAACGAAGCCGCACAGGATCGCTCACGCCCGCAATGGATGTTCGCCATGGATGGTGTCGACGCACTCAAGCGCCGAAGAGGACAGCGGTCCTCTCCATACCACGACCGTGCTGTGTCTTTTTCGGGTTGCAGTAGCTGTCGGAGGATCGCCAAAGGCTGATGTTGTGGACGTATATGCGAATGCAGATTGCCGCGCTTTCGATGATCGGATTCCATTACGAGGCTATTTGTCGCGGTCCAACGCCTGAGAGCTGGGGTTTTTGCAGGCAGGTCTGATTGGCAACCGACTAACATATTACTCCATGTTCTGTCTCAGCCCCGACATGACGACCAGATACACCGCACTCATCGATTTTGGTGGTCCACTTGCGCTTCTAGGGAAACTTCCATTGGCTTGTGCAGCGTCAACCGATGATGGCTTCTCGAGCGCTGTGATCTTGTAAGGCACAGAGGTAGACGCAAAGAACGAACCAATTGTCGAGACAACCCAGCGGCAGCCACCCTAATCCTTCGCTATAAAGTCTTCGAAACTGTCGCATCCTTTGTCGACACAGCTCAATCCCATCAAGCCTCGAGGGCCCTCCGATATTTTCCGAGATCCAATCCGGTTTTCGCCAGACATTGCGGATTACCCAAAGCAGCTAGGCGAAACGACATGGCGGCGCCTTCAACCACTGGCGAACCACATGCCTGCCGAGGATCTGGACATCCTGGACTCAAAAGCTTGTATTCGAACATCGCTTTATTCCCAGAACTTGGACGGTTCCGTCGCTTCGCAGCAGAGTGGGCCAAACTCCTCCATGATGACACGGAAGACATCCTATTTCACCAGGGCAAGGTCGCGGCCGAGCTGAGGACACACAGTGAGCTATCGAGCGAGGTGACCGTCTGCGATATCCCGCGTTCCGTCGTGCAAGCCAACTACCAGGATACGTTTAATGGCTCTTGGAAGGACTACGAACAAGCGCTGCGGCAGTATGGTAGGGCTCAGATGACACCGGCTGATGTCTTGAAGCAAGCTAATTGAGCCAAGCGAGCGACTTCTGCCAAAGCCAGCATATGGTGAACCAGGCAAGCCAGGCCGCTTATGCGACGAAGTATCTCTCCCGGTTCGAGGAGCCGGTTTTCGAGGGTCGTAAATTCTCTCTTACGGATGAGAATGAATGCTTCTATTTGGGCCGCTCCGAGACGCACGACTCGTGCGCATGGAGAGGGGCCCAGCGAGACTTCCTAGCGGAGTGGATCTTTGCAGCGATGCCCTGGATCGAAACACATATCTTCCGCTACTTTCGCGGCTCCGAGGATCACGACGAGGATCGCAACGAGGATCGCAATGAGGATCAAAACGAGAATCGCAACGAGGATCGTAAAGGCGCTTGTGGATGCCGCCGCGAAGGAGACGACCCGCCATATATCCGGTACCATATATTGGTCGAGATAGTCGACGTCCTGACGTGCATGCTCATTTCTCTTCTTTTGACAGGCACCATCTTTGCACTGAAGTCCGCTGGGCCTTGGGGCTCGCGCGGTGGGGTGATCGGAGCGTTGGGGGTCGTCTTTTCGCTTTCCGTGAAGTTTTTCGCTGGAGGCCCGTCGCGTCGGATCGAGGTCTACGCCGCTACGGCTGCTTTTTTCGCGGTCGCTTCTGTATTTGTATCGAGTTCGAACAACTGAACTGATGGCGTTGGTCGGTGGTGGTACGAGGGATGAGGCTGGAAGGCGTATGAGCGCAGCGCGTCGAGCAGTGCGCGCACGGGCCTTCTCTCGCAGCGGCCGTCACATGTGTACCATATTTCCAAGGTTCTCCCTCTCTGTCTCTATTCCGCTCTCTCATATGATCTTTACAATTTGCACGGTTTGCTGATTAACCGCAGATGCGCCAATATTCTGATATTCAGATGTTCACACTGAAGTCCTGCGGATTGTCTATGCATACCTGCTGTCCGCCCAGTCCGTTAGACCCTACCCAGTGCCCATCGTCGATCAAACCGGCTACTCCTGTGGCGCACGCACTAAACTAGTCCGCAAACGTAGATGTGTGCGCAGGGAGTTTACGCACAGGGACCCAGGGGTCCACAAAGTCACATAGACTGGAGCGAAAGGAACAAGCGTCCGACCGCAACCCTACGATCCATTTCCTTCAAGCAGCTCATTGGCACTACATGATGAGGAGGAACTTCCAGTTTCGCCTTTCACACTAGCGTCCTCTTGAACCTATGGAGATTGTTTCTCTATGCCCATGAGATCGATCAGTGGCTTGAAGATAGACATGAGGCGGGCGTCCTCATGTTTTATCCACGACCTTGTCTCAGCCAAGGGATCAGCGACATAGCCTCCGATCTCACTCTAAACCTCCACCGCAAGAATGCACTCAACAGCCGATTCGTGCTTTACTTTGACCACGAAACTCACTTGACCGATGTGGGATGTGGCACCCCACTACTATACTGCCTTTCGTCCTTTAACGTTTACGTGTCTGAGACGTTCAATTAACCGACGGTACCCGCTGGCATCTCGCTCCAGGACATCACTAACACAC
Organism: Pleoardoris graminearum; assembly: GCA_030770415.1. Classification (NCBI taxonomy): domain Eukaryota; kingdom Fungi; phylum Ascomycota; class Dothideomycetes; order Pleosporales; family Didymosphaeriaceae; genus Pleoardoris; species Pleoardoris graminearum. The sequence continues at coordinate 129,529 of JASEKS010000059.1, read as the reverse complement.
TCTAGCGATACCCCTGCACGTTGGTGACCGGTGTACTGCACTCGACTATGCGACGCGTCGCGAGTATGGCCGCGACATATTCTCTGACTCACGGCGCGCTCTTCCCATCGGAACTAACCCAAATTGAGTCGACTGTTTGGAGGGAATAGCCCCAGGTCAGCCTTCCGAGCATCCCACAAACACTCGTACAAACCTTCAATATTCCTACTACTCTTCCGCTTACTTTCTCACAACGCTCCAGTCCCAGAGACAAAATTGTCTGGAAACCGTACCCAGTTCGACGCCGTACGCGTCACTACATCACTCTAGATATGTCAGAACACATAGTGCGCCCTAAAATCAACCATCCGCCGACGATCATTAGTGAGTATGGCTTCACCAGCACCGCATATGTCTGCTAACCTCGTCAGAGCGTTTCAGTGGTGAGGGCAAGCCTTATTATCTGGTTCCTGGAAGGCCTCAGTTTCCACAAATGCAGCAAAATGCAGCCAAAGCTGAGAGTACGGACACGACTACTCAGAGCGGTGGTCATGGTACTGCGGGCCGGACCCAACCAACGGGCGTGAATGCAAACGAGCAAGCAGCCCAGCCCGCGAGCGCTTATCCGCCAGTCACACCCACCGAGGGCAATCATGCGAGGAAGCGGTCAAGCTCTAGCTTCGGAAAGAAGAACGCATTCCAAGAGTTTTGGTTGCAGAGGTGGCGTCGTGCATAGGAGGACTGTGCCGTAGGTGTAGCCACGTTACATTAGAACGGCAAGAGTTGACAAAAGTCTAGGATACATTGAACTACATCCGATGCTCTATCGATAGTGTTCACGTTCACTGATCGATCGACCACTGCCGGCAACCGACGATCCTACATCCATCTATCATGTCTATGTTTTGGCATTGACCCAAGAACCATTGCTGTTCTCAAGCAGAGAGAAGCTTGCGAGAGCTCGGTAATGCCCGCCGGTGCGGAACAGTTGGTCTATATACCCTTGGTGTGTGCAGTTTATCTCTCCTGAAAGCGGGGTTGGGGCCTACGGGGTGTCGGCGGCAACATAGCGGCAGGCCAGTGCTTTAGCATTTTCTATGCCACAATGATAATAGATTCCCCTCGATGTTCTTCTACAATAGCAACCACATCGTGATGAACTCCTGTCCATTCTTGCGGCTCACTGCGACATGTCTTTCCAGAACCCCCATTCCTCATTGTGTCCTGCCTGTATAGCGTAGGCTGACTGTAACAAGAGCCCAAGCCATTACGATCCCTGGTGTTGTTTTGCACGTGTCTTCTCTCAGGTCGCTACAGGCTCGTTCGCGAAAGCTGACTTCGCCGAAACCAACCAATTGGTTGTGAAAATAACCTTCCAGGGGCCATGGAAACCGTACTAACTTCGCTATAGCAGCTATGTATCGCTACAGAAGCAAAGTCAAGTCAACCGCGGTGGTGACTTATGGCATGGGTGGGTATCGCCAACGCAGAACGTAGGGACTCGCAGGAAAGAGTGCATCGGTCGCGCGAACGGTAACGGAACTTGGACATCTCCAACATCCAGAAGAGCGTTTAGGATATCTAACCCGCAGCGAAATCAGTTCAGCAGTGTTTCGCGTGCACATAAAACAATGGAGAACTACGGTGTCTGATAGGCAGCCTGGAGAGACTGCATGAGGGACGGTTGGTGCGATTACGCGATGCAGCATCTCTAGTGTCGGCTGTGAGAGTTTCGACGTCTCCGATGCTAGGCTGGAATGGAGGTCGCGTCGCGCGGAGATCGAAGGTAGGTGAAGTGCAAGCCGGAGGCAACGACGAGTGTAAAGGCCGCAAGACAACAAAACAAGGGAAGGTAACACAAAAAAGTTACAGGCCGCAACGATCGGTACGGGCCAACTTTTTTCCCAATGTTCCGCTTCCGGGCCGCGTTTGGGGTCGCCTTGTTGTGGCTCGCCCTGTTGAGTCGTAGCTGTGGCACGGTGCCAATCTCGCCTGTGGCTTCCATTTTCCGCCTTGTTTCTGTAATCCTCTATACTGAGACTGTAGATCAATATAAGTAGCAAGCCACCAAGCGTTTACTGATTGTGATGGAGCGTGACGGAGGTCCACTGGTAGTAAGGTAGAGCGCTCATACTGATCTTGGAGCCCTCGCAGTGTAATATCCATTCCATATCATTATTGCGCATATGCTCAAGTCTACAAGTTGCACGTCTATTGCGCTTCTCGTTTACGCGCTCTATGTGCTTCGAGACAACTATGGTCATGGCGTTTTTCCTCGGTTGTAGTTGCTTTCCCTTGAAGTCATTTGGCATCGGTGGGAGTGCTGACAACAATAGAGCTTATACAACATGCAGTCGCACAACAAGGCCCGCGCACAATTGAGAGAGAGACGACCTTAGCTACCTCTCAGAATGGTTTGGGTTGATGCTCCCAATAATGCATGTAGAGCGTAATGGGACTCTCATTCCTTGTTTCATGGGTCATGGTTTTAAGCAGAAGGCGGCCCCAGGAACAACCTTGGAACAAGGGAACGTGCATGACCACGATAAGAAGAGTGTACTAACGAGCATAGGGAATGGAATCTCAGAGAGCGCCGAGACCACAAGGCGGAAATTCCGAAGTTTCGAGAAAAGAAAAAGGCTATCAACGGTTTCCCGTCTCCCCGGCCTGTGGCATACCGCTGAATCGCAGGGGTGTGCCTCATGTTGGTGCTCTGGGAAGCAGTCACTGGCCATCGTCAATAATTGCTCTATCGGTTAGGCCTCTTTCACACCGTCTGCAGTGTAAGCAAGATACCGCCATTGAGTTCATTGGTCACTTGATAATTCAGAAGGCTGGGTGAAGGACCCCGGCAAGCCCCTGCAGAGGCTAGGGACCCACCTGGGCAGTCTCCAAGGGGCGACGCCGCCCGCAGGGAACGCAACTTCCATAAGCTGTGCTGCCGCTTTCCTGTATTATCTTTCTCGTCCGCTTTTAAACAGAGATCTTAAATTAGTCTAGCCTCCTAAGACTCTTACACTTTAGTTAGAGGAGACGCAGAGGGTTGGATTGATTAGCTCAAATTTGACAAGTATCCCTTTTTCGGTCCCGCCACTTACCTATATGCACACCATTACCTGCTACAAGGACTGTACCACTTCTACTTTCCACACCAAGCGAATGGGATGCTCCCCGCTTCACCGATCAGCCACACGAATAATGGCTCTTCGCCGAGCGAATATATGTGCATAAGTTAACTCCAATTAAGACATGGCCCTATGCGGGAGAGATTGCCGAGAGCGCGGCTCGTCGGGAGAAAGGCATTGAATCCAAAGAGGGAGCAGATGGGTCCGACCGGTGAGCTGCATTTGCATCCCAGGGCAAAGATGGCCAACGTGGAGGATTCCTTCACCGGTAGGTTCCCAGCCACTTCTTACTGCTCCTGCGGGGAGCATTGGGAGATTCCCCGCAGGCTCTCGGGTGGCCGTTAAGTGTGTCATCTTAAGTTAAGCGAAGTCACTGATGCGTATTAAGGGCTAAAACAAACTCTCGGATCGGGACATTTGGGCTTACTTGTGCATGATATTACGCAACGCACTAGGGCTTCGACCCGGTAAAGGCTCCGGCCCATTCCTGAATGTGTAGATCGATGCCGATCGCTAATGATAGGAATCGGCACGTACGAGCCATCCTTTTCGAGGGAACTGATACTCGTCATTATTGTTATTTGCGCGATTAGTTTTGCAACTTCAGCTGTGCGCAGCCGGGGCAGCACCTGATTGTTGTCGCTGCTTGGCTCCACTCGGGTGTCGTTGAATTTCTCACCTGGTATCAGTAGGGCGGGATCTGTTCCTTGCAGCATACCTAGGTATCTAGGAATATAGCTCGTAGGCTAAAGTCCTCTTCCGTTCTTGTATTTTCGGATTAAAAGATCCTAGTCTAGTCCCAGGTACGGTGTGAAGCGACGACGTTCAAGCTATCCGTAAGCCTCACATGCGGCGTCTAAGCGGCAGTAACCTTCCAGAAGCGCTTATGCACACTTTGCAGGTGCCACCATGTTTGGATGATGAACAGGAGGTAAAGGTGCGTGTACGGTGGAAGGTAGTTTGAAAAAGTGGTTAGCGCGAGGACATGATGTCCTCGCGCTAACCACGCTTTTCGAATACGGCGAATATTGCATCTGCAGGGTGACGTTGCCTCATCCATATATGTCCAGCTTGCCTTCAATCAACATGGTATTGGGCTACATACGTGAAGCCACGCGTCAAGCCACACGTCAAGCCACACGCCGAGGCTGCAAGTTCGAGTCCCCTACTAACCTAAAACAAAAACATTTTTTGCAATCCTTATATACGCCTATTTTTTTAACTATATCCGGGAGAATAACTCTTTTTAGTCTATACCCTTTTTGGACTAGTGTCTCGATGCTATACTGTACCTCTTTTTATATGATTGGGCTACATTTTGTTTTATAGAAGTATGAACAGCTGGTTATAGTTAAAAATCGGAAGATTGTCCGCATTAGAGAGTGGTTAGGTGCAAACGGCAGATTTCCATTACCTCTTCTCGACGTAGCAGAAAGGGAGCCACTAGAAAATCCCCGAGACTGCTTAGAAATATTGTTTCCCTTGAACTACCATACTGTGTAGTCCCCAAATCATTGCCAAGCGCATGCTCTCTTCTCTAGCTAGATCCCTTGGACAAACGGTCGTACTGAACGGCGACCACCTTTCACGGCGGCTGGCGGGTCTCTGAAAACAATTGACCGAGCGCACATATCGAGATCAGTTGATACTGTCTCGTTCTCTGATCGTTATGGTAAGCGCTGGAGAATGAAGGCCCAATGCCCCCATAGATGGGAGTCAAGCCCTGAAGTGTACGTAAGAGAGATCAGGATCATGGGCCCTGGGCAAATGAGAGGGCTGTTTCGATCCATTTTGCCTCTCTTTAAGCGCAATGTGCCCACTTCACGATCACAAGCCAAGGATAACTGCCATGCGGACTGAGAAATAATGCTCGTCTTCTAGCCGCTGGCATGAGAGAAAATGGTGCCCTCGCCACATATTGTGTAAGGCTGAGACTACGCACCGATGCGGGCCACGGTACTCGCATATATCGTACATATAAGTGCGTTTACGCAGCGGAGTACGCAAGGCTGAGCGCTTACGCTGGTCCCGGCTATCGTCGACTTCGTGGAGATTCCAGCGATCCAGTAATGGAGCGATAAGTGGTAATGCACGGCTTACAACAGGCGTTTGGGGCCGAGCAAGCCGTTTCCTGGAGTAAGGCTGTTCCGCGAAGGAACGAGCTAAGGTCGTCAATGCTCGGGCTCACATCTCATATATTCACTGACCTCAGAACGCGCAAGAACCAATCCTCAACACCAAAAGATACCGGTATCATTTATACCGTCTGGACAGACATCGTTCAGCCCCCGAGGCTACGTCGCGATATGGTGTAGATCGAATGTAAGCAACGCTATGGGCGGAATCGTGGAGGGTGGCCATTGGGCAGCATCATCTTAGCCCTCGCAAATATATTTTGTCGCGCCTTGCATCTATCCCAAGGCAGCCCCACGCAAATACCGTGCCATAAACAATCGCGACAGATTTGCGGACAACATGGAGGTGTGCGATCCGGTGCTATTGGAGCACCTACGGGCCTGCCGTTATTGACATTCCATCTGTCGCGCGCCAGATTGCATTCAACTGAACCCTCGGGCAGGGACAATGCACGCCTTTACGCTTACCGAAGCGCGTTCGGCTTTTACTGGCCTCGGAAAGCGCTCAAAGCACAGTACAGTGTTGCGTTATCGCAGCGCAGCGGCGTTGAGCAGTTAAGCCGAATGTTGTCGCCCCGACGTAGTCCTTCGCGCCTAAGTCTCTGTATAAAAATGTCTCTTGTGATTCGTAACCACTCCACGAAGCCGGGGATTGGCTAGCATCAATTCGATCACGAAGCGCGAGCCGTTCGTTGGAGCATATAAGAGAGGGGACAGCCGACGGTGCCTGGAACCCTCTCTGTAACTCGAGACAACACTATCTCTTTATTTCGGAACTTAAGGGTGCAGAACGCATCAGTTCGTGGGACGTCAAGAATCGGTACATACCTAACGCTAGGTGATCCCTGTCAAGAATCCTCGCCAATCGACTGCACAACATCATGCAGGCGGAACAAGCCTTGTGGCACCCGTTCGACTATGCGTCGTACTACAACGACAGCGCTCGGTATCCCGAACAACTCAAGTATCGCAGATTCGGAGCCTTGTGGTTCAAGAAGCTTGATGACGATGTGGAAAAGCTTTTCAGACTGGAGAAGGAACTCAATGAGGGCATCGCAGAGATGTGGATTCGAGACGGTGGCGATCCCGCGTTACGTCGACCTACTATCCTCGATTGTCCACGACGCCTTGCAGAAAGAGAGGAGTACCAAGGCCTTCATGAAAAGTGGTTGAGAATGGAAAACTTGAGGAGGACGTACTGTGAGTGCCGCGCCCTCTTTCCCGATATGTACCGGCTCGAAATTGTTTAACCATTCCCAGCCCAGGATCTTTGCTTGGTCAATAACTTGTATCGATTACCTGATCCTAGCGAGTATGCGAGCTCTTTGTTGAGAAGGCGCACCGACCTCTTCGAAAACGGCCATTTCGGTCCCACGAACGAGGTGGACGGCGCAGCGGCGTACCAAGACCCGGGCGCTCCCGATTTCGTGGCCCTAGTGGGAGTCGAATCAGCTGATGATATCCTCACAAAGTTGGCGATCAAACACAGGATTAAGATACATAAGAACATTTTGAAGCCACTGCGCGACTGGTTCAGGAACGGAACGCAGTCTTCGGACATCGAACTCCCCGGCGTCGTTGCGTTCGTAGATGTAGTTGCTTGCATTTTCTTCCCGTTTCTTCTAACAGCAGCCATGTTTGCGCTTGCTCGCATCCGATCTCTCATGGTCCGTATCGCTACCGTGGGTGTTTTTGGTCTCATTTTTGCTGCAACGGCAAAGCTCCTCTCCGGTCGGCTATCTCGGACCGTGATCATCTCGCTCACAGCTGCCTACTTTGCCGTGGCATCTGTATTCGTATCGACGGCTGGTGACAACGCCTGCAAGTGTGGGTAGGTGTCGTGGGGTTCTAGGTGATGGGTGAGGGGGAAAGGAGGCTGGGGGACGGGCTGGCACACTGCAACGGTAGCCGCTGCATTGATGTCCGTGCTGCGCCTTACCCTTCCTGGACCCACACCATGCCAGGCGCTCAGGTACAATATTAGGTTAGTAGTCGCGTCTCGTCAATGCTGTCCAGAAGCTCACATATTCTAGACCCGCTGTATGCGCCCTTTCTTCGAACTTGAGATGGATAATATCCATGGATCACTGGAAGCCCTTCCTCATCCATATGCTGGGCACGGTACTAGAGCATTATTCCCACTTACCATAAATGCGACGAGGGCCAATCTCGAACTCCTCTTCCCAACAACGACCTATATAGATGTCCTCGCTGAAAGTCCAGGTGGCTGGACCGCCTAGAGCTTGCGTGACATGTTCAGATCATAGCACTGTCATTCCCGGTAGCCTGATGGCGGGAGATCGACGTTACAACGAAGTGAGTTTAACCCCCTGCTCGGAACGACAGCGTCAGAGTCAGACAAAGGATTATAAGGTTTACAATATCAGTTTTTTGTGTAAGGCTTAATTTTAAATCGTCCCTGGAGGTCTGTTGACATCTCGATCCATTGCGCAGTAGCCCCGCGCTACAGCTCCGAGCAGGGGAACAATGGGCCCTTAAACCAGATGATCAAGAAGGATAGATGAAGGCCGAGAACGTAAGCTAATAGCGTCGATCAAAATCTTTCGATGCCCATCGCTCGGCTTCCGCCGCCGATTCTGCCTCTTGACACACCGCCAACGCGCCACCCCTGTCTCCGGAAGTGATCTTGGCCACAACAGTGCACAAGCCAATTGGGTGGCTCGCCGCATCGAATACACCGGCCGCCAGGGCAAAGGATTCGATAGTAGCTCGTCCTAGCAGAAGTCCGACACCCCTGCCGCTCAACTGCACGTCGATTGCTGCAGAACGCCACCGACGCATAGTTTCAGCGTCCTATCCTGCAGGAATATGGGTGGACCCAAGCCGGGGCACGAAAGCCATGATACGTCCGGTTAGGTGCCGTGGTCGAGCTGCGCCGGAACGAACGCGGGCGAGAAAGAGCTTCGTGGACGCTTTCCCACAGGGTAAAAAAGCATTTAAGGCAGACTGAGACCAGCGTGAAAATTCCCTCGCACAGATTCCAGATTCCATATCCGATATTGAGTTCCAACGAAACTTCGATTGCGATGTATGAAGGCATTGTACAATCATTCGAGCTGCCTATAATGCATGTCACAAAGTTGCCCATTGAAAATCCTCCGCCACTCCGTAAGTTGCGCAAGAGCTGCTGTAATGTTCCGAATTGACACAGCGGTAGCAATACGCCCACCTCCAAAGCCTAGTGGCCAGGTTAGCAGCACGAACTCAGGACAGGGACATGGTCAAGGGACTAGTACTCCTTCTAGCGCTGCCTGAGCGCCCACGACCCTGAGTGGTGGTCTAGCTTTGGCATTAAGGTAAGTCATTCTGTTAACTCACCCCTGGCATCTTTTAGAGAGAAATACTAAAGGTTTTATTTATAGCCAGCCCAGAATTACGGGTGGAGTGATAGTGAAGGGTCATCGGGAGGCTCGCAGGTTTTCGACGCAGCGCATTAGCATCTCACTGCGGCGATTGTATGCACACTACATTTCGCTACCCACAGAAGATTAAAATATTATCGACATAGTCGTTTTGTGCTTCATGCATCGTCTATATGCTTGGTGTTCTGTATGATTACAATGTGCGCTTGAGAGCGCAAACTATCATATCTGCGATACTTACTGGCGCAAACCCTTCTTCGTACTACGAACTTGTGAAAGCCCACGTAGGCAGTTCCAATCATGAATGCGTTTTGAAGAGGAGACTGACTTCCCTTTGCACTGAAGCAAGGATGTTGTCATTGTCAATGACCACGCAGCTATTTCGTTGGGAAGTTGCACAGGTGAAAGAGGTCCATTCCAAAATGTGTCGCGTTCTATGTATCTTCCTATTTGCCACTGGGTTCAATTGCTCTTGGCATCAATATATGTTGAAACCCGCAGTCTTCTTTAACTGCCATTGAACGGTGGGCGCGCTTCGCAGCGCTCGACATAGGTTCAGGTCCATGACTCCTTCGCTAGCACTGGCGTACCGTACTTCGCGAGACTTTGAGCGAAAATCTACTATTCAATACCGAACTTCATCTAGCTGTCTAGCCTGATGCCCCGTAAGGGCGCTCAACAAGTACGAGAGGTACGCTAGGACTTCCTCTTTAGGTGGTGATGATACACGTGCGCGAGGCAACCGCGCCAGTGGAAGTTGATGGATTTGACGAGACGGTGCGCCAGGACTTCGTCCAGGCGCGCCTCGGTCTTCTACCACTGTCCTTTTGGTCCGCAGTTCGTGCAGCAATTGTGCAACTACGATGGCTGGATGACTACCCTTCTGTGCCTGCTCTGGCAGATGGTGTGAGTCGAGAAGTGCAGGCGGGAGGCCACTGACGTTCTCATACCACCTCACCGGGGCGACCAGAACGTGAGACAATGCGGTGCGCACCTCACACACCTCCTAGCGATACCATATTCAACACTCGTCTACTGATGGTTTGTATCCCACCGCCGACACCAAGGGTCCCCATGTCCGCCAGACACCTTAAAGCGTGAGACATGGCCGTCTAAACAATTCCAAGTCCTGCCTGGAGGTGTGGGTGGCTCGCAGCAGAAAGTGGTTGAAACAAGCCTTAGGCGTGCCGCTCACAATAATGTCCGCGCCAATTGTATATCTGGTATGGGACGGTTGTAATAATCTGCCGAGTCGTAGGAAGGAGCATGGCGCGTGGGGCGCGTAGGGATGTCGCACGTGGAGCGGACTACGTCGGCATCCACCTTCGGCGACGCCGATATAGGTACGGTCGGGGCACTTCGGGGGCAAGGCATCCTACTGGCGCGGTTCGCAAGGCCATAGTCGCCTGCTACTTGCGTTCTTATATATCTGTGTAAGGTCAGTCATGGTGCTCCGCCGTGTTGATGAAAATTATAAAAGTAGCGCAAACAGTTAAGAAGGCTCTACATCGATTGCGCGTGCCGATTCATACATGATACTCTTACCTTCGATTCAGAGTATCGCGTTGCGAGCTAGAAAGTCTGCAGTGTTTTTGCGGGCGTATGATGGCTAGCGGAGCTCGTGAGAACTCTGAAGAGAACGAGGAAAGCGCCGACGCGACGAGAAGAATCATAGGCATGTATTTCTAGCATCGCAGGAAGCTAACATGGGAGCTCACCGATTGGGGCTCCCCCTGTTGAGACGCCACAAACATGCACGGTTCAGATGGGTGCCTTGGCAGGCGCGATTCGCTGGGATTTCATCTCCGCCTTCTTCCAAGGTTTCTCCTGCTTCAGATGCTCCGGTGTTGATATATCTGTATGGTCCAAATAAACACGGAAGCATGTCAAAACTTGTGCAACGTAAATGAAACGCAAAACAACACGCACATCAGACCAGCCGCCGATGAGCGTCAGCATCATCCTTCTTCTCTAGCCTAGAGAGACAATAATTTTCCTACAATAATCTACATAGTAATCTCGCGATCTATATCTAACGCGCTAATTATAAATTATAATAAATTATTTTTTAAAATATATTACCCTTTTAAAAATTAAAATATACTTTTTTTTATTAGTATTTTATAATAGAAGGGGTTGTATAAATTTTTTATAAAAAAAAAATTTTAATTCTTTTTTAAAGAACTCTTTAATTTTAAATAGTTTATTTTTAATATACTATACTAAAAGTTTTATTAAGATTAATTATTTATTATAAAAAAGAGATAGTTATTTATTTATTTATATTTAATTTTAATTTTAAATAATAGTATAGCAGCTAAACTAGCGTAAAAAATTTAATTTTTAATTTAAAATAATTATTAAAATCTTACTTAGCCTTATATATATTTATAAAAAAAAATTTTAATTTATTATTTTTTATTATTTTTAAGACGTCTTAGATCAAATAAAGTATTAGTATAAAATTTATAAATTTTTTTATTAATATATTACTTTTTTAAGTAAAATAGTAGTATAGCTATACTTAAAATAATTATTATTATTAAATAATATAATAATTATAGAAATAGAGATAGAGAATATAAATAAGTATATAGTAAATAGGTAAAAAATTTATATATATAGTAAAGTAGTCTTTATATATCTTTTTTTACTATTAACTATAATTTATATTTTTAAGTAATAACTTTAATACTATTTTATTAAATCTATTAACTTTTACTAGTACGGTTACCTCGCGCACGTGTATCATCATCGCCTAGAGAGGATATTCTAGCCTAGAGTCACGTGCGCAAGGCAAACGTGCCAGTGAAGTATCATGCTAGCCTCAGGTGTCTGCAGCAGTGAGCAATACGCGTCTCCGCTCCTTGCCGTTGCATTCTTCATACGCCTTCAAAGTCTTTCCAGAGTTAAACCACATGCGCTTATTCTTCTCGATTATGTTCAAACCCGTCATGGATGGGACGACAATTGCGCTGCTCGTCTTCGTCGACTCGAATGCCGAATCTGATGCACTACGTTCTTCGATTTCGTCCGACATGCTCTTCAAAGGTCAAACGGTCAGGATAAAAAAGTGTCTTACTGCATATTCCATCTGACTGAAGAAGACTAGAACAAAGTCACTTATAGTCGTCCCGCGCAATCATCTCAGCCAGCCGCCCCATAAACACTCCACTTAGTCCGCCTCCACGCTCCTCACCGGCCCAGAGTCCAGCATCCTCTCCCGCTTCTTATTCAACCTCCTCTTCGCAGCAGCCTTCTGAAACCTTGGCAGGTCCCTCGCAGATCCCACACCCCTCGCTCGCGAATCCTCATGCACGCCGTCTGCTTCCGAGTCAACGAACATGAGCTCTATGCTGAGTCGATCGTCCGCAGAAGGGCTAGGGGCTGTTTCGTGGGCTATTCCCCCTCGCTCTTGACGAGAGCTTCACGGAACGCTTCATTGTCGTGCGTTTTGCGACTAGTAGACTTTTGGAGCTGGTGTCTTTGCTTGCACCGGGAACGGCGTTCTTGAAGAAGACGTAGGCGGCTAGACAGAGCCCTGGAGATGTCAGCGCATCTGATGGGGCAAGGACGTGATATGGAAATAGGAAGGTACATACCACCTAGTCAAAGGATAGCGGCAAGGATGACTGACAGATCCAGTGTCATTCTTGCGGTGTCTCGGTTGAGGAAGCTGGGAAAGGCGGTAGCTGCGACACTCCAGAAGCGAGGGCGGCTTATGGCGCGGCTATACAATGCGTTTGCGGGCTGTTATATCGGCAGGACGAACGACGTTGACGGTAGAGACCCCAGCGAGGTACTCGTGCTTCGACGAGATGCCAGTGATAAGGGGCCGTCACCTCCCCTCCAACGGAAGGTGGTGCCTTCCAGGATACTCAAGGGCCCACAACCTCCAGCAAGCGCAATCCAGACGTGGGAAAAGATACCCACACGAAGAGCAATGCGGTTCGCACTGACAACAGCTCACCGCATTTCTATCGAGACGCATCCCAGTGGCAAGTCTATCTGCCCATTCCATGCGCTATGCAGGTGAGCTCGTATGCAATCGCTGGTAACGCCTAGCTTATCTCAAGTGACAGTCGCTGAAACGGGGCAAGTTTACCCTTCCATCGATGCCGCCCGACTTCACCGGAGATCCCCCAAGAGTCATCGTCTTACCCAAATCGATTGCCGGGTACCTATCTCGCGGCGTGTCGCTCGCCATTCTCATGCTCCACGCTACCGGCACGAAGGAATTTACGGCGTAGGGAGTCTGCACTATCGCGCTGTGGACCATGACACTGAGTTACCAATGGGAGATCGCCTACGCTCGTTATTGCGACAATTGCCTCAGGAGTATGCGGCAGTGGAACGTGCAAGCCGAGGTCTACAAACTGCAGCTCATGCGGTGCCAACGGTGGGTTGAGTGGGAGGTGCGGTACATGCCGTTATTGCTTCAGTTTGCGCGCTTGGGTCCCGATGGTATTCGACGTTTCGATATCGCTGGCTGGAGTTTTCCACCATTGAATCGCGGAGACGAAGATACCGGCGACCTGTCCGAGGTCGATTAAAGGTTGCAACAGTCATGTTGACTAGACATTGATGGCTGAGTATGCTGTTACCACCACAACAAGCACCAGTCGTATGTAGGCTCTGCAGAATGCATCTTCATTACAACTCGGCTTGCTCACGACAACCTTCGCTATTTTGGCTTGTTCTCCTTGAACGAGTACTCGTGGCCACAACCTACCTGGTCTGGTGTCAGAGCTCCTACTTGTCTTCAGTCGCATTCTTAAATCTCTCCCATTTCTGCGAAGTATTCATTATTCGTAACTGGTTTCTAGCGCGTTCTTGGCCATGAGTTCGGCACATTTTCGATTCGATAGCCACAAGCATCACCTTCGACGATAATGTTGCATGACCTTGCAAATAGCCAGGCCGACTCTGCCGCATAAGCACGAGTTCCTGCGACTCACGGTCACTTTTCCCTTTCCACTCACGACTTCGCACTCCTCTTCCAACAACCCGACTTCCATGTATTAGCTTGTTAGACTTCTTGATACAGTTTGGGCCTGGAATACACTCACTCCACCTTCCTTTCAAACTTCATCCCTTCCTTCCTCGAGTACCTTCCCGTCTTTGCTACTCCGCGCCCTCCTTCCCAGCTTCGCCCGTGTCCCCGTCAACGGTCGTCTCACTCTCGGTAGCACCTCCCCGCGTATTTCCAGCTCGTGCTTTCGCACGCATAAGATCTTCCAAGAGCCTGTCGAGTTCCCTCGGGCCGCGCATGACGACATTCTTTCTACAATCTTCACAAGCTCCTGTGTCCTGCAAACATGTACCCACCTCCTCCTCGATCGTAGCTTTTATTTGGGCAATCTTGAGCTCAATCCGCATACAGCTGATCCAGAAGGAGCCACAAGTCCAGGCCATGATGAACAGCGGATATCGGGGGACTTCCTTGGTGTACAAAAGGCCGAGTAATGCCCATGACGAAATGAAAGCGAAGACGCCGCGGAGTGGCGGGCTGGGAATTTTCGGCATCCAGCCGAGAAGTGAGGTTGACATTGTAGATCTTGAGAAGGCTGAGTGTTCTGGCAGCGCGCTCGTGTCGGTCGGGGAAGTAGCCACAAGCCTGTATTGGCGATCGGTAGCGGGCGCTCACCACAGCGCACCAGAGCGCAGCTATAATGATATAGCTCGATACACTATCCCTGGGGTTATCACGAAGATTTTGTGTAACTGCGCGCTTGGGAAAGGTGAAGGCAAAGCGATTTATCGCGTTGCGGCGTCGTGGTGGATGGGCTCAACAACATCTGACGCTGGCCCGGTTCGGGAAAGCTCATGGAAGCGTGCAGTGTGCGTGATGGAGGCAATAGAGACCAGAAACACGCCTGGATAAGCTCAACACCTTTTTGTACCGAGAGATCCCGTGGCTTCGAGAAGCCCGGGCGCGCGAGGACAAAGCAACTGATAAGCTCAATACGTTTTTACAATCAGATTTGGTTCAAAAGTGTCAGTAAATCTTTTCATATAACTAATCAATCATAGGATTGCTGAATAATCGAGCTTAAAATGGATATTGGCAGAGAAACCGGCAAAGCTCCGCCGAGTACACTCATTGTAGCTCAACTACAAGCTTGAGCCCTCAACCTATGCAGCGCTCGATCTCCATCATTTACGAACCCTGCGTTTATTGGTATTAATGTGTTTGCATTTTCTGCCTTCTTCAAGCGGTCCTTCACTCCTTGTGCCCGTCTTCGCCGTCAACCATGGTTCGCACCCCCAGGCTACAACCTCAACACCATCTCATCAAATCCATCAACTTCCACTGGCACGGTTGCCTTGAGCACGTGTTATCATCACCGCCTAGAGAGGAAGCGGTTCTTCAGCTGCCGCCGCTGGCGGCTCCAAAGAATAGCCATGGCGGCGAATGCGATTGCTGTGCAACCGAACAAGGCCGCCAGAGCGATCATGGCGGCTGCCTTTGCTTTTTCCTTTGATCGCACATTGAACAACGCGTATTCGTCAATGGGGCATGTCGAAGCTCCCGCCGGTGTAGCAGTAGTTGAAGTGGACGCTGACGTCGTGACGAATATCGTGGTCGTGCCGTTGCACATCGCCTCACCTCCACCGACTTTGACAGTGCCATTTCCAGACTCGCAACACGCGCGTGCCCCATCGTCTTGTCCGCAGCAAAAGCTACCGTGCTCGCCGCACGGAGTCAGAACCGCGTCGCTATACTGAGACTTGTCTCCTAACCGTCAGTGATCGTGAGTTAACGCAGGGTACATGATCACTTGCCGATGCATATGTTTGGACACTGGGTATGATTCCACTTCATATCCGTACAGCCTCGTCTGAGGATGGAGCCCAGTCCAGAAGAAAAGCAAAGGCCATTAGTCAGACAAATGTCCGCCTCTCGACAACAGTGAGAAACCCCAGCACTTTCGTTGCAAGGCACGAGATCGGACGCGATCGTTCCATCGGGGAAGTAGCACTGTCCTTGTACTGCTAGACACAAAAATAAGAGGAGCAACCGAAAGATATACGCATTTTAGACTCGAACAGATAAGATGAGGAGAAGAGAGAAGAATACCAGGCTTTATTGTTGCGTTGCTGTCGGAGCCTTATGTTCTCCTTCTGCATGTTGTGTAACGGCTCAGGCCCCAGGCTATGCTACTGATACGGTAACAAATAACGAAGGCTTTATCGTGGGGTCAGCATCACGAGCCTAGATCTGGTTACCTGCTCAGCTCCACAGCCTGGAGCAACTCTTAACAGCAGGAGTCCACACGTTGCGTTCTTCCCAAGCGTTGCTCCACTCTTACTCGCATTTTGTCACAAAACGTTCAACAGTAGCTCGCTGGGCTATCCCCCCACCCCGCCATAGACCTTGTAGATGCTACCATGGGTGGCATTTCGCTCGCTTTGTAGCTTCACGAAAAAGTTCAAAAACAACACTAGGGTGTTCCACGAGCTTCACAAGGAGCTCAAGTTCTTCGAATATTTACAGCCCATCGCCAGAATGTGTTGGAGAGAACACAGCGACATTCTCGTCATCCAGACTGGCTGTTACGACATTATATTCGACATTAAGAGGCTATTGACAAAGTACAATGAACCATCTTTGGATTTGACGCAGCGAGTTCGGTGGAGTTTCGAAAATGTGGAACAGTTGCGGGACCGCCTGTCGCGGCATACTTCAATGCTCGGCGCTTGCGCTAGGTAAGCCTCCCGTGACTTGGAAACCCCGGGGTCTAATAGGTCCTTGCAGTAGTCTTCTTCTTCTTCTGCGGCGACACGATGGCCACGGACAGGCCATGCCATCCAACATTCCGCTCTGTTCGCTACCGCCCACTCCCTTGTCAAATACTCGGGAAGAGATTCGCACATATATCGAGCAAGCTTTGCAGAGGTTCAACCCTTCGGTCAGCTTAATAGACAGCGATGTGCTCATAGACACAATGTTCAGAATTTAAACCACCCTGCAAGACCCGAGAGCAGAAACCCCTCCTTCAGTATCGGCTTCACAATCTTTATCCGTGATAAGCCCATTCAACGCGTTGCAAATTCCGCGGGACACGTCAACTCCACTGCTCCGAGATTCAATGTCTCTCGCAAGCATTTCGACTTCATCGTCCGTACGATCCACGCAAAGCCGAAAAACTGTATCATCCCTGCTTACTGTTGTAGATCCAAAACATTACGTGCGGAAATACATGGCGTCAATGAAGCGTGGCGACACGGCCAAATTGCACTGACTGCGAGCTTACGTGGATGAGTTAGTTCTCGACGAGGCCCTATTCTTGGTTACCAAGGATATTCTCTCTAGGCGGTAATAATAATATGTGCGCGAGGTAACCGTGCTAGTGGAAGTTGATGGATTTGACGAGGTACTCGTGTTGAGGTTGTAGCTTAGGGGTGCGAACCATGGTTGACGGCGAAGACGGGCTCTTGGTTACTAAAGGCAGAACGATCGAGTGTGATCCTCTCTAGGCGATGATGATACACGTGCGCGAGGTAACCGTACTAGTAAAAGTTAATAGATTTAATAAAATAGTAATAAGGTTATTACCTAAAAATATAAATTATAGTTAATAAGACTACTTTATAATATATATAAATTCTTCGCCTATTTACTATATATTTATTTATATATCCTTTATCTCTATTTCTACGATTATTATATTTAATAATAATAGCTACTTTAGGTACAGCTATACTGCTACTTTATTTAAAAAGGTAACGTATTAGTAAATAGCTCCGCGAGCTCTACACCGATACCCCGTTCAACCTGGGGCTCCTCAAGAAGTGTGAGGGATCGAGTGTGACCGTGTAAGCATGGCCATGTAGCTGCTGCAATCGGGAGCGTCTCGACTGTATACAGACCCCGAAGAACACGGTCGTACGCTGGTCATGTGGGTGATAATTACGGGGCCACTGGACCTTGTTCGTCTTTACCTGGACGGAGACGATGACGAGAGTCTTCAACTACGAGACAAGGGGAACCACTGCGGAGACTTGACACCCCTTATCTTGGCTACTCGTCTTGGTCGGGACAAGACCGTCGAAACACCTCATCGACCGGGGAGCCGATTTGGAAGCAGGGCACTGGGTCCTGTAGCGAACGTCGTTACACTGGGCTGCCATGACTGGCAATTATCAAGCAGCTGGCATGCTTCTCTGTAAGGATCCCCAAGCTGATCGACATACCCGATGTGAATGGCCGTACGCCAGTCGATTTCGCATATCCGCAGCTCGTCAGTGCGTTGGAGAACGGCGATGAGGCTTTGGTGAGGCTTTTGATCGAGAAAGAACGCTCCATTGGACTGCAAAGAGTCGAAAGGAGGCGTTGTGCCTGTGATCGCTATGAAGAACGGGGAATATGATATCGTCCAGCTTATCTTGGAAAGGTAACGGACTCAAGCTCAACGAGCACCCGCAGATTCAGAGCGATGGTGTCCCAAAAGGCTCACGTCTTCAAGCTTCTGCTTCCGAGTAACCAATATGATCTACTGGAATCGAACAGATGCATACCAAACGCTTGCTAAGAGCCGGCAACGACAGAGGCCCGGAACTGTTCAAGTGCTGACAAGTGGCCACCTTCGCCAAAGCCTAGAAAAACGCTGAGTGACTTGATCTGCGAACTACGCCAATTTGAGCGCATGCAACACTACTTCTTTCGCAGAGAAAGCTGTAGTTGAGCAAACAGCGTCACCGAATGTTGGAGGAGTCCTCGCCCAGACACATCAGTGCTGCACTGAATGGAGGATTAAACCTGTGAATCGATTCCCTATCTCAAAGCTAAGCAAGTCCTTGGCTTCGAAACTATCTGGCAAGATTCTTTGCCTCAGTACGTCTAACATGCCCCCACCTAACAACATTCGCAGCCTGACGTTCCTCAACAGGTAATACCGCGACCCACTTTGCCCGCCGGACAGCGCCTACTACATGCGCAGCAACTTCTTCGGAAACAAGGCCGCCGTCCTCGTCGACCATGCCGCAGGCCACACCTCATCGGGATCGCAGGGTGCTCTTTCTGGGCTCAAGGGCTTTCCCAGCCTCGGCGTCTTCGATATCGTCTTCTGCTTTTCCAACCCCAACCAAACGCCCGAATTTGACAGCGTCTATCTGCCCCACCTTCCGCCTCTTATTGATCGTGGCGCTGGCTACGCTGGGTTGTTACCGAATGGATTTGGTGGGGTGAATAACGTCCCGGCTTACCCTATTCCTGGGCAGACGGTTTGATTCCTATCTCCTGGATGCGCAAATCTGCTTATATGGAGGGCCAGGCTAAAACGCATCTACTATCTCCTGGTCATCCACGAAGCCGCTATCTTCGATATCGTCCTCGAGGCAACCCCGAGTCGCTGGAATCATGGGGCTATCGATTGGGTTGTCGATAACTTTGCTGTCAGGGTCGTGGACCTCAACAGGTGCAGCTGGAAGAAGTGGACTGGGATATATTAGCAATACTCGAGTTTGCATATGCATGCTAATGCTTACAATAAATCGTTTGCAGATTTCGCAACGTCGGTTTGGCGCTCCATGCATTCTCTGAGAAGGCCGATCAGGTGGATCATTTTCTCAGCGCGGATTTCCATGTCGTCGCAATCGCAGTAGACGAGCTCCTTCTCTATGTTAGCACTCAACTGGCGGAGCGTTTGGGTGCTGCGATACTTACGTCAACCGCTGAGGGCTGAAGTGCGGCATACAAACGTTCCAGCGACTCGCTGTGCCTGCAGACAGCGAGCAAAACATTGCCGCAAATTTGGGGAAGCATCGTCGTCGTCGTCGTCGTCGTCGGCTCCGGCTCCGGCGCGCTCACAGACTCATACTTCTCCTCCGAACCGTCAGTTCTGCGACCAAACCCTTCATCATCCTCACATACCGCAGTCTCCATCCGGCCCAGACGCAACCCCCGAGCCGCCTCCCTCATCCGCTCGCCCATAGCCTCCAACTCATTCACGATATCCACCACGCGCTCCATGTACTCGGCCACCGACTTCGCCGGCCGCGCGCGACTCCTCGCCCGCACAAAGCGAAAGACGTCGAGCACCACGGCGCCCAACGCCGGCAGCACCACAAGCAGCGCGCCCAACGTGGTCCCCGCTCCCAGTGCAAAGTCCTCGACGACCCGCATGGCGGCGACCACGGGCCTCACGCGCGGCACCCGCTCCCCCACCACGCGCACCACGCACTGCAGCGCGAGCCACGCCGCCGCTACCTGGAGCACGAACACGGGCGCCGCGGCAAGGCTCATGCTGGCGTCCGCGGGCCGGAGCGACAAACGAAGACGCGAGCGCGAACGAAGGGACGACGAGCCGAGCACGTCGAGTACGATATGCAGGATCTCAGTGGTAGAACGGTGGTACAAGAGATGACTTTTGGCAGTTTCGGGCGGGCTCCCCGCCACCCAATTAAAAAGGCGGTGTGGTGCGGTGTATTGTGGTGCTGCGGGCTGTTTTGGGAGTAGGGGACTCGCGTATGCGAGGTTCGCTGTACAAAGTGCGGGAATAGTGGGGAACGGGCCGGTGCCGGGCTGGGGGCTTTCGTACCGGCGATGGAGATGTGTCGTACTGCCCGAGAAGGGTTTGCGCGTTTCGCGATGAAAATAAGAGTGATCCGGACATGTCTAAGCTGGTTGTGGGGACGATCTCAATATATTCGCTGGGGATGGATTCGCGGGGTGCGCTCTCAACCCAAGATGTGCGGGAAACAGGGGAATTTGTTGATATGCATACAAGAGGACAAGTTCGGAAGGTACGCGCTTCGTAAGAGATAGGGCAAGTGGATAGACCAAGGGGCTAATGCGAACGGCTGCAGTGTTGAGACCTATTGGCGCGTTAGTAGCTAACTGGATGCATCGCTACCGCTGCGTGTACGCAAAAACAAAGAACAATTGGTTCACGGGAGAGCGAATAGAAGAAAGGCCATGATATCTCTAGCTCGTCTCTACCATTTCGAAACCGAGACTGCAGATGTTCTGCAACGAGCGCCGTGACAGTCGGTCATATTCGCATTCTAGCATGATAAACAGGTGGGGTATATAGTAACGACGACAAACAGAACCAATCAAGGCAACAGACTACCAAGAATGCATATAGATTTTCCCCCTTCACCCGCGCTTCCGCTGCACAGTGACAAGCAGCACGAACGCAATGACCCGATACACGACACCCAACGCGACGAGAACACTGCAAGACGTTAGCTCTCCAGTCTCTGCGAATAAAACGAGCCGCAACTTACCCCATATCCAAGCCGTACTGCCCCAGATTGAACCCGGTGACTCCCTTTGCCAAATCCAGCATGTACAAATACTCGAGCGGCAGCAAGCACTGGCTGAAATACGCCTCGGTGAACCACACGCCGGGGCTCATCCTCCACAAAAACTCCAAGTGCCATTCCTTCACCGTGCTCAGCGGGGGCGCCACGCCGCCGAGGATGCCAATAATCAGACTCGCCATGACGGCAAGCAGGGGCCCGTCCTCGCGCTTGACCACCATGCCGATGCACGACGCCAGTCCGTACACGCAGAAGAAGTAGAGCAAGTTGGCGACGAACATATCCGGCCAGTCCATCAGCGGCGTCGCCAAGATGCCCATGAAGACGCTAAAGTGCAAGCTCGCGATGAACAGCCGCGGCAGCACGCTCACCATCTTGCCGACATAGTAGGCGCTCATGCTGTGCCCGGACGCCGCCTCGCGGTTGAAGATGAGCTTCTCCTCGCTGAAGACCTTGACGGCGGGCGCCGAGGCCGCCAGCCCGATGGCCATGGCGCCGAGCAGGCCCAACTGCGGCGCAGACGCGTAGTTGACGGCGTGCGACAGCATCGAGAAGCTGTCGTGGTAGATGCCCCGGAAGAGCTGGCCCTTTGCGGTGAAGGCGCTGAGCCCGATGATGCCGCCTGCGAAGGCGCCCGTGCCGATCTCGAAGAAGAAGCTGTTCTTGAGGCGCACTTGCTGCGTGATGCTGCGCTTGCAGCAGTAGTAGACTTGGGCGTACCAGGAGGCGCCGCGCTTCTTCATCGTTTGCTTCAGCTCGGCTTCTTGGTCGGCCGTGGAGACGATCGAGACGGGGCGGGGGCGCTTTGGGGCGGCGAGGGCTTCTGGGTAGGACTGTGCTGGCGCACCGTAGGTGTCCTCGGGAAGAAGGTGCTGTGGTCGCGGAGGGCTGTGGAATGGAGCTGGGCGCTGATGGCGAGTCCGCCAGTTCTCGATGAGCTTGGCGACGGGAGTCTCCGACAGGGCGTGGTCGCGTCTGTACACGCCTCCTTCGCCGTTGATGATGTCCATGATGACATCGGCAGGGTTCGCCCGCGAAGGGAACGTGAATCCTAAGGAGTCGAAATATACGGGAGCCTCCGAAGTAGGTCCAGCGTAGATTTCGCTACCAAGACCGAGAAGCAAGATGTTGTCAAAGCCGTGGAAAATCTGCTCGCGAGGCTGGTGGATAATCGTGATGGTCGTGACGCCGAGCTTGGTGATGGCCTTCAGCAGCCTCATGATTGACGAGGCGGACGTTGCGTCGAGGCCCGATGTCGGCTCGTCGAGGAAGATACACATGGGCGCGGCAGCCAGTTCCATTCCGATGCTCACACGCTTCCTCTGTCCGCCAGAAACAACAGGCTTGTTGGCGTCGCCAACCAGCGAATGCTGGACGTGGCTCAGACCGATACAGGAGATGAGTGCGTCCACGTAGGCCTGGATATCTCTGTCTTTCCAGGTCATCGGGAGCCTGCATCGCGCAGAGTGGAGGATGTTCTCGCGGACAGTGAGTTCCGGTATCACGATATCGTCTTGGGGAACAAAGCCGATCAGCTTCTTGTACTTGGCCATATCCTTCGGATGCCCGTTGACCTTGATCACGCCACCAGTGTGGCGAGTCTTTCCCATGAGCACGTTGAAAAACGTCGATTTTCCGGCCCCAGAACCGCCCATGACAGCCCACATGGAGCCGCTCTGGATGTAGCCACTCACGCCCTTTAGAATCTTCTTTCCGGGCTGGGGCTCGAATTCCAAGCCTTCGAAATCAAACGACAGCCCGACGTCCTTCGTCTTGATCAGCCGTGCAATGTACCGCATGAAGACCTGGAAATCCGGGTTCGCGCTCAGATCATCGTGGTCCTCGGGCTGGTTGCTCCCCTTCGTGATGAGCTCGATATCGTCATCGTCGAGATCCTTGTCGTCCGGGTTCGGCACCGCGGCATACTTCTTCTTCCTGCCCTTGCGCCACGCCGAGATGAAGAAGCCTAGGCCGACGACGATCCCGAGCACAATGTCGAAAGCGATCATGAAGCCAAACGGCACCGTCACAATTTGGCGCTGCGCTTTCGCCGGACATATCGCGCCGAAGGAACATTTCCACGGCTCGAAGCTCCCTTCGGGGCAAAAGCTGCCTAATGATGGTTGTTAGCGTGCAAGTCCCGGTCGCTGATTCATCGCTCGCGTACCTTTGGGGCACTCGATTTGCTCTTTGCCTCCTTTGGGGCAGTAGTAACCAGCTCGGCAAACCATGGGCTCAAGCAGGCCTTGCGGCGCACAGGACTTTCCCATCATTCTTAGGGCTTGGCATGTGAAAGACGGCGGGCAGTATCTGTCTCACACATCAGATCGCTTTTCGAGATGCTACGTTCTGGAAATCGTACTGTGGGGGCGCATTGTCTGTGCTGTTGGGACAGAAGAATCCCGGGTTGCAGTGATCCTTGTCCGCAAGGAGAATCGGCATGGACCCATTTTCTGCATAGCATCCGGTCGTCGAACTGTTCAAGACGCGATACGAGCCCGCGGACTCCTTGGTCGAGAAGTTCGTGTACGACTTGCCATTGGGCATGAGAATGCCTTCTGCGGGAATGTCTATAGGAATCGCTGTCGGTTCCGCGGTTCCGACGGGACTTGGAATGGCCTTGGTGGCGTCCTCGGGCCGGGTATCTTTGGAAGAACTCATGGTGAAGCTGGACGGGGGCAGACGTGCGCCAACGTGAGAATTGCGGCGCGAGGCGCAGATATAGGACTGTTGACATTCATTGTAAGAGACGCGCCTTGACTCGACTGCGTACCCTTGCAAGCTGAGCAGTAGGGCTTATGCTCTAGGTGATCGCCGTTGAGGCTGGTGGGTCTGGCTACTCGGGCGTAACCAGCTCCAGGTCGCAGGGGGCGGTGTCATGCCGCACACCTGCAGCCTCCATAGTAAATTGCAGCGAGGGATTAGTACTGCTCTAGGAATTCGTTGATGGTCACCATTGTCCAGGTGTAAGACATCGTAGGACGTACGTTAGAAGAACCTTTTTTTTAGACGGGATGGAAGTTACATAGGTATCGCGCGAAAACCCCTTGGTCAAAGCTTGGTATCCAACCCTTGCATAGCCCTATCTGGAAAAGCTTAATTGGGAATGTGCTGTACAAACATTGCTCCGTGCCGCAGCGCTCACAGCCGTCTACGGCCGTGACGCTGCGCAACGCTTGTACCGTAATCCCCCCCATCGATCGCGAACAAGTTGCCATCTCAAGAGATACACTCCTCCGCCAACGCACTGCACCAGGCGACCCCCATCAGCACGCCTTGGTGAGTACAGGCTCGCAAGCTCAAGTCGGCCCACGGAGCCACTCCCGTAAGGCTGTATCTGTTCAGGTCGGTAACGACGATAAAAGAGATCCTAAGAATCCCGTAAGGATATCTTTTATCGTCGTTACCGACCTAAACAGATTATACGACAACTAGCATAAATTATAAAATAATAATTATATAATAACTAAAGGGCGTACTAAATAAATATATAATAGAGTAGAGATACTAAAAATAAAAAAATAATATTAAATAGTAGTAAAGATAAATACTAACTATAATACTATAATAAAGAAAAGTTATCTAAATACGTTTTATTTACTATTTTATATTTTTACTATTATTATATCTACTATACCTACTAAAAATTACTAAAAGTGTATTTTTTATAATTAATAATTTTTATATTATTACTTTTTACTATATAGGAACGTAGTATAGTCTAGACCTAATTATAAAATATTATAGTTTAAATAGTAAAAAGCTCTAAAAACTTAATATAAAATGCTAAAAAATTATTATTAATTATACTATAATTTTTATTAAAAAAATACTATTACTATACTTAATTTACTAGAGTTATATTTTAAAATTTTAATAAAACGCGTTAGTAAAAATTCTAGTTTATTATAATAGATACTTATAAAATAAAATAAAAATATATAGTCTTCTATATAAACGCTATATAAAAAAATAGAAAATAGTACTTTAAATAATAATAAAAAAAATTAAATAATCTTAATACTATAGATAAAAATATTTTTTAAAAAAATTAGATTAGTTAATAATTATTAGTTTTAGGACCTAATAAAACTAAAATAAAAGTAGTAATTAATTAAGTTAATTTTATAAATAATTATACGTAATATTAATAAAGCGACACAACGGCTCTGTATCGAAGAGCGGAATCCCGTAAGGCTGTGCCGCGCGTGCACTGTCCCAATCACGCTCCCACATGCGAGGCTTTATCCCCAAGCGGAATAGCTTCGGTAGCGAGAGGGGGCCAAAAAGCGGCGCAGCGGCACGTGTTAAAATAGATCCAGGGAGTGGACCCGGACGGTTGCTATGCGAGCGAGACGAAATGCCTCAAGCAGTATACAGTACCACGATAAGCATGTAGCGATTTTACTCGAGGCTTTAATCCGGCACGCGGACCCGTCCGGGTTAACCCCAGACCAGCGACTCAGCTTTGCGTCGTCCGCCGCGCAAGAGTAAAAGCCTCGCGCTAGCCATCTTCTCAGCCCAAGAATTACGATTTCCTATCGACTCCGCCATCTACTCGTTCCAGATCACCGCCGACAGCCCGTCTTCCTCCCCAGCCCGTCCCGGCGTCGCAACCGCCACACTCGCAACCAGACTGCCCAGCTTCCCCGTCGCAGGATCCCGGTTGATAATCGCGACATTGGAACTCGTCTGCCCGCCCACCGCCACCAGCGTGCCCGCCTTGTTGATCTCGAACGTCCGGATGTAGTACGCGTACCCGTTCGCGGCCTCCATCCACGCAATCTTCCCCGTCGCGGGATCAATCGTGTACGTCGCGATCGAGTCCTTCTGGCTGCCGAACGTCTGATCCGCGCGGTTCGCTGCATACAGGAAGTTGCCGAATGTGCGGAGCTCAGCGGCCTTGGTGGTGGGGCCGCCCTTGGTGCCGGGCGCGTACGTCGAGAGCGTCTGCAGCTTGGTGAGCGAGAGGCAGCCGCCCGCGCCGCTGGGGTACGTCACGGTCCAGGAGGAGACGGAGTTGGCGAGCTCGTTGACCGTGTAGAGGATCTGCGGCTCGGCCGCGTTCTTGTTCGTCCAGAAGAAGGTGCCGTGGCGGGGGCCGTCGCCGGGATCGGCTTTGCCGGAGCCGCACGCGGTGAGGGCGCCCGTGTTGGCGTTGATGCTGAAGATGCGGATGAGGTCTGCGCCGAGGTCGGGCACGAGGAGGAACTTTCCGGTTGGGTCGAGCAGTGCTTCGTGGGGGTGGGCAACGTCCTGGCGAGGGTTGGGGCCTTTCTGAGCGAGGGTGAACTTCTGCGTCGATAGAGGCCTCATGCTCCCGGATAGGGGGAGCTTGTAGGTCGTGAGGGTGGAAGGCGAGCTACGTGATGTGAGCGTTTGCTTGATCGGGATGGTGGAACGACTCACTATTCTACGGTAGCAACGAAGCCCTTGCCGTCCGATCCTCCATACAGCGTTCCATGGACGGAGTTGCCGGTCGTCTTGCCTTGCGAACTGAGCGTGAGTTTGCCATCACTGCCAACAGCGTACTTCGCCATGCTGCCACTGCCCATCCACGATTCGTCGAAGCAGTACAGGCTCTTGTCATCGGGATACAGCTGGAGCCATCCCGGCGTAGTACCGCATCCTGTTACTGGTGATCCGACGGTTAGACTACCAGCACTACCACTGGGAGTAAACGTCAAGGTGTACAGTCTCCCGGTGTAGTGCGAGGCGATCAGCGTTGCTGGCGAAGCGGTGGGTGCCGAGAAAGCAGTCGACACGAAGCCGAAACCAGCCAACAGGGACAAGGACGCTCGATACATGGTGATTGAACAGCCAGCAGACGGCTCCCGTGTGTGGCTCGGTCCCCGAGACCACGGAGGCTGTGTGGTCTTTATGTGGTCGCGAGCGCGACACGGCGCATTTGCGGGGTCTCTTCCATGGTGACTGACCTGATTTAATGTATTAACCGGCACATTGGATCGTTATAACATCCTGGAATTTAACCTCGCTCATAAGGATAGAGTGCGGAACGGTTCGGCACAGGAGAGATTCACATAAATTGCAAGCCCGCGAGGCTAATGTACCACCGGTACTCGAGCATGGTCGTAATTCAGCTAAAGAGGCTAGACCTGACCCGTGACATCGAATTCTTCGCTCCGAAAACGTGGCTGCTGGGATTCCGGATACGTAGGTTAATTGCAGGAACACGCTAGGTCATGTTCCAAGGACCACACGGTAGACAGTTAGCGGTCCGCAAATCCGCGAATGAAAACAATCTCCCCTTCATGTGTATAAGGATGGGGCCTGGAGTTGACACAGAGTTATGTAGAGAGGGTATGTCAAAGGACTGACGTGCGCAACGAATCGCAGTGTTCGGAGAGATTTGGGGTGGACGCTAAACTATTCATAGAATAGCTTCAAAAGGCCTCAACCCCGTCAATACATACAGAAACAACATCCCACAGAAGAATCATAAGAACTGTTTTTCCGGCTGACGAGGACACGCCCAGCTACACCTTCCGCATGGCACACTGTAAGGAGTAGGACAGTGTCCAGCGCTATAGGCGAGGCGTCGCGTTGCGTTTAGACCCTTTAGGGGGTCACCAGAAAATAGGTCCGTTGCGAGGCCATTGCAAAGCAAAAACACCAAAATGCATTCATGCACAATCGTCAGTCGTGATCTATATATCCGTATCCCCATCCTGTAGAATGCTCAAAACTTTTTCTCCGCACGATAAGCAGCTTACTCGTCACTCCTCACCACCTCGTCATCCTCGTCCTCGTCTTCCCCAAACTCAACGCCGTACTCGCCGCAGATATCCCAGCGGTCGCCCTGCGCCGCGCGACTCACGTACTTGGTGAAGCGCAACACATTCCTATCCCTCAGCACAATCGCCAAACTGTTCCACGCCGCAGGCTGGCTAAACAGGATCCCGTCGTCCTCCTCATCCTCCGCGCTCTTGTACACGGCCGGATCGGCCTTTGCTTTACGGCGTTGTCCGGCGCCCGTGGACGTGGACGTGCTCGGGCCGGGTGCGCCCGTGTCCGTCTTGTTGTCGTCGTCTTCCTCGCCCGCCATGTACATCTCGTACCCGCCGACTTCTTCTTCCGGTTTTGGCGTCGGGGCCGGGGCTTTGCCGTTGGGTTGGCTCGACGACGAGTCGTTGGACTGCGGGCGTGCGTCGTCGTCTGCGTCTTCGTCGCCCCAGCCGGTGGACGGCGTGATGCCCAGGCAGACTTCGAGCTGCGGGTCTTCCTCCTCGTAGGCGGTGGCGAGCGTGTAGTCCATGCCGCGGCGGAAGCGGCGGGCGAGGATGTTGCTCTTGGTCAGGGTGATGCCGGTGACGAGGGAGAGCCACTTTGTGAAGGCGGGGTGGGGGAAGAGGACGTCGACGAGGTCGTCGTAGGGCGTTAGGTTGGCGTTGTCCGGGTAGTTTGTCTGTATGGGCTGTACTGCTTTGCGGTAGAGAAAACGGTGCTTGTGGGGTGGGCGCGCGACGCCGACTTCGGACTGCTCGGTGAAGAAAGGGTTCGCTGACAGGCTTGGGTTCTCTTCGTGGTCTTTCGACTCGAGGTATTCGCGAAGGCGCGCGCAGAATCTGGGCGACAGGAATTCGGCTAAGCGCACCGACGACTCGTCCGAGAACAACCGCGTAATGTCTTCGACGGTATCGGGGACGAGGTAGTTGGGGTTCATGTACTTGAGCAGGAAGTCCATCTCGTCGGCGGTCATCTGGTCGTCCTGCGCTTTGGCCTGGGCCTCCCAGTGCGGGTTGTCGACCCAGTGTGGCTGGGGTTCGTCGAACACGTCGGCCTTTCCACCCTGCAACTGAGCAAGAGAACTCCGCTCCGCAAGCTTCTCTTCGAGGCCTTCTTCATAGCCGTCCTCGCCTTCTTGAGGAATGTGGAACCACCCGCTGATGGCCATACGTATCCGACCGCCGTCTTCCTCTTCGGTCTCGCCTGGGGCCCGCTTGTACACTTCCTCGACGTCGTGGAAGCTCTCCCCGGGTTGCACGGTGAAAAAGGACAGCTGGTTCCACGCGGGTGGTATGACGGCTGTGAAGTCGGGCTGCGGCACCTTCACAGTGTCTCCATCGGCGGTCTTCAGGTCCTTGGTCGGATACAGGCGCAGTGCACCACCCCACTCCGGCTTCCACGGGCGATCGGGGTCCAGCAGGTAGAGGATCCAGCTCACACGGCGGCTGCCAATGACGTCGTCGTGGCACAGGAGATGGCATCCCGGCGTGTACACGTTCTGCCCGACTTAGTATGCGGTCCAACCCAATGCGGTCTTGCGCAAACGTACCACTGCCATGTCGGTCTTCACCCCGCTCAGCGGCCCCGAGCCGGTGATGGAGGAGAGGTACTTGCGAAACGCGGAGGAGTAGAGCGAGTCGCGGAGGGTCAGGAGCGAGGGCAGCCGCTGGAGGGCATCGTCGTCGAGGCCGTCGAGGTTGGCGAGGTCGCCCGACTGGTGGATCTTGTAGATGTCCGTCTCCTTGGGCGTGAAGGAGATGCTGTCGCGGATCTCGTTGCGCACATTGCGGAGGAGCTGGTCGTCGACGAGATTCTGGATTACGGCGTGCTTGTATCTGCAGGACGTCTTGGTGGGGGGTTCAATTGCGCGAGAGAAGGGACGTACGGCTGCGAGGCGGCGTAGCACTTGGCGTAATCGGCTAGGAGCTTGTCGTCGAACAAACCCCTGCGGAAATTCTTGCGCGCCTCGTCGTCGGAAATGGCACGTTTCTTGGACTTGCCACTGGGCGGCGCGTCGTGCTTGCGCTTCATGGTGCACGGCGGGCGGTTGTTGGAAGCCGAGGAGCGAAGACGGCCGAAGCTTTTGAATTCTTGGGACCCGCCCGCCGGGGCTTTGACGGAAACCATCTCACACCAGGGTGGCTCGATCGAGATGCCACCGAACGACGCCAAGCTGGCCCCGCAGCCTTGACCATGGCCGTGGGTGAACGGCCTACTTGCCTCCGGGGCGGCACTTTTCCTCTGAACCGTCCGTTGGAAGGAATGATTAGTGTTCTCAGGCGAGCGCACACGCACGCCGGTTGGCTGCTTGCGTGGCGGAAGACATGATTACACCGCAGCCAACGACGCTCACAGCGCAATCCATCCCAACGGCATGCAAGACGGGTCGCCGGAATTGCTGCTTTTCGCCCATGTACAGGGGCAGTCGGCGGGGGTTAAACTTTGTATACGAGCTTCGCTGGCGCCAAGCCGTGCGGGCATCCTGTCTGACATATCTCCAACCTACTCCGCGGCCCGCCCGTCCTCCAGCACCAGCATGGCCGCCATGGCCCTCTCATACGTCCACATGGTGACGGCGCTTGCCGGCGCAGCCTTGAGCAAGCTGACCGTCAGCCCGCGATACATTCCCCGCATGCCCTCGTTCCTCGCAATGGTTGCCAGCGTGCTGAAGATGCCCGTATACACGGGTATGTTGCGGTGTACGTATCGCGACCGCATGGGACCCTGGACTTGGAGTCGCTTTCGCGTGGTATCGAGCGGGTAGACGGCGGTCTTGGAGAGCACGCTCGCAACAACACCGGTAGCCGCGTCCGAGCCGCCGAAAGGGAGGGCAAGCGGCGAGCTCGCTATCATGGGCTTCAGGCCCTCGTAGCTAGCAAAGAAGAGGCCCATGTAGGGTACAATCTGGCTGACGCCGGCACCGAGGCCGCGGAAGTAGCCTGTGGGGCCTTCGTGTTCGGCGATGTGCCGTATCGAGGCGAGGATGGAGGAATAGACGCGCTCTGTGCCCTGCGCTGCAAACCGCGTTCTCAGTAGATCGAGCGGGTAGGTCGCCGTGGTCGCGCACGCGCCGGCCGCAGCACCGCTGACGAAGGAGACGGCCGAGCCATGGAGGCTATACGGTTGCGGTATCGACTCGAGAAGGGCAGAGATGTACTTGTAGGCGGAGAACTGCACACTGCCATAGCACAGGTACATGGCCTCGGCCGGTATGTTGCCCTTCCATAGCGCCGTGAGGCCTTCTTCGCGCAAGATGTACTTCAATGTGCCGATTGTCCCTTTGTATGTCGGCCCCTGAATACCGCGCGTGCTCAGAGGGTCGGAGAGCGAGTGGACCTGGAGCTGGAGGCGGATCTTGATGACGTCGAGAGGTGCAATTACGAAGCTACGGCGAGTCAGCATAGAGGGTTCATTGTCGAGCGTGGGACTTGCCGTGAGACGAGGCCGGCGATGGCGCCTGCGACCACGACCTGCCGCTGTGAGCCCTATACCGCCGCGTCAGTATGGCCGTCTCCCGTTATCTTCAGACGGCTTGTACCTCATGCTTGAGCTGGGCAACGTCCCCAGACATGCGCTCAGGCCTCTGTCAGGAGGCTATCACACCACAACGAGCCAGCGCGATCAGACGGTCTAGAAGCTGGCGCTGGGCAGGCGGAAAGAAGCAGAGCGGGTGTTGTTTGTTACCTCGGCTTCCGCCGGGCTGAGCAGGTAAAAGGTGCTTGGCCCTCCGCGAAGTGAATCGTCATCCCGTCATGGCTCTGCACGCCACCGCCCGTCTGACCGTCCGATCGGCATCGCACCATGTCGCCCGTGCTGGCACCGCGACATGCACGCGACGAGCCTACGCGACCGCGCTCTTCAGCGGCCCTTGGACGGTAACGACGCCTTCGCGCGACTACCACCCCACGCCCGTACCGCGGGAGAAGCTCGTCCACAGCCCCGCCAATGCAGGCCAGTTCGACGACCATGCCGTGCACACGGTTGCCGTGAGCATCGACGACAGCCCGCGCGAGTTCGATGCCGTCTTCCTGCGCGACAGCTGCACCTGCCCCCGCTGCGTCGATCCGCACAGCAAGCAGAAGCTCTTCCTGACGTCGGACATACCCCAAGAAATTGAGGGCACCTCGCGGATAGTGCAAGATGCCGAGAAAGGCTGGGCGATCGAAGTGGAGTGGCGGCATGATGTGCCAGGATACGATGCTGAGCATCGCACAAGACATTCCCTCGACTGGCTACGGCGGGCGCTGAACACAGAGGTGGAGCTCCGCGGCGGTGTGCGCTACGACGACAGAGTGCTCTGGGACAGGGACACCATCACCACGAACAACAAGTGGATCGACTACAGCGACTGGATGGGCGAAGACGAAATCCTGTTCGACGCGCTCAGCCACCTCAACCGATACGGCCTGCTCTTCCTCCGCAACGTCCCCGAGTCGGAAGAGTCCGTCGTCGACATCGCAGGCCGAATCGGCACGCTCAAAGACACCTTCTACGGCCGCACCTGGGACGTCCGCTCCAAGCCCCAGGCCGAGAACATCGCATACACGCCGCAGTTCCTGGGGCTGCACATGGACCTCCTGTACACGTCGAACCCGCCGCACCTCCAGCTCCTGCACGCCCTGCGCGCCCGCACGCCAGGCGGAGAGTCCTTCTTCAGCGATGCTTTCCACGCCGCGAAAAAGCTGCACGACGCCTCGAAAACCCACTTCAGGAGCCTCTGTACCTTCCCGGTGACGTACCACTACCACCACTCGGCACACCACTACCATTACACGCGCCCGACCATCGAACTCCACCCGTATCCCAAGTACTCGGAGCCGACAAATCTCGCCCTCCACCGCGTAAACTGGTCGCCGCCCTTCCAGGGCCCCTTCGAAGCCCGCATCGGCACCTCGTCTCCCGCGTTGCGGAACTACCTTGCTGCCTCGCACGCTTATGAAAAGTTACTGTCCGCCGAAGAGCATCTATTCGAGTATAGGCTGAAGGAGGGCGAGTGCGTCATCTTTGACAACAGGAGGGTTTTGCATGCCCGAAGGGCCTTTGACGCTACAAAGGGCGAGCGCTGGCTCAAGGGTGCCTACGTCGACGACGACGTCTTCTTCTCCAAGCTTCGCGTCCTGGAAGAGAGGTTTACCGGGAAATGGGTCGCGGACGGCGTGGTACGGCCCGCCATAGCCTGATTTCCCTACCTCATCACCATAAGCATTTGCAGAGGAGAAGCGGCCAGCTTGCATAGCGACTATCACGATCTAGCAGGCTACGACCAAGCATCTCAATTCAATCCAGATGTCTCGGATCCTACCCAGAAGATTGCGTGATGACGTCTTGCTAACACGCTTCCACATCCACCTCCGTGCTCACCGTCCAAGCCTCTCCATTCGACTCCCCCACCCCCTGCAACGCATAGGCACTCACCAGCGTATCCCCCAAACACGGACTCCACGCCTCTTCCCCCTCGGGCGCTATGTGCACGTTGACGTCGCGCGAAACGGGGCCGCGGACACGCTCTTCGTATGAGGACTGCCTGCACGTCAGATGACGACGCTTTTGGCGTCCCAGGATCACGTGGCATGTATGGCAGACGTCGGACTTACAAGCGGGACCTCTGGCTGTGAAGCGAGCGTGTAGCGCGTGGAGAACGTCACGGAGGACGAGGCCGGGACGGCAAGGAAGCCGCGGACGTCAGTCCCAGCGCTGGCGATGCGCGCGGAGAACCCGGCTGGGATGCCGATGCGGGTAGTGGCGTTGCAGCCGGAGGGATGAGGCGCGAAATCGGACAGCATGTGGAGCAGTTGCAGCGTGCGCGAGGATTCCGTGGTATTGGCGCGGGTTTTGACGACGGCGGTGATGGACGCGTCGCATCCTGACATGGTCGGGGCGAATGCAGTCGGGGAAGCCGCGGCGAGGCTGCTGAGCAGGGCGATGAGAGAGAGGGGCTTCATCGTCGTGCTTTCTGTGGCATGGAAGCTTGACGATAGGAAGGCGAGCTGGTCGGATAAGACCTTGTTGTCGAACTGCTTTTATGCTGCTACACCGCGTATCTTGTACCGTTTGCTCGTGAAGAGGGCGTTGTGTTGCAGAGCGCATATTGGAGCTTGTTTAGCCATGGGCATGGCAATACCGGCTTCGGACTCGGGGTGGTGTTCAGTGAGAAGAGAGTGGTGAAGTGCCGCTGATTGGTCGTTTCATTAGCAGTTCATTTGGCTGCGTGCGTGGGAAGGAGTACGCGTTGCACCGCGCATGTCCATTGTACGAGGGCTTTACCATGCCATGTCAAGAATGGCCGACGGGTGTAGGAAATTAGAAGGCCGAGATGCTACGGCGTACTGCAACACGTGGAGTGCTCGGACTGTTACGAAAGCGAGAGCTTTGCATACTCCTCGCAAGCTTCGATGAGTTTCTTCTTGGTGCTCGGCTCCTTTGCGACATGTTAGTGGCGCCTCTCATGAAGTACCAGCGGTGCCATGAGTACTCACCGTAGCCGCATGCCCAGCATCATCAGCCCAGTAAAACTTCGCCTCGGGAAACACTTTGTGCAGTTCCCACGCCGTGACAGGCGGGCACACAACATCGTACCGCCCCTGCACGATGGTCGCTGTTCGACCGTCAGCCCAGCACTCCCCACACCCATCCCATCCATCATCAGCCGCAGGAAGATCTCCAACTCACTCGGAATATGCCTGATCCTATCGACATTCTCCCTCCGCAGCAACTGGCCCTCCTCCAACCACGCCCCATGCACAAAATAATGCATCTCCATCCTCGCATGCGCCAGCAACCACGTCGGATCCTCCAGCGCCTCCATCCCGTCCTCGTTCGGATACAGCGTGCTAATCGCCACCTCCCACGCATTCCACGCCCTCGCAGCCGGCAGACTCACGCCCGGATCCTCCGACATCAGCCGCCTGCGGTACGCCCCGATGTGATCCTCCCGCTCCCCCTCAGGCAAGAACTCGATAAACGCCTCGTACTTGTCCGGGAACAGTATGGCGGCGCCCCCAGGGGCGTTGGTCCACTGCAGCTCCCGCGCGCGCACGGCGAAGACGCCGCGCAGGACGAGGGCGCCGACGGCCGCGGGGTGCGTCTGCGCGTAGGCGAGGGCGAGCGTGGAGCCCCAGCTGCCGCCGAAGACGAGGTGCCACTTGGGAATGCCGAGGTGCGTGCGGAGCGCTTCGAGGTCGGAGACGAGGTGCCAGGTGGTGTTGGCGGCGGTGCTGGCGTTGGGGCGGGACTGCCCGCAGCCGCGCTGGTCGAGGAGGACGACGCGGTAGAAGGAGGGGTTGAAGAAGGTCGTGTGGGGCTTGGAGGTGTGGCCGCCGGGGCCGCCGTGGAGGAATATGGCTTGGCGATGTTAGGAAGGAAGGGATGGACGGGGGGTTAGGGGAACGCACCGGGCTTTCCGTCTTTATTGCCATACTGCTGGTAGAATATCTCGTGGATGTCGTCGACTTTGAGCCAGCCTTGGTCCCAGGCATCGTCGTGCTGGTGGCCTGTGACGTGGGGCGCTTGAGCCATGGTGTACGGCAGTGTTTGCGAACTTCGGAAAGAATCGAGGAGTTTTGTTAGACGGTTTTGACGGTATTCCTTTTAAGCGTTGGAAGTAAGGCAGCAATGGGTGAGGTTGATATGTTTGTAAGACTGCCTACCCCGCGGCTGATATGGCGCGCCCCACTATGTAAATACACCTGCTCCTTTTGAACCCCGTACTCCGCATATTTCTGGTTTTACTCCGTTGTCGGATCCATCAAACAGCGGATATCCGGTCATTTCACTAAGACAATACATAGCTCGGTGCATTTCATCCTGATCGGTAACTGGAAATAGGTAATTCCTGAGAACTTGCATGTTTGCCGAGCATGTGTTTTGTACAGCACGGAATGGAAAACCTGTGGTATAGTCCTTCTCCGTATCATCGATCATGGGGTACGGCAATGTACTGAGCTTCACACATGGCGCTGCAGAGATTCTTCCCACTCCATCGAGGCTGCCTGCCAACTTTGTTGTAATCCACGAAGCTAGGGGTGCAACCATGGCTGACTGCATTAATCACTCTCTTCATCTGCAGATCAATAGATGGAATGGTCACTTACTGCCCAATAGCGCCAAAACCAACTTCCAGGTCCCTAGGCCGATAGAATGGATGTCTAGAATATACAGCGAGGACACCACCGCCAAATTTCGAGCCATGCATGCTTTCCATCCCCACACAATGTCACCCTACAACAGCGCCCGGACCTCTACACCTGCTCTCGGTCGCGATCCCACACCAGCAGCCTCGCTCTCGACCTCCGCCCACCGACGCTCCACATCCGGCTCGCACTGGTATGTCAGCAACCACTTCCCCACGCCATGCCACCGCCACGGCAGCGGATCCGAGCCATCTTGCAAGCCCCTCTCCGCCAACTCCCGGTCGCTTGCAGGTTTCCCTCTGCCATTGAACACCGAAAATGCCTCCAGAAGGTGGTCACGAGCCTCCTGTTCAGGCCCATCGTGCACATGGTAGAGATGCTGCTGCAAGTTTCCTCGCGCAACCACCCGCTCCGTGCGCTCCCGTCGACACCGCTCGTACACCTTGAGCGCCTTCTTTTTCTCGGCGTCGGACTTGCCGGAGAGGCGGCCGAGGCACAGGCCTAGGACGTGCCCGTCTTCGAGGGACATGCCCGCGCCGGACGCGAGATAGGGGAGCGTGGCGTGTGCGGCGTCGCCCAGGATGGTAAAGGCGCCGCTCTCGTGGGACCAGGTAGGGTTCAGGTTTGGCCGGATGCAGAGGCGCCACTTGGAGACCGACTCGCAGAGCGCGAGCAGCTTGGTGATGCGCGGGTCCCAGTCCTTGAAGAGGGCGCACATTTCTTCGACGTTGCCGGGCATGACGCTTTGGCCGGGTGGGATGTCGTCCGGGACTAGGAGGACCATGTTGAATTGCTTGCCGCCGCGGAGGACGTAGTTCACTGGCGTTTGTCAGCTTGATGGGAAGGTTAATGGATGGGAAGAAAATG
The DNA here is from genome assembly GCA_030770415.1 of Pleoardoris graminearum. NCBI lineage: Eukaryota > Fungi > Ascomycota > Dothideomycetes > Pleosporales > Didymosphaeriaceae > Pleoardoris > Pleoardoris graminearum. The sequence goes on along the minus strand of JASEKS010000059.1, from coordinate 92,894 downwards.
TAGTACCAGCGTGTGCGTCAGGACCCATCCAGTAGTTGACCTGCGGATCCTCGATAAACGTCCTCAGTTCAGGATCTTTCATCATATCCTCCGTCTTGAGTAGCAACCTGTATGCAAGGTCGCCCGTCAAGACTGGTGGATCGGGCCGTCCGAGCAGAATCTCTCTGCATCTGCTATTAATGCCGTCGGCACCCACGATCAAGTCTGCCCTCCTCTTGCCGCCATTTTCCAAGACTGCAACGCCGATCGTGCGTCCGTCTCTCGCGGTCTCGTACTCGATATCGGTTACTTTGGCGTTTACCTCTAGCGTCGCACCCAGCTCCTTTGCCCTATTCAGAAGCTCCAAGTGCAGGTTCGCGCGATGGAAGTCCCAAAACGGCGTTCCGAGCTCCGCGGCGTACTCATGGAAGTCCATGTGCGAGAGCTGCTTGCCTTTCCAGTGGATGTAGTTGCATTGCTTCGGTCGGGTGGCGTGCTTCCTGAGCTGCTCTTCCATACCCCATGAGAAGAGCACACGCGATGAGTTGGGCAGGACTTGGATGCCCGCTCCGATCTCGCCTATTTCCGCTGCAGATTCGAGGATGTGGACGTTGTGGCCTGCCAGGGCAATGGAAATGGCGGCCCCGAGACCGCCGAGACCAGCACCAATAATGAGTACCTATCGTTGTCAGGCTGTGACATTTTGGCTGAGATGAAAGAGCTCACATTGAGCTTGTTCACGGCATCGCGGCGCTGTTGCCAGATGATTTGGGGCTTTGGGCGACCCATTGCGTCGCCGTTGTCATGTGCTAGCTATATTCAAGACCGCAAGGAAGACAGGACTTTGCTCCGAGAGACGATGTGAGTGCAGACAGTTGGTTTGGGTATGGCCCCATGCGGGTACAAAAGTTCACGTAGCTGAAGGTAACGCGAGCACTTTCCGGAAGTAATATCGTCCAAGACTTGCTCTTATTGCAGCCATCCTAGCCCGCAAGTGACCACGCATTCCCTATCACCTTCTCCGCAACTACGCGGAGTTGCGTTAGCCTGTTCTCTGGCCAATGCTGAGTTGGCCAAAGGCGTGTGACAGCGTCAAGCCACCCCGTCGGACACTGGTGCGGAAGATAGGGAACGGGGCTTGATGGACTCAGATTGGCTCGAATTATAGCGTGAAATGTACGTTTGTTCCCATGCTGGGCACGCGCCGTGGAGAGTGGGGAGTGGGGGAAGGATGCGGGATGCGGGGGAGTGCCGCTGTTATCGATAAGAGCGGGGCTACGGAATGCTTCCGAGGAGTTCAGAATAGTATATGGTATAGACGTGAAAAGTTGAGTCACGACTTGCGAATAATTGGTAGCTTTCATTGTCTAAGCGCTTTGTAGGCTGGCACTGAAGCATGCGGATATCTAGAAGCCTGGGTTATACGCCTCGCCCGACTGCTGCTTCTTCAGAATCTCTCCTGCCGGTGCCGGCAGCTTCGCGCCTTCCGGTACCTTGTTGCGAGCCTTGAAATCGTCGCACATCTGCTCCATTGTGACCCACTCGACGCCCTCGTGCTTGTTGATATGCTCGATGATCCTGCAAATGTCAGCAATGTTCCCAGTTCCGTTCGAGAAAGCTAACCTCTCGTGCATGAGAATGACGTGCGGCCGTCCAGAGACATCAGGATGAATCGTCATCGGAAACACAAACTCATCGTACTCCCTGTAGAAGTAGTCAAAGTGGTCCATCCATATCGCCTCCACGTCCCGTGGGTTGACCCATCCGTGGCTGTTCGCTGCTTTCTTCATGAACATCATGGGCGGGAGGTCGTCAATGTACCAGCTGCCGGGTATCTCTACGAGACCGGTCTCCTCGCCCTTGACGAGCGGCTTCATCCATTCCTCGGCCTTCTTCGAATAGTCAATCTTCGTCCATGAGTCGCCTGTCCGTAGCCAATAGCACTTGTGGTCCTCTGCTCGGCAGTCAGTCTTTCCATCCAAGTCGCACGCATGCATCGTTTCTCACCATGCGACATGCTGTGGTCGTATTCGACGCCGTAGCTGAGCAGCAGATCGACACCCTCCTTTGAGGTCTCCCACCACGGCGTCACGCTTCCTCTGGGCGGCTTCCCACAGAACTTGGTCAGCTGCTTATACGTCTTGTCGAGCACGTCGCGCTGCTGCTCGAACGTCATGTCCGTCGGGTTCTCGTGCGAGTAGCCATGGAGCCCAATCTCGTGGCCTGCGTCTCGGACCGCTGCGCATTCCTCGGGGAAAGTGTCGAGCGTGTGGCCGGGAATGAACCATGTGGCTTTGATCTTGTACTTGGCGAAGAGCTTGAGGAGGCGTCGCGTGCCCTCGGTTCCGGCCCAGAGACCTGGACAATCTCAATGTTGATCTGGGAGCGTGAATGGGAAAACTTGCCTCTGCTGATATCGCTCGCAGAATCTTCTCCTCCATACGATCCCAGCCAGCCGGCAACGGCGTCGATGTCGACCCCGTAGCTCACGAGAACGCGCTTTTTGCCCATTTTCGCACTGTTCGCTATAGAGTTGCAGTAACTTTATGCAGCGAAAGCTTGCCAATAAAGTTTGCAATACTTTAATTGCACGATGCAGGGACAGACCATATGTTGGAGGGGTAGATAAAACTAGCGATAGCAGAGCTACCCCTCTCGTAGTTAGTAAGTAAAAACTAGACTAAGAGGTTTATAACGCGTTTAGATAAGCTTAAAATTGCTTTTAATTTAGTAAAGGATTATTAGAAAATATTTTTAAAAAAATCCTAAAGTAATTAGCACGTAGTTTAAAAATATTAAAAAGACTAAAACTAAGTATAGTATTTATAATAATATATATATATAACTTTAATAAGATAAATTTTTAAATAGGTATTATTAGCTTTATAAAAGGTATTATAGGTTTAAAGAAACGTATTTAATTTAAACTTATTTAACTAAATAATTAAAAGTAGATTACTATTATTTAAAGTATTTATACTACTAGTTATATAATTTTACTTTTTATTATTTATAAAGGGCGTATCTATATTTTAGCGTAGTATAAAAAAACGTTTATACTAAGTAATTAGAAGTTTTTAATTTTTAGGAATAGCTAGATAAATAACGCGCTTAATTTTAAGTAATTAAAGTATTTTAACGCGTATATAAAAGCGTATTAGGTAAAGAGATATTAACTACTTATTTTAAACAGCTATAAGAGCTATTTTAATTAATATTTTAAAAATTACTATATATATTTATATATTTATATATTAATCGAACAAATAGTGTGGCTGTAGTAGCTTAGGGCATTTAAAAATTACTATTTTAAAAATAATATTATTACGCTTTATATATCTACCTATTTATTATATATATTATAGCTACTAGAATAAAGGTATGTATATACTCCTCCTTTTTTAAAACCCCTTTTAGTCGCTCCGAGCCACTACAGCTATACTATTTATTTAATTAATATATAAATATATAGTTACTAGATATAGTCTACTTTTTACTATTAAAACTAAAGTATTTTTAATATATATAAGATTTAGTATACGGCTATATTTTTTATATTATTAAAAAAGGCTTTCTACTAGCATTTAAATATACGTATTTTAAAGTATTTATAAAAAAAAAACTATAAAAAGATCTTTTAGATATTTAGACTTATTTTTCTAAATACTATAGAGGTTCTTAAAGGCCTTAAAGTATAGCTATATATTTTACTAGAATTCTACCTACTTAAGATACTATAGTAATTAAAAACTTTAAATAATATATATTTTTTAACCTAGCCTTACCTGACTATTTCGACACATTAAGTATAAAGGTATATATATACTCCTCCTTTTTCGAACCCCTTTTAGTCGTCCTGAGTTACTACAGTCACACTTTTTATTCGATTAATATATAAATATATAAATAATATATTTAAATTTATATTATAGTTAAAGCTTATATACGAATTCTTTAGTATATTATTTATAAAAACTTAGACTAGCTTTACGTAGCTTATTAGAGGAGCTAAGTTAATACTATACTAAAATACGCTTATAAGCTCCTAGATTACTAAGCTTAAGGAGTAGTTAAAGGAGGTAACTAAGCGGAAATCGCGTAAACAGAAGTAGATTTAGAAGAGTAGTATAATAGAGTATAGTAAAAGAGTAGTATAAATAGCTAGTAAAGTATTTATAGTACCCTAACTATTAAAAAAGGCTTATAGTAGCAATAGTTACTAGTAGACTTAACTAGGTATATAGCACTATAAAAACTATAAATAGACTAGATATAATATATAAATATATTAAAAAAAGATAAAAAAAAAATTTTAATTTAAGATAAGGACGATTTTTATAAGTACTTATTATAATAGTAATAAAAATTCGTGTTAATAATAGTTACAAAGAAAAAGTAGTTAGCTTAATAGTGTAGCTAGCTTAATAGTACTTTATATTAGTACTTCTATTTTCTAATATTCTTAAATTAATTATAAGAAGTTAGTAGAGCTTTATTATATTAAGTATATAAAATATATTAGATTAGATTAAAGATATTAGTACTACTAGTATATACTAGTATTCTTAAAAGAAAGAATAACATTTATTATAAAAAAGATAGTAGTACTAATATTAGTTATACTAATATTTTTTTAGCTAGTAAATTTTAATAGGATATAGCTAAAGAAAAAGTTAAAATGTATATAATATTTATAATTAGATATAGTCTATATTAGTATAAAATAATTAATTAACTTATTAGGAATTTAAATTTTTTTTCTAAATATAGTCATACTATTAATCTATCTTAAATACTTATAGAGATATTTAATTTTAGTAAACCTAAATATAAAGTTCTACTTAATTTTTACTCTATAATAAGGCTTAAAATATAAATCTAATCTTATATAATATTTTTATAAGTTTTTTCTTTTTAAAAGAAATACTAGATTATTTAGTAATTTTAGAGCTTATAGTAATAAATTTTAAAATATACTTTAGATAATACTATATACTATCTATCTTACATACTATAGATCTTAGGAATTTAAAGTAAATATTAAACTACTATTTCTAGCTAAAAAATTTTTTTTTTAGTATAATATAAGACTTTAAAATTAAAGATAATTAATTAAAAGTTATAATAATAAAAGTAGTCTTTAAATTAACTAAAAGTAGAATTAGTATATTAAAACTATACTAAACTTATACTAAAAAGTTAAAAGTAAAGGCTCTTTATATCTAAATAAGACTTAGTATACTAAATAAGCTAACCTATCTAAGAGACTAATTCTTAGTTTAATTTAATATAGTAAAAGAAATAAGAAAATAGTAAAAGAAAAGAATTAGCTAGAGAGATAAATTATAATAAGCCTATAGCTATACTATAGTAGTACGAAATTATTAGCTATAAGAAATTAAAAAATTTTCTGTTTAAAAGTAGTAATACTACTAACATATTTTAGATACTAATATGGATATATATTCTAGTAGACCTAAATATAAAACTTTTTTTTATTTTTTACTCTATAATAATAGATATTAAGAGAAGGACTATACTTTTAGTTAATTAAGGTACTTTCTTATCCGAGAGTTATAATAAATCGCGCGAAAGGATTAACTTACTATAAGTAGTTAAATTATTAGATATCTATATAAAGAGATAGGTAGAGTAGAATACTCTTATACCTTTACTAGCGCGAAGTTAACTATACAGGCGTTCACTATATTGCTGTATACGCGCACCGCCTTAGGCTGTTCGTCTCGATATACTGAGGGCTCGGTTGTATTAAAAGACCGGTGGCTAGTATTATTATTATTATTATAGCGAGTAGGCTTATTTCTATATAATTGCAATCTATTACACTCTACTAAGAGCGATAATAATTTTTCTATAATAATTTATATAGTAATCTCGCGACCTATATCTAATATACTAATTATAGATTATAGTAAATTATTTTTTAAAATAATCTATTCTCTCTAAAAGTTAAAATACGCTTCTTCTTTTTTTATTAATATTTTATAATAGAAGGCGTTCTATAAGTTCTTTATAAAACGTTCTTTATAGTTTTTTTTAAAAAGCTCTTTAATTCTAAGTAGCTTATTTTTAATATATTATACTAGAAGTTTTATTAAAATTAGTTATTTATTATATAAGTTATAAATTATTTATTATAAGAGATAATTACTTATGTGCGTTAAATTCTAATCTTAAATAGTAATATAGTAGCTAGACTAGTATAAAAAGCCTAATTTATAGCTTAAAATTATTAGTTTTAAAGTTTTACTTAGCTAAACGTATATACTAATAAAAGTTATCTTTAATCTACTACTTTTTACTTTTCTTAAGAAGCCCTAAATTAAATAAAATATTAGTATAGAGCTCGCGGAGCTATTTATTAATATATTACTTTTTTAAATAAAATAGTAGTATAACTATACTTAAATAGCTATTATTATTAAATAGTATAATAATTACGGAAATAGAAATAGAGGATATAAATAGGTATATAGTAAATAAATAAAAAATCTATATATATAAAGTAGTCTTATTAACTATAGTTTATACCTTTAGGCTATAACCTTAATAATACTATCTTATTAAATTTATTAACTTCTACTAGCACAGTTGCCTCGCGCACGTATATTATTATCGTCTAGAGAGGATATCTACTAAGAGCATGCGGATAATAGTTCGATAACACGTGCCGCGCTTTAACTGACTGTAAATGTATTGATCAAACTCTTAATATATTTACACCCGCCTCTCGAGTTGTTTGATAACTTGGCCGATCATAGCATGCTTAGCATTGACCTTTGGTCCTTTAAACCACTTGTGGGCATCAACAGCGAACCAGAGTAACGCAACTAACATGGGAGCCCCGTACACAAGAGAGGTCCAATTCATATTGGAGGAGCTAACAATCGAGTCAATAACTCTTCTGTATACGATAGGGTTTTGAAACACTTACCTGAGATTACCTCCTGTATAGGTAGGCAAACACAATATCGGAACCATCAATACGACAAATCCAACAGCAGCAGCTCCGACCGGCTTGCCAAACTTTCCAAGATGCCAAGGACCTCTTCGGAATCTATTGCCGACAAAAAATACTCTCAAAGAGATGGGGATTGTGAATGCAACAAAGCAAGCAATGGCGCCGACGGAGAAGATGGCTAGAACAGCCACCTCACCAGCAAATATAAGACAGCAAAGCAGGATACCAATGAGACAGTTGAACCATACCGCATTGACCGGTGTCTTGGTGAATCCGTTCACCTTTGCCCAGTATTTTGACTTGGGAAAGCAACCGTCACGGGCGTAGGCATAGCTGACTCGAGATGCCGAAACCATGCAACCTTGACCCATAGAGAAGCCAGCTATTATAGTCAACGCGAGAGCGGCAAGTGCAGTCTTCATCGGCAGAACCTGGAGCAAGTAAGTCGCCCACGGCTGGCCAAGATCAGACTCGAGGACTGCTTCAATATCGACGACTGTGTACGCAACCACAACTTGCAAGACCCAGCCAAATATGCCGCCAATTGCAGACGTTAGAACAATGGCACGCGGAGAGGCGACATCAGCAACAGCGCATTCCTCGCTGATATGAAAAGGCGCATCAAAGCCGGACATCGCCCACACTGCGCCAGTGAAACTCATCAAAATAGCGATACCATTAGGAAAATCCGTACCATTTTCGATGTCGCTCCAAACTTGATGAGTAGGTCTGAATTTGGGATCCGTTACGGCGGCCGTAGGTATGAGAATGATGACCGCGATGACTGCCGCCATGTTGAAACTGGAGCCCAAAGAATTGAAGACGGCGATCCATTTGGTTGGCATGCTACTGATGCAACTTTGGATGATCATGAGGAACGTGGCGAGGAGGAACAGCTGGTAGTTGGTTGATTCGAAATTTGGATCGGTTATCGACCGGGCCGCGAGGATCATTGCTGCCAAGGCATAGTTGACCGAAGGCGCGGCTGTGACTTGTCCGATCCAACTAGACCAGCCAGTCGTCCATGCTGCGACAGGACCCCAGCCTGGGGGGGCAAGAACGGCCGACGCATAATAGAGACCACCGCTAGGGAGGAGAATTAGATTATGCTATATGAAAGATGGCTGATGCAATTCTGACCTTGTTGGCATCGATGAGCAGAGTTCGGCCAAGCTTAGAGCGACACATTGGATGAAGGCCATGGAAATTATCCATCCCCAGATCATGCCTACAACAGATATTGATGTCAGCTCCATATTCTCTAACAAACCGTCGAGTATACTATTAGAAGAAGAAGAAGAAGAAGACCAACGCACCCGCAGTTCCAGCGGAACCCATGCCATAGTACAAGGTCGACGCGAAACTTGGAAGCAACCCCAACACGGCGAAGCTGACAGAGAAGGCGCTCCATAGACTGAATTCTCTTTTGAATTCTTGCTTGTAACCCAAGGACAAGAGGACTTTCTCATCGTGATTAACCGGCAACTCGTCTTCGGTGTGCTGTAGTTGAAAAGATTCCATCGTGGATCGTGCCGATTTGGTCTTGTTGACGTTTAATTCTTGCAACTCGCAGTCGGCTGGTGGGGCGTTAATCCTCCTTTCCAATGCACGGATTTATGGAAATTTGAAAGTTTGTCGTTGATATGGAGGGCGTTCGATGGACAAGGGGTGCTGGGAGTTACGGTACATGAAGGATCTAGAGAATGCAGAAACTGGGGCGCCCACTGATTAATGCACCATATGTCTGTACTGGGAGCCACGGGGCAATTTTTTGAGGGAAAAGGTAAGCGAAGAGATCTGTCCTTCATCAGCCTCGCCCCATGTGGGGAAATCAGCATCACTGCGAGACCCACTTGTCAACGTAACTCAGCCTCTGGACAGCATCTACGGACCTAGAACCACTCCTATCTTAGTAACACAAAGGCGTTTCAATATATTGAATGTAGTGAGTAGCTGAGAAGATTCGATCAAAGCCACCGGAGCGCTCCATATTCAGCTCCTCGAAACGCGCGCCACTTCCATATTGGATTATAACATCCTTATTCCGTAGCCTAGGCGAGCTCGAGCTCCTACGATCACAAGGCTCCATACTAGCTTCCATGGGTTCCAACACATCTAGGCTATTGAGACTCTTGTTTGCGCCGGCAGAGTGTGAGGATCTTGGGGATTCCCCACCCCCGTTTCGATTAGATTCAGAGTCTGGCCGGAGCACTAGTACAACTGGAGACGAAGTGCATTTTCAGAAACGCACTGGGTGCTGGCACGGCGACAAAGGGGGGAACATAGTGTTTGGTATCACCATGTTCCGTTCACTGAACTTTGCTAGCCGCCAGAAAAGTTGGCGTTGATAGTGGCGGGAGTTGCCGGGAGGTAGTAAAACCCAGGGTTAGCGACGACGGGAGTATTAAGGACTGCTTTTCCTGGCAAAGGCACTCGGTAAATTCCGTAGGCGCCGTGGATCTCATATGATTCATTGAGTTGATAATATTAATGTCTACGCGTCTATCGGCGTTCGCAGCCATCAGGGGCAATATTTCTCACCTTTCGTTTCTTCCCTCCATATTATAGATCCTCGAATACCGCATACAGTATATGAAACCTCTGCCCTTCCATTGCACAGAAGCAAGCACGCGGCAACCAGTCGTGTCGAATGCGCGGGGAACCGGTCAAGTCGTGCGGAATTCGGTGTGTTGCGGTCCAGATCTGGCGATTTGCTCGATTATTCTATTGGCACCTATGGTATGGTGGAGGTGGCTGGTCTATCGAAAACCTAATTGGCGACCGCCCTTAAGCCACAAGTCACACGGCGTGCTTGTTCCAAAGCCTCAAATAATCGCATGACTTGAGTTCCTCAGCCGCACCCAAAGGCTTTCTGCCGTTGCGTGCCACGTACTCTGTAACATGATTGCATCTACTTTGTATCATCCTCGCGACGGACGATGGATCCGCGATCGGCGGACCCAGCGGCATCATCCCTCCTCTTCTACTCAAACATTGCAAAAGCGATAAAGGATGTCACTGAAAAATATAATGCAGCACCAACGACATCATCCATCAGTGTTGAATGCCTGGCCATTAGCGGGGCATTGATGGACATCCAATTACTGCTCAGCCAACCTCATGCTCTCTCATCGCGTATCATCTCACAGAGCCAGCTCGCCGAAGCATTAAAGAACGCGCAGAATTGCTGCCGTTTCACGACTTCTAGGCTAGAGGAAGAAGTGGGGAGATGCATGCGAAATCAAACAAGCACGGGAGAAAGTCCTCGCACCCGGAGCATGACTCAACCATGCGAGGAAGTACTGATAAAAGAACTCCTGCAGCAAACTCAGAGGCAGTTAACGGATGTCAGCTTGCTGATTGCGGCAGCACAAAGGTAATCGAAACCCCCAAGTCTCAAGCTTCGTACGCTTGAAGCAGTGCTGATAATATTTAGAAATTCTACTGTGCAAGTTTGGCAACTCCTTCAGAATGACACCTTTATTACCCACTTATTCGACAGAAGGGATCCAATGAATGCCCCGACTTCCAGTGAGTCTGGTGGATACCGTCAACCTCATTGGGAACAATTCGACGCCGACACGAAGTCCATCTATACTCAAACCTCCGCCAGTGCATCTGTCTACAACTTCCACACGGGTCAGAGTGAACCATACAGTGAACCTGACTGTGAAACCGCGTCGGTGATATCCAAGTCACAGTTTGCACCATCACTATTTGACAAAACCAAGAAGGTACCGCGTGCGCAGATGGGATCCATATTTTTCAAAATTTTCAAGTCCAACACCGAGTTACACCGTGCCGCAAAGAAAGGAGATGCGAAGAAGACAAAGGCGCTCTTAGATTTGGGTGTGGATGTCAACTACGAGGGTTCCTCTGGATGTAGGGCGCTGCACCTGGCAACCGACTACGGCCACGAAGCAGTAGTTCGAGTGCTTCTGGACAATGGGGCGGATCCTTCGGCAAAGTCGAGCGAGGGACGAACTCCGCTACATAGTGCAGCTCGCAAGGGTCACACGGCAGTTGTCCAACTGCTGCTGGAAAAAGGTGTTGACGTCCAAGCCAAGGATCCCTCCGGATCTACCCCGCTTCATATAGCAGCTTACAATGGACAAGAGTCAGTGGTCCAGATTTTGCTCAACAAACACCCCGTCGAGGTACGGGGTCCTTCCGGATTCACAGCGCTGCATGTTGCGGCTTTCAATGGACAATCGGCAGTAGTACGTCAGCTAGTCGAAATGGGGGCGGACCTCGAAGCACGAAGTGACACGGGACGGACGGCGCTACAGCTGGCAGCGGAAAAAGGGTACGAGGCTGTGGTGCGGCACCTGTTGCAGCATCGAGCCAACGTCATGACGAAGGACAGTATGGGGCGGACGGCGCTACAGGGCGCGGTCTCAAATCAGCACGGAGTGGTGGCACAACTGCTATTGGATAACTTAGTAGTACCAGAGGCTCCCTCGCACCGGCCGCCCCAACGAGGTTCTGGGTCAGGACCAACTTATGGATTAAATGCAGTCAATCCAGTCCTCAAGATGGCAGAATTGGATGCGCCTGGTTCGCCCACGTGGCCGCGACAGGTTTCGAATGTACCGATATATGAGCTCCCCGCCCCATCGTTTGAGTTGGCGGAGTTACCGGCATGTGGTATGAACGTAGGGCTGAAGAGCCCGACGTCAACAACTCAACGGGTGGCTCTACTATCACATCAAAAAAGAGCAGGGGGGACGTGAAGGTGGAGCTGGAATCTGTCCTTATGATTATATGATTTAGGCATGGGAGAACTATAGAAGATTGTTTTAGGGTAGAGGTATGCAAGAGCATTGGATATATCGAATTATATATATAATAAATAGAAAGCGCTTCTATAGTTTGTTGCTATTATGACCTAACACGTCGTAACATATTATAATAATAGGTATACTTATTAATTATATATAAGAAACCTTAGAGAGTAGGTTAACGTTATATAAAAAATTTCTATTATATTATATTTAAAGATACTATAATTTTATAATAGTTAGTAGTAGCTAGAATAATAATTTAATAAGCTATTAGAAAATCTCTCTAAGAGTATAAAAGTATTTTACCTTTAAAATATTATAATATAATTATGCCTTCTTTTAGAAACTTAGGCTACTATTTAATATAATATAATATTAACTTTTAGGCTAGTTATACTTTTTATAATTTTATTATTCTATTATATTTTAATATTTTAATATTTTAATATTTTAATATTTTAATATTTTAATATTTTATAACTATTTTTTTACGTTTATCTATAGAAGCTATATTAACTTAGGATATATTATATTTTTATTTAATATAGGTAGGTAGAACAAAGGCGCTATAACTAGAGCCTATTAAATATAAGATTTTTAGAATTTCGTTATAGCTAGTAGAGTAATAACTTAAACTAATAACTTATTAGGCTATAGTAGTAATAATAGTAAGATAATAGCTATAAAATAGTAATAGAGTATTTATAGGTTATTATTTTAGATAAAACTATAGGTAGAACTATAAGTAAAACTATAGACTATATACAGCGGGTTTAAAATAGTCTATATAGTGGGATAACAAAAAAAAAGCGTAATTAAAAAAGATTAGTTTTTAAAAGTTTAATAACTCTATAAGTATTATATATATAAATTTATAACAAAGATTATTTATAGGAAATGTTATAAAATATAATATAATAAAGCCTAATTAGGCTTAGCGTATTTATATCCTTAGTTATATAGTCTTAAATTTAAGACGTTTTTTTTCTTAACTTTACGTATTTATAACTTTTTAACTAGGGTATAAAATTAGCTGTAAAATATATATATATTAGTAATTACTATAAAGCCTTTATGTACTAAATTTTAAGTATTATTTCTTATATAAATATTTAGCAATTTAAATTTAGAATTTAATGACTTAATTTAGGAATTTTAGACGTTATTTAAAAAAGTATATATTTAACTTATTATTAAAAATTTAAAATGCTAAATAAAAGCAGCACTATATAATAAGTCTATAAATAAAATTATTATTTAAGTTACTATAATATTAAATTAGTAACAGCTAATAAACTTTTTAAATTTTTATAAATTTAAAGTAATATAACTTCTTATATTATAAAGATAACTAAAAGGTTTTTATTTTATATTTTATACCTTTTTCAACACATTAAGTATAAAGGCATACATATACTTCTTCTTTTTTAAAACCCCTTTTAGTCGCCCCGAGCCACTCCAGCCACACTATTTATTTAATTAGTATATATATATATATATATATATATATATATATATTACACTAATATACGACTATAGGATCCTAAAAATAAAGCTTTCCGTCTACTTAGCTGTACTTAAGTAGGGTACCGGCAGATTAGTAATACGGTAGGTAATTATATATAAATACCTACTATTATATATTTTATTCCCTCCTCTAGGGTTATTGCCGTAATATTACGCAACCTTAGGCTAGCTATTTAAACTTCTACTATATTACGTAATTAACTAACTCTTAATAAGCTTTTTATATAGTAACTATAATAACTTTTCTACTAGCGCTAATAACCTATAACCTTTTTAGAGAGACAGTAATTAAAGTATTAAAATATAATATAATACTTCTTACAGAATTTCTATAGGATTCTTTAATTCTTTTATAATAACTATTAACTTTGTAATAGTAAGCTCCTATATAACTACTTTATAGTGCTATAGCATACCCTTTTTTTACTATCTATTTTAAAGCTTTATTTTTACGTATATATATATCCCCGCGCCTAAATAATTCTAATTACTTTAATAAGCTTTTTTTACTAAAGCTTTGCTTTCTTTACTATTTTAAGAAAATTTTTCTTTTTTATTATTAAGGTAGTATTACTACTACTATTACTATTACTACTACTACTACCGCCGCCGCCGCCGTTCTCTATTTTAAATAAAAGAATTTTACTTTTTTTATACTATTATACTATAAAGTTTACTATATTACTATATAATCTAAAATAGATTTTAATATTCTTATAAGTATTATTAAAACTAAGGATTACGTTTATTTGAAGTAAGAAAAGACGTATTAGGATTAAATTAGAATTAAAAATATTAACTAAAAAATCTAGTCTATTAAATAGACTAGCCTGTTATACTACGCGAAGATAAGAGTTAGGATAATTTTTAATATAACCTAACTAGTTATTACTATTAGTAAAAGCCTATACTATACGCTAGGGGTTACCTAGTCTAATTATTAAACGCTAAAATACTAATATAGATATAATAAAGAGAAGATAAAAAGTTTAATTTTAATTATATTAAAAAGATTTCTAAACTTTATATATAGTATTTATAAAAAGGAAAGAAAGTTACTACGCTAGTAATTTTAAATACGCTATACAGCCTATAGTTTTATCTAAAATAATAATAACTTATAAATACTTTATTATTATTTTATAGTTATTATTCTACTATTATTATAGCTGCCGCCTAATAAGTCGTCTAATAAGTTATTACTTTACTAGCTATAACGGAATTCTAAAAATTCTATATTTAATAGGTCTTAGTTATAGCGCTTCTATTCTATCTACCTATATTAAGTAAGGATATAGTGTACACTAAGTCGATACAGCTCCTACGGATAAATATAAAAAAATATATTTTACACTATATTAAATACTAAAAGCTAATATTTTATTATTACTTAACTAGATTAGTTAAATTTTAAGTATATAGTATCTAATAATAATAATATATTATTAACTATTAATTACTACTAAGATATTTAGAGTAATATATAAAACTATATAAAATTTTAATTACGTAAGATATATAACAGTATTTCTTAATTTTTACTATTTTTTAATTTTAAGAAAATATAAGAAAATATTAGTAATATATTATTAATCTATATTATACATAATTATATAAGTAATATATATAGAATAGTATATATTTATATATTAATCGAATAAATAGTGTAGCTGTAGTAGCTTAGGGCGACTAAAAGGGATTTTAAAAAAGAAGAAGTATATATATGTCTTTATACTTAAATATAGAATAGTAATATATATATATATTTTATAGCTAATTTTATACCCTAGTTAAAAAGTTATAAATACGTAAAGCTAAGAAAAAAAAAGTCTTAAATTTAAGACTATATAACTAAGGTTATAAATACGCTAAGCCTAATTAGGCTTTATTATATTATATTTTATAACATTTCCTATAAATAATCTTTGTTATAAATTTATATATATAATACTTATAGAGTTATTAAACTTTTAAAAACTAATCTTTTTTAATTACGCTTTTATTTTGTTACTCCCCTATATAATAGCTTTCTCTCCTTTTTATAAATACTATATATAAAGTTTAGAAATCTGTTTAATATAATTAAAACTAAATTTTTTATCTTCTTTTTATTATATCTATATTAGTATACTAGCGTCTAATAATTAGACTAGGTAATTCCTAGTCTAGAATCTATAATATTAGTGCTTTTTCTTAGCTTAAGAAATATATTAAATACTAGTCTCTTTTCCTAAATCTTTAAATAGCTAGAAAAAAATATAGCTAATTAGTATACTATAGTATACTATAAGCTAGGCTACTAAACTACCTATTCTTTTTAGCTAAACTCTTATATAGATAAGAATATTAAAATTTTACTATAAATACTTTAACTATAAATATATAACGTATTTTATCTTAATAACTATAGTAACTAATTTATTATATAATTATCTTTTAAGTATATTATCTTATAGTTTTATATTTTATTACTTAGTTATTATACTTTTATAGTTATAAAAATATTTTTTTAAGTAACTTCTACTCTATTTTTACTATTAATAAACTAAGAATCGCCTATTACTAAAGTAGAAGTATATGGCCTTTATACTCTATATCTATATAATATTAAGATATACTACTAGTCCTGAGTATCTAAAACGTAATAGTAACACTAAGTTCTTTTTTATCTACAGTATATTAGTAGCTAGAATAACCTTAAATATAAGTATACTAGTACTTAATAAAGGAAATACCTTTAGTCTATTTAGTAGCTAAGCTAGTACTAAAGGCTCTTACTAAATAAATTCTATTATATAATAATATTAATAACTAGTAGGGTAGTAAATTGGGTTAGGGTTAGGTTAGGGTTAGGTTACCTAACCCAACTCTGGGTTACTAAATAAATTACGTAATATATAATCTATAACGCTAAAAATAGTTTTATAGATAAATTTTATATTTTCTTTATAGTATATTAAAGTTTTAGACTTATAGCTTTTATATTAAGTAAGTTATTTAAGTTTAAAAAAGTAATATAGTTTTTAAAAGTATAAAAACTTTTATTATAATTAAACTAACTTACGTAATATAAAAACTATTAACTTAAAATTGTAATATACTATTATTCCCCTTTCCTAGGGCTATTACCGTAATATTACGCGATTTTAGGCTAGCTGTTTAAACTTCTACTATATTACGTAATTAATTAACTCTTAATAAGCTTTTTATATAGTAATTATAACTACTTTTCCACTAATATTAATAACTTATAACCTTTTTAATAGTAATTAAAATATTAAAATATAATATAGTACTCCCCGCAGAATCTTTATAAAATTTCTTAATTTTTTTATAATAACTACTAACTCCCTAATAATAAGCTTTTATATAACTACCTTATAGTACTATAGGGTACCCTTTTCCTATTATTACTATTTACTTTAAAACCCTACTCCTACGCGTATATATAAACGATTTTAACTATTTTTAAAAGCTTCTTTTTTTAAAACCGCGCCCGCTTTTCTTATACTATTTTAAAAAACTTTTTTTTACCCTTTTTTAAGCGTATATTACCCTCCTCTATTTTACTTAGTAAGTTTTTAGTACTCTTAAGCTACTATTTTACTAGCTCTATTATATTATTGTATAAATATAAGCCGTAAATATTATTAAGGTTAAAGATTACCTTATATTTAAGGATAAAAAGCTATATAGTAACCGACCTAAAACTAAAAATACTAAAAAAAAAAAATAACTTTAAACTAGCCTCCTTTATAAGCTTATAATAATATTTTAGGTAATCTTTAATATAGCCCCGTTAGTTATCTAAGTTTTTAGTAAAAATTAATATTACTGTTAATTTCTAGCCAGAGTTAGTAGTTATAATTATTAAATACTTAAAAATAAACTTTAAAATCCTCCTAGCTATAATAATCTAAAAAAAAAGAAAATATTTTAGATAGTATTATAAAAAGAAGTACTATATACTCGCCTTTTTAAATATATTATATATGTCTCTTATAGTTCTACTTTACCTAAAATAATAATAACCTATAAATACTTATTTTTATTTTATAGTTATTATTTTACCGTTATTATAGCTACCGCCTAATAAGTTATCTATTAAGTTATTACTCTACTAGCTGTAATATTTAAAAAATTCTATATTTAATAGGCTCTAGTTATAGTGCTATTATTTTTATCTATCTATATTAAGTAAGGACGTAGTATATATAAAGTCGATACAGCTCCTATAGATAAATATAAAAAAGAAGTAATATACTATTATTAGAAATTAGGGTAAAGTAGTAATATAGTATAATATATAAAATAAATTAAGTATATATTATTTATAAAAGTAAAAAGATAAATTACTACCTAGCTAAAGTCCTATAGCGTAGACTATATATTTCTTATTATATAAGCACGCTCCTATCTAAAGCGGAAATACCTAAATTATAATATTATCCCCCTCTTAGAACTGCTCTTAGCCTAAAAGTAAGTAATATAATACGTATAGCCTATAGACTCTTAATATAATAATTTAGTCTAGATAGCGCTAATTTTTAATAATTATAGTTCTTATTTTACTCTAGTATACTTATATATATTTTATAATTTTTTTTATTATACTATTAAATTATTCTAATTTTTAATAGGATTATTTATATTACTAAACTTTCTATAAGAGACAGGTATAGAATTATAAAAGTAAAAAATAATTATTTTATTTTAAGTAGGGAATATAGTCCTAAAGTAGTTTAAAATAAATTATAAATTTACGCTAAAGGCCCTTTTAAACTAATTTAGCACTTATAACTACTAAAAAAAAAAGTAAACTTTTTAACTCTTTTGGAGTCTATATAGAATTATTTTAAACTATTTTTTTTTAGGAGGCTAGCCCTAGTCTTATTATACTAGTATACTTTTAAATAGATTTTTACTTTTTATAAAATATCTATTTTACTTTTATATTATTTAGTCTAGTAAAATTATTCTAAATCTTCTTAAAGTAATTTTAAATTATTTTTAAAACCTTTTTAACGTTTCTATACTAATTAAGCTTTTTAGTTTTTAAGTATTTTTTTCGTCTAAATAGTCTTTTTATTTAATAAAATATTTTATATTATATATATTATTATTTAATTAATATAATATATTAATTATTAGCTTCTACTTATACGGTAGTAAGTCTTAGAATTTATATAATTTTAATAAAAAAAGATAAAAAACTAGATAGACTTATTCTAGACTTATAAGTTTAATTTTATATATAATAAGTAGATTACTCATATACTTAACTACTATACTAGGACCTAACTATTTTTAGTTAATTTTCTTACTTAGTCTTATAAATTATATATAATAATTTAAAACTTAGACTTTACTTTCTACTTTTAAATTTAGTAAAAAACGCTTGTTATTTTAAAATACTTTTTTATACTTCTATATTACTTTTAGTTTTTGTTTAGCTTTATTGTAAATATTAATAAATTTAAAAGCTAAATAGAAAGTTTAGAGGCTTTTTCTTTTACTTAGCACCTATAAGGGCTAATTTAGCTCTTTTAGGCTATATTTATAGTAGACTTAAAAGGGTATATATTTATTAATAAAATACTAATTATTATTATAGGTAAATTTTATATAGGAGATTTATAACGCCTAATTATTTTACTCTAAGTAATAGAAGATATAAAAATACTATTTAAAAGTTTTATTTTACTATTTTATCTGCCTATCTATTTATAAGTAAAAGGCAAAAAATAAGATTTACTTTAAATTTAAATAATAGTAGAAAATATTTTAATACTTTATTTATATAAGCAGACTTCTATTAGATAGTACATATTTAAATTTTTATAAATTTTTATAAATTTATAAATCTAAAACTAGGCTAAATTTATACTATTCTAATTTATCCTTACAAGTACGTAATAGACTATTTTAGAGAAATAGTTTATAATTATATAAATTATATTATATATATATATTTATATATTAATTAAACAAAAGGGTGTGGCTGTAGTGGCTGTGTAGACGACTAAAAGGGGTTTCGAAAAAGGAGGAGTATATGCATACCTTTATACTTAATATGTCGAAAAAGTTAGGTATATATTATATATAATTTTAGTAATCGAACTAAAATATAGATTTATAATAAAATTTATAGTTATATATTACTATAGTCTATATTTATATACTAATTAAACAAATAGTGTGGCTGTGGTGGCTCGGGGCGACTAAAAGGGGTTTTAAAAAAGGAGGAGTATGTGTATGCCTTCATTACTATAGTCTATTAGGAATAAAAAGTAGATAGAGAAAATTATATAGTTTATATATTTTTAAATTAGTATATTAATAGCGCTTATAGTTATAAATATAGTTAGTAATATTTTTAAATATACCTATTTATATATATTTATGCTGTATACGCTTAAGAATTTACTTTATACTAAAATACTTTAAGAGGAGACTATTATAGTATTTTATAATTACTTTTATTTTATTTTTAAAAGTATAAGGCTATATTAGCTTTATTAGTCTTAACTTAGTACTTTCTAGACTAATTAGTTATAAATTATTATTACTACTTTTAAATATATTTAATTTCTTATCCTTTAGATCTATTAGGTATTTTAAAATAATTTTTTTTTAATTAAATTGTGTAGTCTAAAGATCTAAATTTTCTTTATAAGTTTTAAGTTACGTTTATAGTTTATTTATATATAAGTTATTATTATAAAAATTAAGACCCCGTTAACTTTTATAGTAAAGAGTTATAATAATTTTTATATAAGTTTTATAAAGGCTATATTACGTTTATACTTAGTTATTTTAGACTTTAGTATATAATTAGGGCGGTAAAATAGGGTATTAGTTATATTTATTAATTCTACTTTATAGGATACGTTAAAATTATATTTAAAAAAATATAAATATAACTATATTTAATATAGTAATAGGGTTTTTATTTATATAAACTATTATTTATTATTATAATCTATAAAAATCTTAAAATAAATATTTTATAGGTATTATTTTTAGTGCTTAATACTTTTTATAATAGTAAGAAGTTTTTTATTATATATATTATAATAGTACTACGCGCCGCCTAACTGTTTTAAATAAAAATTAATTAACTACTACTAAAATAATCTATCCCCTTTAAGAACTAATTATCTTAAAATAGTACTAATAGCTTTATTAGAGGTATTTATATTAATTTAACTTTATTTTTTATACTTAAAGTATAAAAGTATTAATACTTAAAAAAAAATATTTTAAAACTTTTTAAAAACTTTTTTACTAGTATTAACTATATCTATATAGACGCTTTTTTTTTTTTTTAATTAGTCTACCTTTAGCGCTATTTACCGTCTTTTAGATTAATTTAGTAAGTAGCAAAACTAACTAAAAAAAATTAGTTTATAAATCTATAATAATAGTTTATAATACTAATAAAAACGCAAATATCGTATATATAGATAAATTTAAGCTAGTTTTAAATTATTTTAACCTAACTTAGGCCTATTAAAAAACTTTTAGGTAAAATAATAAAGCTAAAGTATTTAGTAAATATAGTATACTAAAAATACATTTTTAAATTTAAGTAAAATTTTACTTTGCGTAAACGCTGTAATACCTCTTTTATATAACTTTTATATTCTATTTTAGTATCTAAAAAGATAAGTATATTATTAAGGTATATAATATTGGTTATATTAACTAATTTAGTTAGTATTTATAATATAAGCTATTAGAACTGCCCAGGTATATTTATTAAGCTAAAAAATATAATTATATACTTAAAATAGGTATATTTATACAGAATATAGTCTTTTACTTATTACCTTCTATAATATAGATATAATAGTAAGTTTTTTATAAATTAAGCTTAGTATAGATCTATACTTTTATAAAATAGTCTAGTAATTTTATAATTAGTAAAAGAATACTATAATTTTTAATTATAATTTTATTAAAGCCTCTATAATTTATATAGAGTCTAAAACTACTACTTTTCTTTTTATAAAAAGAATAAAGGCCCTAATAGAGAATTATAATTGCCGAATTTACTTATATTTAATATATTTTTTTTATATACTTTCTAAGAACCTTTAGTTTAGTAACTAAAAAATTATATAAAAAATAATATAGGGGATTAGTACTAGACTTAAAATTAATTTTTAGATTATTTAATTTATAGTTTATAAGGATCTTAAAGTCCTTATCTAAAACTAAATTTAAGAAATTAGAGTATCTAAGCAGTATAAAGTATTTTTTATACTTATTTAGTTTATTTTAAACTAAAATCTCTATTAAACTTACTAAATATATATATATTTAGGTATTTTAATTACGTATAGTATACTTAAACTCTTCTATACTTTTAAAAGTAATTTTTATAATAAAAGTATTATTTTTTTAAAGTTACCTCTAAAAAGAATCCTTTAAGTAGTAATATTTATCTTTAGATTCTTTTAGTTAAATTAAGGTAAACTTAAAAAAATTTTATATTAAGAAAGATCTATAACTATAAATAGAATTAACTAAATTTAACTTTAACTATATAAGTTAGTTAAATTTATTTTAGTTACTATAGTACTATAAATAGTTATATTAAAACTATTTACTACTTATACTAATAATCTATTAAGAGTAGTTACTTTTAAGCCTATTTCCTTTACTAGCTTAGTACTTATAAAATTTAAAGTAAACTTTAAATTACTAAGACTTTAATATAGCTTTTATTTATAATTTTAGCCTTTAGAGTAACTATCCTCTTAGATTAGTTATATAATTAGTTAAATAAACTACTAATATATTTAACTTTAAGTATTTTTAGTAAATAGCTTATAATAGTTCTAATATAGGTAGTAAATATTATAATTACTTTTACTTTTTCCCTATTTTACTTAAGTTAATTATATAAAGAGAAGTAAAGTGTAGCGTTAAGATACTAGTCTAAAAAAGATATAAGCTAAAAAGAGTTATTCCCCTAGATACAATTAAAAAAATAAGCGTATATAAAAACTATAAAAAATATTTTTAGTTTAGTTAGATTTAAACTTATAGCTACAGCGTATAGCTTAGCATATAGCTTAGTAAACTAGAGTTTAGTATACTAGTAGTGTTAGGCTACTATCGCCTCTACTCTTTTTTTTTTTAGACTAGGCTACTATAATACTACTATACTATAACACGCCTACTTTGTTATATTATTATTATTATTATTAAAGTCGAAGTTATAAAATAGGATTTAATATATTAACGTAGATATTAGTATAGTATTTATTCTTAGTAGCGTAGCTTATAGGGTATAGTTAGCTAATATTTATAAGTATACTAATAGTAACTTTACGTATCGTAATTACTCTTAAGAAAAAAATTATAACTATTACTAAGTTTTATATACCTATTTATAAAAGTATACTTAATAATAATCTATATATATAAGTAATAGAGGTAGTTATAAAATACCTATTAAGTATACTAGTATACACTAATAAAGTTATTAATACTATAAAAGCTTTTAACGTATTAGAAAGGGGATACTATAATACTATATACTACCTACTCGCCGCCGGAGATAAGTATATAGTAATAATAATAGGGGAAGGTATTAAACTATACCTACTAATATAGTACGTTTAGATAAGTATTATAAATAAATCTACTAGTTTAGCTATACTAAGAAATATTAAGCTATAATAGCTTATATTAAGATTAAATAAAAAAGAAGTAATAGGAGGAAAAGAATAAAAGATTAACTTTATACTAAAAATAATAAACAGAGTATAGTTACGGGAGGTGCTTAATATAATAGTAATTACTAAATTAGTAAGTATAGTAGCTACTACGCGTTAAGAAAAAAAATAGATAAGTATATTAGATTATATAAGTATATATATATACGCCTAAGTATCGGTAGGCGTTTATATATTAATAAGATATAGGCGGAGGATTTAGAGGACTATACTATATATAGATAAATAGTAGCTTTTTAATACTATTTATATTACCTAAAAAAAGATTAACTTAATAGTTAGATATAAGGTAATAACTATTATTTATAGTAAATAAAGCTGTAATAACGCTACTACTTAAGTTAATAATATAACCTTATTAGTTACTTTTTTAAATTTAAAGACTGCTAGCTTATTTTTATATTAATAGTTAAAAGTATAGTAACCCTTTTTACTATAATAATAATATATTAGTATATTAGTAAAAAAATTTATTTTAGTTAATAGCCTATTAGATTAGTTAATACTTAATTATACCTATTAGTTTTATTTAAAACGTTTTTAGAGTTTAGTAAATTTTTTTATATTTTACGTATTTTTTTTTAAATCTTTATATTTTAAAATTACTAAAATTAGTTATTTTTTATATTAATTAAAAAGAATTAGCCTTCTCTTCTATTTTAATAATAGTATTAATTTATTATTTTTCTAAAATCTATAGTCTAGGCTAAAAAATTTTATTAAAATAGTTTATAAAACTTTAGATTTATTAAGATTTTTTATTAACTTTAAGTATATTTAACTCCTTTTAAAGAGGATAGATATAGTTTAAAAGTTTTATAGAAAACTACTTAGGTAGCTAAATAGTTTACTTAAAATTAATTTTAGTCTTATTAAAGTATTATAATAGTCCTTTAAAGGCGTTTAGTATTTTAATTTTTAAAAAGTTTTAAGTTTCTTTTTATAGTAGATCCGTGCTAAGTTTTAAAATAATTTTAGCCTTTTAGGTAGTTTAAAGGAGATTATTAATATAGGTAATAGTAAATTTAATTTTAAAAATTTTTATTAGGAAATAGGTTAATAATTAATAAAAATAGTATTTATAATAATATTTTTATCACTTAAAGTTACGTTTACTTTTCTTTTTATAGATATAAGGAGTCTTTAGTATTAATAGGTATATATATATTTATATACTAATCGAACAAATAGTGTGGCTGTGGTGGCTTAGGGCAACGAAAAGGGGTTTTAAAAAAGGAGGAGTATGTGTATGCCTTTATACTCAATGTATTAAAAAAGATTAGTAGGTATATAGTTAAAATAAAGACTAGAATAGTATAACCCTATAGTATAATTAGGTTTTTTATAATTATAGTTTAGTTACCTATATTAAAGCGATAGCAAATATTAAGTAATTATTTTATTTTATTTTTATTTTTAACTTATCAGAGCTAAGCGCGTGCTTTTTTAAAATTAGTAAATATAAAAGATTTTAATTAAGATAAAGGTATTAAACTATAATAGTTAGTAACTATTTATACCTTTTTATACTTTAATAGGCCTAATAGAGGCGTGTTTATAGCTTATATAAAACTTTAAAAAACTTAAATATTAAGAATACTAAGAAAGGATTTAAGATTTTTTTTAAGTTTATTAATAATTTTAGTATTTTATAGAACTGACGTGTTACGTATAATAGGGTAATAAGACTTTTTTAGAGTTATATTATACTAAATTACTCTTAAAGATAATAGAGTAATTTAAATATTAGAAATTAGAGTAGAGTAGTAATATAGTATAATATATAAAATAAATTAGGTATATATTATTTATAAAAATAAAAAAATAAATTACTATTTAGCTAAAGCCCCGTAGCGTAGACTATATATCCCTTATTATATAAATACGCTCTTATCTAAAGCGAAGATATCTAAATTATAATAACTATAAAAATAATACTAAATTTATATATAAAAATATTTTAGCTTTATATATTATATATTACGTAATTTATTTAGTAACCTATAGAGTAATACTAGAGTAACCTATATACGCTAGTAAATTTAGCTAGGGTTAGAGTAAGGTCGCATTAACCACTTAGGATTATACGTAAGTAAAAATATTAAAGTCTTTTTTAAAGATATTTACTAACTTTTTAAATATAATTAATTATATAATAATATAATAATATAATTTATAGCGTATAGACTGAAGTTAAATTATAAATTATAAAAAATATAGCTTATATTATTAGATATTCCATAATTTAAAATCTACACTTAAAGAAAGACTAAATTTTAAATTACGTACTATTAAATAATATAAACTATATTTTTTATAATTTATATATATTTGTATACTAATCGAATAAATAGTGTAGCTGTGGTGGCTCGGGGCGACTAAAAGGGGTTTTAAAAAAGGAGGAGTATGTATATACCTTTATACTTAATGTGTCGAAAAAGTTAAGTAAGGCTAGAATAAAAAAATAATTTATAATTTAACTTTAGTCTATATAATATAAATTGTATAATTATATTATTGTATAATTAATTATATTTAAAAAGTTAGTAAATACTTTTTAAAAAAGACTTTAATGTTCCTGCTTACGTACACTCCTAGGTGGCTAATACGACCTAACCCTAACACTAGCAAAATTTACCAGCGTAGGTAACGATGATAAAGGAGAACCCCCTCCATTCTACACCCCCACGCATACATAAACTTTTGCCCACATATTCGTACAGTCAGAGCCAATTCCGGTGTTCCATTTGATGAAATCAGCATGCTTCACGTGGTTCCTCTTCTCGACCACATCGCATCCCTCGCCCTCTTTCACGAAGTCAAACTTTTTGCAGTTATTGACCATGCCAGGTTGCGTCGGAGTTGGTGTCGTAACTCCATTGCCAGGTTTTGTCGGCGTCGATGTCGGCGCTTTTGTCAACGTCGGCTTGAAACCGATCGTATGAACGCACGCATATGCGTCTGCCCAGAGTCCACCGCAAGTCGTGCCAGCTGCCGGGTTCCAAGCGAGGAACTGATCGAGAGGAATCGAGAATTTTGTTGCGATGCTCTGGCAGTTATCCTGGTCTTTGATGACGAAGTAAAATTGGTCACAATTGTCGACCATATTGGGTTGTGTGGGCGTCGGTGTCGATATACCGTTTGTGGGCTTTGTGGAGGTGGGTTTCTGGCTCGTCGGCTGCGTGGAAGTTGTTGGTGGCAGGCTACCTTCTTGCCCGATGATGGAAACGCAGGCGTACGCATCTTTCCAGAGTCCCAGGCAGTCGTTACCTGCACCTGAATTCCAGGTCAAAAACTGATTCAATGTGATTCCGAATTGCGAGGCAATCGCAGCGCAGCCATCGCCTTCCTTCACCATATAGAATTTGTCGCAATTGTCGACCTACTTCGATCTTAGTGACTGGCTGATGCAATAGGCGGTCCTGTTCTCACCATGTTTGGCTGAGTGGGTGTCGGGGTAGTGATGCCATTTGGAGGCTTCGTGGACGTCGTTGGCACGACTGTCGGGGTCACTGGAGGATAAGTGGTAGGCGCCAGCGTTACGACAGACGACGAAGAAGACGTCGACGGACGTGGTTCTCCGATTGCTTCGACACAGTAGGAATTCCCAACTTTCATTCCAGCACATTGGGCGCCAACTGAAGGGTTCTGCTCCAAAAATCATGTTAGGTCCTCACTCTAGCAGTCGGGGTGACGCGACACCAAAGAATCCCAAATCGATCTTACCCAGCGGCGGAAGTCCGCTTCTGAGATGAAGTTGCTGTCGAGCAATTCCTGACAAGACACGCTTTCTTGGTAATCGATCCACCAAGTGCAATATTGGGTGGTATTAGGATCTGATGGCAAGTTGGGGTGCGTATCGTGAGCTTGTGAATTGCGTGGTAGAGCTCTGGTCAAAGCGGGCAAGGCAATAAATGCAAAGGCTTTGCGAAACGAAAGCGATGTGCCAGGACGTGACATATTGATCAGCTGTCGAAAAGAGAGACCTGAATGAACCACCCGGTATACGAAACGAGGCAGCGACCGAACGGAGATGCTTCGGAACGCGGCTATACCAGGTAGTTGAATTGTCTCAATTCCAAATCGATTTGATGAGACTTTATTCCCAAATAGCGATCACATTGTCGTGATTCCGACTTTAACACGCGACCATTTTAGGAAGGCGAATAAAGACAGCACCAAAGGGGAAGACTCCCACATGGCACTATTGAAAGAGAAGCATTTTCCCGGGGAATCAGCCTTTTTCCAGCTCTACATATTAGCCTACCAAATTCATCCTTTGCCTCGAAAAGGTTTGGGTTGTCTTGGTGGTCTGCGGCGTAGTTCGAATTAGCGTGCTTCTGTTAATTGCTTTACCACGGAACATCGTATCACCGAAAAGTCACTCCAAATAAACGCCATCCGAATGACCTCTCTTAGAATCCCCCTTTTTGTACTCGTGAAGCGTCTCCCTGTCTTTACTAGTAGCCTATAGGACCCCGCCTTATCCTGTTAATCGCTTGGTACGGCACAGACTTAACCCCTGATCCGCTCTTCGATACGGAGCTATTGTGTTACTTTATTAATATTACGTATAACTATATATAGCGTTAATAAGTTAATTAATTACTATTTTTATTTTAGTTTTATTAGGTTTTAAAACTAACTATTATTTACTAACCTAATTTTTTTAAGAATATTCTTTTTTATAATATTAAGATTATTTTATCTTTTTACTATTATTATAAGTACCGTTATTTTTACTTTTCTATATAATACTTATATAAAAGACTCTCTATATCTTTTAATTTTATATATATATATTTAATAGGCTAAGAATTTTTTTTTACTAGTATAGTTATTTAGAATCGTAAAATATAATTTTAGTAGTTTAAATAAAATAATAGTATTTTAATAATAAAAACTTTAGTAATATATACTATAGACGAGTTACCTATATAAGCGAGTCGCCTACCTATTAGTAAGTAAAAATTTTAACTCTTAAAACTTAATAACTATTATAATATAAGAGCTAGTTTAATAATTTATAATTTTATTTAAAACTCTAATTTAGCTCTATAATATAAACTAAAAATGTTAACTATAGCTTATATAATAAAGAAGATATTAAACTAAAAATAAAGAGTATTTTATTTAATATTTATACTCTACAACTATAAGTAAAATATTTTAAAATATTTTATAACTTTTAGAGATTACTTATTAATATAAAATATATAAGTTAAACTCTATAATTATATACTACCCCCTTAGTTATCTATTTTATACTATTCTAAGATTATAATACTAAGTTCTAGCGGTAGTAAATAAAGTTAGTAAAAAATTTTTTCTTTCTAAAAAAGAAAAAAAAGACTATTATATACTACTTTTATTCTTTACGTTATTAATTAATAAAGTTTTTATATAATATTTTTTATTATTATAGATATCTATAAGTATCTTATATAGTAAGGAGAGGTAGTACTCTTTAATTTTATTAAGCTTAGTATTAATAGTATAAATAGTAATATAGAAAATAGAATTTAAAAAACCTATAACTGCCTTTTCAATATTTTAAAAAGATTTTTAAAAATAGACTTAAAAAGTAGTTAAAAAAATTAAATTTTTATTTCTATAGATATTTTAATGGTAATACGCGATTTTATAGTATACTAAAAAATATAACTTTTACTACTACTAAAGTTAAGGGGATAGTAATTATATAAACTTATATAGTGTAGTCTAGTATAAAAGCTATTAGAAGACTTAGAAATTCTTAAAAAACTTTAGTAACTTAATAGACTATTTAAGCTTATATAATAAATATATGTAAACTATAAGTTTATAAAATATTAATCTTTTATAGTAAAAGATATATAAAGGCATATATATACTCCTCCTTTTTTAAAACCCCTTTTAGTTACTCCGAGCCACTATAGCCATACTATTTATTTAATTAGTATATAAATATATAAATATATTATTATCTTATATAGTAACTTATATATATATTTACTATTATTAACTAATACTAAGTAGATATTTATAAAAAAAACATATTAATATATTATAATTATATATTTATATATTAATCGAATAAAAAGTGTGGCTGAGGTGGCTCAGGGCGACTGAAAGGGGTTTTAAAAAAGGAGGAGTATGTGTATACCTTCATATTATTATAATATATATAAAGGCATGCATATACTCCTCCTTTTTTAAAACCCCTTTTGGTCGCCCCGAGCCACCACAGCCACACTATTTGTTCGATTAATATACAAATATATAAAAATATATTATAATATATATTATAACGTTTAAGATACTATATACTAATATTCGTATACTACTATTTTATAATTAAAATACACGCTGCTAGTATATTAAAAAAATAGAATTTAAGTAAAAAATATATATATTAAACTTACTTTAACGTATATTATAAAGGATAATATATAATTTAAACTTTTAAATTGAACTAAATAAATATAAAAGAGAAAAGAGTAAATATATTTAAAATAGTTACTATATTACTATTTATCTTTATAGACAATTTATAAAAGTTAATATTTAAATAAAATATAGCTAATATAGTCGAGTTACCTACATTAGTTAAAATAAAATTACTTAATTAGGTAAAAAGTAAGCTAAAGATCCATCACTTATCGGCGTTACTAAATAAAAAAATAATTTTAAAATTACTATAGCTATATTACTATACTAAACAGTTAATAAATAAAAAAAAACTTATTATTATTACTAATAACGCTACTACTAATAATTATAAAGTGCTAGAGTATAAAAATAGTATAGTTCTTTAATAAATATATAAAAATATTATAAGTAATAGTCTATAATATAAAGGGCGTATATAATTTTAATTAAAATAATATAAAATAGAAGTTATTAGTTAATAAAAGAGCGCTATAGCTTAATACTATAGAAGATATTTAAAGATTAGTTAAAGTAGATTTTTAAAAAGAGGATAATAGATAGCTAGTATAGGAGAATATAAATAAATAGCTAAGTATATAACTAAATAAAATAGAATATTTTATATTAATTATATTATTATAATTTTAAAACCTCTAAGTTTTTATTATAATTAGTCTTTACTATTTAATTTATAATATTTTATATATAGGTCTAGACTATATATTATATAAAGTTTTTAATTTTTTTTATTTAAATATTATAATATATAAAGTATATAGTAATATTATACTATACGCGTAAAACTTTTATTATATAAATTATATATATTTTATTCTTTATAATATTAAAATAAATATAACGTCTTTCTTATAAAATTAATATATATAGTATACTTATTTTTTTAAATAAAGCTATGCTTTTAGTGTAGTACTTTTTTTAAAAAAAAAATAACTACTAAGTACTATAAGGATTTCTATAAAATTGTTCTATAATATTTTAAATATAATAATAGGAGATAAATAGTATATAATTATATATTAACGCGTTATACTAAGAATAGTTATAATAAATTAAAGTAGTATTATCTATAATAAGTTAATATATAATTACTTCTAATTTAGTACTAGATATTTATTTATAAAAAAAAAGAATAAAAGAGGTAGTGTATCGCTCGTATACTATAAGGTATTAATATATATCGGCGTCCCTAGTACTATATATATAGAATATAAAAATGTATAATAAGTAGTTTACTACGCTAGGTAGCTATATTAGAATATTCTTTTATAAATATTACTATATATACTATACTATTATATAGACGAATAACTTTATAAAGTAATATATATAATAACCTTTACGCGACTATATCTATCTATATACTAGTAATAATAACTGTTTTAATAAAAGCTCTTCTATTAATAATTTTTATAAAACTCTACAGTACTATAGTAAAATCTAATTTTTATTAGTAACTTATAGGGGGGTGATAACAAAAAGACATCTATTTTAAAATAATATAACTTTTTAACTAGTAGGCCTAAAAATACGAGAAAAATATTATTTAAAGAGAAAGACTAGCGTATTTTTTTTATGTAATAAAGTTACTATTAGTAACTACCTAATTAGGAAGAAGAGTACTAAATATATTATATAAACTAATAAGCGACTCTTAAAAGATACTGTACTAAGTCTAATTAGGAAAGGTAGCGCTAGAATAGGCACGTAATAACTACTTAATAGTACTTAATAGATTTATAGTTTAGTATAATTTATTACCCTATATAGTAACTTATACTTATATATCTATTATTATAACTAATACTAAATAGGTATTTATAAAAAAAGAGAAAAAAAATATTATATTTATAGTACGCAGCGTAACGCGTAAAATAATAGATTTTATTAATTATAATATTAGACTTCTGTATATCTAATAAATTATAAAATAAATAATCTACTAATAATATATATATATACTTTATATTATAGGCTTTTACAGCGCGTACTATAAAAAGTATATATTAAATAGATAATAAAAAAAAATAATAAAGAAGTTAAAATTAAAATAAACAATTTTCTATAATTAGTATAAAATAACAGTAGTATTTACGTAACTTTTAGTATAATACTATATAATAATACGCCTAATATAATCTAAGAGTAGTATATAGTTATAGTAACTATTACTAAAAGGCTAAAAATTTAACTAAAGTATAAATAATAAGACAAAACGCTTTATAAATTAAATAAAAAATTAGTATTACTAGTGCTTTTAGATACTTACTAAATACTTAAGGTATAAGATAGTATATTATAACAGTCCTAGGAAGTCTACTATAAAGATTAATAATTTATAGAGCTTTTATAAATAAATACGGACTTTATATAAAAATAGTAAAATAACTTAAAGACTTTATATAAAAGTAGGCTAAATAACCCTAATTATAGAGCTGCGGGTATATAATATTATAAAAGCGTAGTAGGTACGCGAGGCCTAAATACTAAAGAATTCTTTAAATTAGGCTATAAGAACTATAAAGAGATAATAGCTAATAGGTCTAGGGTAATATAAATAAATAGCTTAATATATAACTAAATAAAATAAAATATTTTATATTAATTATTTTATTATAACTCTAAAACCTCTAGGTCTTTATTAAGACCGGACTAGCGTATTTAATTTATCTACCTAGGGGCTGCTTACTAATAGATTTAGAGGTAATAAAAAATTAGTATATATAGATAATTTTTAGAACCCTACTTTAGACTATTATAACTTTTTATTTAAGTAGTAAAATTGGCTTATTGTTATATATATAATAATAGAATCTATATTATATTATTTTATAAATTATTTATATATCTTTATATATTAATTATATATTTATTAATAAAAGTAAATTTTTTTAAATTTTTAATAATAACTAAGTAAATAATATATTACTAGTACTTAGTATAGTATTCCTAATCTTCTATAATTACTATATAATAACTAGGAAGTATTTTATTATATTTATTAATAACTTTTTATATTATTTTATATTACTCTTTTAAAATAGCTCTTCAAAGGTTACTATACTTTTTAAAATTAATTATATATTTAAATTAGCCATTTTATTTTTATTTACCCTAGATTTTAAATAATTTTATATATTTTA
Source organism: Pleoardoris graminearum (assembly GCA_030770415.1). Classification (NCBI taxonomy): domain Eukaryota; kingdom Fungi; phylum Ascomycota; class Dothideomycetes; order Pleosporales; family Didymosphaeriaceae; genus Pleoardoris; species Pleoardoris graminearum. Next base: position 60,301 of record JASEKS010000059.1, on the reverse strand, counting down.
TATCGGGACTAAATCAGGTCTATAGACTAGATAAGAATAAAATAATAATTTTCTTATTTTTAATCCAAGTTTAAACGTTATTTATTATATAGATATTAGCGTTATCTTATTAAAATTAATACTTTAGATTATTAATAATGTAAAGATTATAATTATAATATAATATATAAATATATAGATAATTATAGTGGCGTTTTTACGGCTTTACCTACTATAAATAATAGTTATTATCTTATATCTGACTGTTAAGTTAATTATTTACTAGGTATAGATAGTATTAAAGAGCTACTATTTATCTATATATAGTATAGTCCTCCGAATTCTCTATTTACCTTATTAATATATAAACGCCTACTAATACTTAGGCGTATATATATATATTTACGCAACCTAAACCTAAACCTATATCTATTTATCTCTTTTTTTTATTAACGCGTAGTAGCTGCTATACTTATTTTATATTTTACTACCTACCGCCGCTAGTAATAAATTATTTAGTATAATTTAATAACTACTACTATATTAAGTACTTCTTATAACTATACTCTATCTATTATTTCTAGTATAAAGTTAATTTCTTATTTTCCTCCTCCTATTACTTTTCTTTTAGTTAACCTTAATATAAGCTATTATAGCTTATTATCTTATAGTATAGTTAGGCTAGTAGGTTTATTTATAATATATATTTAAACGTACTATGTTAGTAGGTATAGTTTAATACCTTCCCCTATTATTATTATTATATACTTGTTTCTCTTATCTCCTTTAGCTCTAGTAAGTAGGTAGTATTTAGTATTATAGTATCTTTTTGTTAGTATATTAAGAGCTCTTATAGTATTAATAACTTTATTAGTATATATTTATATATTTAATAGTAGGTATTTTATAGCTGCCTCTACTACTTATATATATAGATTATTATTAAGTATACCTTTATAAATAGGTATACGAGGTATAATTATTATAGTCTTATTATATATATTTATATATTAATCGAATAAAAAGTGTGGCTGTAGTAGCTCGGGGCGACCAAAAGGGGTTTTAAAACAGGAGGAGTATGTATATACCTTTATTTTAGTCTTATTAAAAGTAATTACAATACGTAAAGTTGCTATTAGTATACTTATAAATATTAGCTAACTATATTTTATAAGCTATACTACTAAGAATAAACACTGTATTAACATACTAGATTCTATTATATAATTTTAATAATAACTTTAATAATAATATAGTAGAGTGGATATATTATAGTATAGTAGTACTATAGTAGCTTAGCCCGAAGAAAAAAAAAGAAATAGAGGTAATAGTAGCCCTAGTATACTAAACTTAAGTACGCTAAGCTATATACTAAGCTATATATTAAGTTATATATTAAGTTATATACTATAGCTATAAGTTTAAATCCTATATTAACTAAAATAAATAATATTTTTTTATAATTCTTATGTACGCTTATTTTTTAACTGTATCTAGAAAAATAACTTTTTTTAGCTTATACCTTTTTTAGACTAGTGTCTTAACGGTACACTTTACCTCTCTTTATATAATTATATAATAGATAATTATATATATAATATATTAAAAAAAGTACTAAAAAATATATTAAGTTATATACCCCTTTTTATATTTAGTATAACTTCTCGTATAAAATTTTTAATTATATAGTTATTACTTATATAAGAAATTAAAAAAATATATATTTTAATAATTGCTACATTACTTTTATCTCCTAACTAAATAGCTTCCTAAACTTAGATTAATAAAACCTAACCTGTGAAATAATTAATATAATTAATATAAAAATAAATAAAATTATAGCTTAAAAATATATAAAGAATTATATATTATAATATATTAAAATATTAAAATAACTTACTTTATAATTAGCTAATAGCCAGTTCTATTCTAACTCTATTTTTACTTATTTTTTTTATAATACTTATTTATATATATATATATATTTGAATATTAATTAAATAAAAGGGTGTGGCTGTAGTAGCTGTGTAGGCAACTAAAAGAGGTTTTAAAAAAGGAGGAGTATGTGTATACCTTTATAATACTTCTTTTTAATTTCTTCCCTTTATATTACTAACTTTTTGGAAACTATTATTCTTTCTAAATTTAAATTTTTAAGATTTTATATAGTTTATGTAGCTTATTTGAAGTTTTTTTTATATATTTTCTTTATAAATTATAGGTTTTTTATTTATATATATTAATATTATAACTCTTCTCTTTTAGAATTCTTAGTAGGTATCCTTTAAAATATTAAGACTATTTTATAATAATAGCCTTTTATTATCTTTTTCAGAACTTTTAATAAAGTCTTTATTAATAACTCTTTCTCTTCTTTTAGTTACCTTAGAAACTCTATCCCTTTTAACTTTATATATATAATTATAATTATTATTATATTCTTAATATATTATAAAGTATTATAAGTACTATAAGAAGTTCTCTTTAAATGAAAATAATTATTAAAATAAAAGTATTTACTCTTAAAAAATAAATAACTTTAAATTCGACTTTTATTAAATTTAGCGATATTTTAGAGAAATAATAGTCTAGATTTATTAAATTAAAAAGATATTATAATATACTATAATATTAATAATATATTACGTAATTAGTAATTATATAAGTAAAAACTAAATTTTTACTAATTATATAAATTTATTATTATATAATAAATTCTTATTAAAATATAGGTTATATAACCTATATAAGACCTAAAATAGTATAGTTAAAATTATAATTAAATATATTTACTAACTAAAAAGTTATAGGGACTTAAAAAAAAGTTATAAAAAATTCTAATATTTACGTAATTTTAGTTTATTATATATATTTAATAAGTAGTAGCTAAAATCCTTATAAGATTTTATATAACTTCTTTTCTAAAACGGTATTATTTAGGTATTTTTAGAACCATTATTTAATTTTATATAAATTTTAAAAAAGGTATCTTTTTTAATTTATCTTTTTTTGTTACCCCCCTGTATAAGTACTATTAATAAATAATAATTATAATAATTATAAACTATATTATTATAAAAAAGGAGCGGGCTAAACGTAAGTTATATTTATTCTTATACTAGTACTAATACTAGCACTAGCACTAGCGTAATAATAGTAATTATTATTAATCTACGTAGTCGTAAAAGTAATAGACTCTAAGAGTTCTATTATAGGTAATCTATATTTTTATTTTACACTCTTTATATTTTTATATATTAGTTTTAATTCTATTTTAATTATATAAGCACTAAAAATATTATAAAAAAAAATTTATAAAAAAAATATAGTATTTAGATTTTTATATATATATATTAATTATAAAATAATTAGCTTTTTTTATTAATTAAAACTATATAAAGAACTATATTATATTTTTAATATTATAATATTTATACTATTATATAGAGTATATTATTATAAATTTTAAAATATATTATTATTTAATATTTATAATATTATAGAGCTTTATATAAAATATATTTTAATAAAAATATAATTTTTTATATTAGTAGTAATACTATAATAATAAATTAAAAAGATTAAATATTTTATATAAAAAGCATTATTTAGTAGCTTTTAAATTATAATTATAAATATATTAGGTATAGAGTTTTTAAAAATTTAATATTTCTACCTTATTATTTTATTCTAAGACACTAGTATTTTAAATTATAAATAGTATTTTAACTTATTGTTTAATTAATAAATATATAAATTTTTTAACTTTTTATCTAATATTATTTTTTATTCTTATCTCCGCTCTACTCCTTTTTTGAAACCCCTTTTGGTCGCCCCGAGCCACCACAGCCACACTTTTTATTCGATTAATATACAAATATATATATTTGTATACTAATCGAACAAATAGTGTGGCTGTGGTGGCTCGGGGCATACAAATATATATATCTCCGCTCTATTACGTTTTTATTTAGTACGCCTTTTAGTTATTATATAATTTTTATATTATAATTTATACTAGTTGTCGTAAAATCTGTTTAGGTTGGTAATGACGATACAAGAAAAAGAAATCCTTGATCCTTGATCCAGTCTCTTCCAAAAGGGAAGGCCTGCATGACGCCGTAAAGCACCGACCCTATACATGGTCAGTCGCGGCTGAATGGAAGTCTAGTCACGGCAAATTGAGACTATGAAAAGATGCATGGCGTAATTTTAGTTGCGGCGTAGGGGTGCACGTGCGATATTGGATCCTACCTACGCGAGAATCCAGCCTTTGACACTTCATGTACAGCAGTGGCGCAGAAAACAACGACCGCTAGGATTCCCTTCAAATTAATTTATTTTCTGTGTCTCAGCCGACGTATTACAGGTTGAACATGCCGCGGACATTGCGATTGTTCAGCTTGGGCAGTCCAGATGTCGTTGCGCATTCTCCGGTGGATTTTTCCCCAGTCTGAGCCCCACTGAACCGATAGATTCAACCTTGATAAAACAAAAAAAAGGCCCAAGCACCAGAGGATTTTCCGACAATTGGAATATGTCCTGATGCATATCTGTATGCAGTGCATCAACGACAGGTCGGGAATGAGCCTCAACAAGCCAGCATTGAGATCTTCGTGCCACATACTAACATACCCTTGTTACAAGCCCTCGCAGCTCTTGCGGCGCATACTGGATTGCATGAAATCTTGCCAGAAGTTGAACATTGGTTATCCCACCATTGTTGATTAACGGAAACCAAACGTCCTTTAATTTACGTGTCATGATGCGACGAAGAATCGATTAATGTCATCGTAGCAGTGCCAAACTAAATGTTTCGGTACTGTATTGCTCCAGAATATACAATACAAAGCCCACTGTACCGAAACTTTTCTCTGCCTCTGTATCTGATGTACTCGCACCAATTGTAAACTGTATCATTAAAAATATCCTCCACGGCTCCCTACTCTCGTCCGAAGACGCATCAGATTTTACAGTATACGTCAGGACTGCCCGCAAGCTTGCTCTGCACATCCTCAATATCCATGATAGTATCATAATGCGACTTTCCAGAAGACCCGGCACTTGGGGCCAGCTCCGCCTTGTTCTGCCAATTAAGCGCATATTCCTCTACCTTTCCTTCCAGCTCGAGTTTCTGGTTTGCGGTAAGTGCTGGATGGTTTTTGATGTCGGTCACAGTTTGATCGACATTAACTCATTGAAATGAATGCCATCTACTGAACTCGGGGTGACCGATGAGTGAAGATGCTGGTTTGGATCTTTGATGTAGTCCCTGTTGGCTCTCTGAAGGATCCTTGATTGAATTAGTGACTGACTTTCGGAAGGAGTTTACCTCTTGCAGTACGTTACGATTGAGACGCAACGCCTGAAAGAATACGGTCTATGTTACTGGAAAAAAGTTCTGGTTAATGCAAAGACCGAAGGTACTTTGACCTGGTCCTCTTGGAGTTGACATGTCGGAAAAAATGAAACTACCGGCACTTACTTCTCCTCAAAAACTTTCGGCAAGTTTTCCGCGTTGTCGGCGAGACGTGCCGCTCGTATTACCTTCAAGCATTGCGTAATCTTGTCAAATTGGGGACCCATTGCGCCAGCATTGGATCTAGTTCGAGCGGTTTGCACAGCGTTCGCTACACGTTTCATCATGGTCCCGTGTTTATCCCTCTCCCCCGCCCCTGATATAAGCTCCTTTTGGTCGTACGAGCCCTCGAAATTGTAGAATTCTTTGGTTTCTTTTGGATCTTTGCCGTACCGTTCATTTCTTAAGCCTAGCAAACCAGTCAGAAGGATCATGTTAGCAACATTGTAAGCAGCCACGTACCCTCCCACTGCGTTATTTTGCTGGCCTTTTCAGGATCCGGATAATCCAAATCATTTCGTAGATCGGCTGGTACCTTGGACGGGTCAAAGGGCCCCAGGTAGATTCTCTCCCCATTTGCACCTCTGGTTCTGATAGACTTCCTCTGGATATGATCGATGAATTCGGCAAAGTTACAGGCGCCTTGGATTATTCTATGGGATCCAGAGCAGCCAGGAGCGATAGTGTTGCCACCGGTTCCTTTGTCCATGAGGTATGAATAATAGAACATGACAGCCTCCCATCCAGCAGCCCTCTGAGACGCGAGCACGCTCGTGATTGCTGAGGCAAATAGGGCAAGGAGGAATAGCCTCATGGTGACGATATCGAATTAGCGTGCGGAATCGAAAAACATTCGAATCAACCTGATTAATCAGCTTCAACTGATTCAGCGTTCGGGAGAGATGGAGAAGAAGAAGAAAATAATCAGAAAGTGGAAGCTGCAAGACCACAACCCTGTGGGAACGAAAGTCCAATATACGACTGTGGAGAATGCAGCATGATGGAACCAAGGGTCCAAAATAAACCGACTTCTTCAAGGACTTGTGCTTGGCTCCCACAAGCGACGCGGTAGCTCTGTGCTATTCCGGCATAGAGGTTATGGCGTAACGGAGGTCCGAGTACAGAGGGGGCGAATCGGCCGCCAAGTATCCACAATGGCGAAACTAGCAGAAGTCGACGAGTGCCGAATCCTTCAGGATATGCGCGCAAATGTGAATAGAGATTACCCAGGACATTATCCGTATCGCTTGCAAAAGGAGGCCTACTAGCGTTGAACTTTGTCGCTGTACGAAAAATGCAGGGTGAGCTTTAGCCCCTGAAAAGTGCAGGGTTCCATAATTCTACTACGCCGCAATATCTTCATGGTTGACCTCGGCAAACTGGCTAATTTGCGGTGACTAGACATACCTTCTTGTTGCACTAGCCATTGCTCTGCGAGATCACTCGTACTGCAACTTTCAGTCTTTTGAGATAGTTTTCAGTCCATCAGTTACTCCTTTAAGTCTGGAGGCTTGCTAGAGTTCGTTCGCTCCCATGATGAGGCACACACTTGCTGGTATCACGTACGCTCTTTTCGTGGTATTGGGCCCAACAACCGCCTGGCAAAGTCCTGGACGGCCATGTCCGGCACTTTGTAGCACCTCTGGAAATAGCCCTACCAATTGGACTGATTTGCACGGCCTCGGGGCATTGAAGCGGTGCAATCAGCCAGTCCTCTTTGATACTGCGTTATGGACGGACGTCGACGATCCGCTCGCGGCAATAACGCTACGAGCTTGTACCGTATCCAACGAGGAGGTGACAGTCCAACCCGATTATAGCCCAGCACCCTTCACCTTCGGGAGACCATCGGAGGAAGCATCCGTGGCAAGGCGAGCTGCAAATCGCCGAAGCAATTCAAGCCAGAGTATCCAGGTCAAGGGCTGTCGGCCGAATGCGCAGATATTTGGCAACGAAAAATTCATCGACGTACGCGCGTTGCTGGACGGCGGACTCGACTCCACGGGAGGGGACGGGGGCGTGGACGGTGAAAAGGCGTTGGAGGCCGCCAAGGCGCTAGAGGATTATCTGGCCAATCAGGACGACTGCGCCCCCACCATCATGCTGGCCCGCCACGGCGAGGCAGTCGTCGCTCTCTACGTGGGCACTGAGGTAACAACGCCTAGTGCCTTGCTTCTCATCCGGAGCTTCATCTCATCCCTCAAGAGCCAGCCTCATGTTCCCCGTCTCGTTGCCCAGGCCTGTTCAGGCCCGTCTCCTGCGACATGGCTGGTTGGCGCCTACGCGGACCTTGGGGGGAATATCTCGGCTGCACAGCAAGTACTCCGGACATGGGCTGTGGGCGACTGTATCGACGGCGGTTCCCGACTAGAGAACGGGACCGCGATGCACTTGGAGCTAGTCCGGGCAACCAGCGTACCCCTCCGCACGGGCTTGTATAAAGGCTTTGATCAGATCAGCGAGCCCATCGAGCCCCAAGACAGCACCAAGCGTTCGTTAGTCCCCCGTGCTGACTGCAACGCCATTCAAGCCATAAATAATGATGGGTGCTATTCACTCTCGCAACGATGCGGCATTTCGCAGAAGGATTTCGAGAGTTACAATCCCATCAAGGGCTTATGTGATACCCCAGGTAGCATTCAACCAAAGCAGTGGGTGTGCTGCTCAAAGGGCACTCTCCCAGATAGTAAGTTTCACTTCTACATATGCAAGCCCACATGCGTGTTCTAACGAATGCTAGTGGGCCCGAAGCCCAATCCCGACGGTTCCTGTGCCACCTACATTGTCCAATCCAATGACACCTGTGCGAGCGTGTCTGCGTCATTTGGGATTACCGTAGACAAGATAAAGGATTACAACACAAAGACGTGGGGTTGGGGAGGATGCCTCGCCATGCAACCCGGTGACAAGTTCTGCGTGTCCTCAGGTGACCCGCCGATGCCTGCGGCAAGGGGCAATGCAGTATGTGGCCCTCAGGTGCCTGGAAGCGTGAGGCCGACTGATGGTACAAATCTGACGGATATGAATCCCTGCCCACTGAACGTTTGTTGCAACGTCTGGGGGCAGTGCGGTACCACTGACGACTTCTGCATTTTCAACCCCGCAGACACTAAGAATCCCGGCACCACGCAGCCTGGAAAAAATTCCTGTGTGTCGAGCTGCGGTATGAATATCACAAACAACAAAATTGGTCCTGATCAATTTCGCAAGATCGCATATTTTGAGGCTTGGAACTCGAAACGTCCTTGTCTGCACATGAGTGTGACCGATGTCCCAAACAACTTCACCCACATTCACTTTGCCTTCCCGCAGATTACGTCCGACTACAAAGTCAACATCACTGGCATGGAGGCCGAGTTCGAAAAGCTTAAATCTATCACAGGCATTAAGCGCATTGTCTCCTTTGGCGGCTGGGCTTTCTCAACCGAGACACCTACCTACAACATATTCCGTGAGGGGGTCACCGACGCTAATCGTGCCACACTTGCAGGGAACATTGCAAAGTTTGTCACAGATAATGGCCTTGACGGAGTCGACTTTGACTGGGAATACCCATCTGCGCCCGACATTCCAGGTATACCGCCTAGTGCCATTGAAGCTGGCGCGCAGTACAAACTATTCCTTCAAACAGTCAAACGGCGTCTCCAAAAACAGTCAGTCTCTATCGCTGCCCCAGCATCCTATTGGTACTTGAAGGGTTTTCCAATCAAGGACATCTCCGGGATAGTGGACTATATAGTCTATATGACTTACGATTTGCATGGCCAGTGGGATTATGACAACAAGTGGTCAAACCCCGGTTGTGAAGCGTACGTGGCCACCTGGTACAAACTCCCACTTTTGGAATTTACACTGACTTTGCACGCGTGTTTAAAGTGGAAACTGTCTACGCTCTCACATAAACATCACCGAAACTAGGAATTCGCTCGCCATGATCACGAAGGCCGGAGTAATGTCCAACAAAGTCGTTGTTGGAGTCGCTAGCTACGGTCGCAGCTTTTACATGGCTGAGACAGGCTGCGAGGGACCCATGTGCAAGTTTACCGGTACAAAGAACGAATCCGATGCAAGCCCTGGAAGGTGTACAGAAACCCCAGGATACATCTCTAACGCTGAGATACGTGACATCATCACCAGTAGTATGCTCGGTGACGGCGGCAACGCAACGACGTACCATGACAGTGATTCCGACTCGGATATCCTGGTATACGATGATAACCAGTGGGTGTCTTATATGAGCGACAAGACCAAAGCGTCCCGCACAGATTGGGTCAAGGGGCTCAATTTTGGGGGAACTTCAGATTGGGCTGTTGACCTCGACAAGGATTACGGCACAGACGGCGTTGGTGATCTCGACCCAGATGCCTTGGAGAAGGACGGCGTTGGCCCAAAATGTGACCAGTACAAGAGCTACGACACGCTTGAAAAAATCTCAGGAGAAGACGCACTAGAACCTACTTGTGCGGCTTTGTACGCGCTCGCTGTATTGTAAAAGATGCTGGGCGATGCGATGACGAAGTACAACGCGGTCAATGATGGGTACGACTCCAAGTTCAAATCCTACACCAAATATTTGAAGAACGGACTTCCGGACGTGCTGGCAACTCACATGAACTACATGGACGGGGCTGGCCAACCATTTTTCGATTGCCATTTCGTAGGAGGCAAGGACTGGTCAGGTCCATGCCCAGTACCTCGAAGTGTGCGAGGGAATGAGCCGTTTGGTGTTTGGAAGATCACCATGACCTTGCGAGATTCCGACGGTTTCTACAAAGATTTGAACGACAAGACTGGCATATTGCGAGATTGGATCGAGTTCTTCACTTATAAAGAGCATTCAAACTGCCAACCCGAGCCTTGCAACAACCTGGACCTTACCATTGAAGGCCAAGCACGTCTGAAGAAGGATTACGACATACCGGATCCTAAAGATGTCGTCACAAAGGCAATGGAGAACCAAGATGGATTACGCCATGCCCTAGTCGTCCAGATCTTTAATGTTGGTATGGGTCTGTGGAATGGAAGCAATCAAGACGTCGTGCGGTCGCTTGCCGTCCCCGTTTTCCTCGTGCAGAATGCCATTGAAGGCATGGAAGACGCAAAAGAACTGGGGGAAAAAGAAGAGAAGGAAGAGGCGAAGAACAAACTCCTTACTATACTGTCCGCGGTCTTCATGGTGGTACCTTTCTTGGGAGAGGCTGCCGCCGTCGGTGCGGGTGCAACTACCGTGGCGCGACTTGTTGCTATGGCCGGCGCTGCTGCAAATGGAGGCCTCGCTCTGCAAACAGTTATTGAAGACCCGAACATGGCACCGTTCGCCATCATGGATATGTTGAGTTTGGGACGCTTAAAAACACCCAAGGACTATGTTGATGCAGCCAAATTTCGGGCCGCAATGAAGGATACTGATGTCTCTGCGCTAGGAACCAAGTTCTCTGGGCAAGACGCTATGGTTCAGAAGATCGTACGCATTTGTACAAAGAATTGAGAGGACGCTCAATCTTGTCACAAAGTGAGCATTAGGAGCTTGGACACACGTCCTCTCTAGGCGGTGATGATAACACGAGCGCGAGGCAACCGTGCCAGTTGAAGTTGATGGATTTGACGAGATGGTGTTGAGGTTGTTGCCCGGGTGCGAACCATGGTTGACGAGATTGGACACACGTCCTCTCTAAGCGATAATAATACACGTGCGTAAGGTAACCGTGCTAGTAGAAGTTAATGGATTTAATAAGATAGTATTAAGGTTATTATCTATGTATAAACTATAGTTAATAAAACTATTTTATTATATATATAAATTCTTTATCTATCTACTATATATATACTTATTTATATATATATCCTATCTCTATTTTTATAATTATTATATTTAATAATAATAGCTATTTTAAATATAGTAATATTACTATTTTATTTAAAAAAGTAATATATTAATATATAGTTTTATAAATTCTATACTAATACTTTATTTAATCTAAAACTCCTTAAAAAGAATAAAAAATAGTAAATTAAGAAAATTTTTTATAGGCGTATATATTTAGATAAGTAAGTCTTTAATAGTAATAGATTTAAATTATAAATTTAGTTTTTTTCTACTAGCTTAACTACTATACTATTATTTAAGATAAACTAAAAAGTAAAAGTACGCCTAGACCTTAATCTAGGGGTATAAATATAATAAGAAATTTTATTAAATACTAAACTATATACATAATAATTAAAAGCTAACTTTTAGTAAAAGCTAATAGTAAAGAATAATATTTATTTAAACAGCTACTTAATTAAATAATAAGTATATTAGTAGGCTAGTAGTTAGTATTAAACTAGTAGTCTATATTAGTAGATACTTAGTAGATACTATAGAAAGTAAGTAATATAATATAATTACTTACGCCTATTATATAAATAGTAAAAAAACTATATAAAAATTTTTATAACTTTTTTATTATTAAAGTTATTTAATTACTATATCTAATACTAAAAAGTTTAAATAGTACTTACGCTTTACTATTAAAATTAATAAGGTATTAAAAAATAAAACATAAGTAAGGCCTTTATATAATCTCTATATAATTATATTATAGGTATAAAGGCGCCCCTCGCTTAGGTGCGAGCGCTAAGACAGGTACGCCTACGCTAGTAAAGCTAGCGTCTTAGTATATATTTTTACCTTACTCTAAAACACCTAGTAAGCTCTTTATATATAAATTTTTATTAAATATTAATATTTAATATCTATTTTTAAACTTTTATAATATAATCTACGTATTTCTCTCTATACCTATAAATAAGGCGCTTATAAAATAACGCTCTATAATAGACCGCGTAAACGCTAAATTTTAAAAATTTATATTTTACTAATTATATAGCCGTAGTAGACTAATTCTTTATATTATATAAAATACCTATTAGTATAGATAAGATAGTAAAATCTTATATAAAAACTTTACCTAAATAGGCTAGTAATAGCACTACTATCTAGAAACTAACTAGTAATAACGCTACTTATAAATCGGCTAGTAATAGCGCTATTTAAAAATTAACTAGTAATAGTACTATTTAGAAACTAGCTAGTAATAGCACTACTAAGAAATATAATACTTAGAAATTAATTTAGTATACGCTAGCTAATAATACATTATATAATTAATTAAATAAGTTATTTTTACTATTACTACCGTAATTACCTAGTATAGTAAAAAAAATTACTTTTAAGCTTATAATTAGTAAGTCCTATAAGAGTATAATTATTAAATTATTAAGCGCTTTTTATAACCTTAGTAAATAATTTATAAATAGCCCTCTTACTAGAAAAGTTAAAAAGAATTTAATAGTAAATACTAGTAAAAGACTCTTAAAGAGTAATTATTATAAAAATAGTTTTAGTGTCTCTTACTCCATTTTACTAAATATTAGTAATAATAATAAAATTTTTAATATAATAATTATTACCGGTTAACTTATAATAAATTAATAATTATAATATAGCTTTATAGTTAATTATAAGATATTTATTAAGTAAGCTAAGACTATAAAAGCTAATATTTTATTATTTATTAGGATAGCCATTATAACTAATAAAGAGTACTCTAAAAAGAAATTTAAGTATAAATATCTTATTTTAGTATATACCCTACCTAATAAATAACTTATAAATAAGTACGTTATTACTACTATCTTTTTTACTAATAATTTTTAGATATGTATAGTAGAGTATCTAGAAAATTAGTATATTATTATTTTAAAGTATTTTTACTACTAAAGTATATTATATAGTAACCTAAACGTAATTAAATAGATAATTAAACTTATAAAATAGTTAGAAGTAAAAGCGTAAAAACTATAATATACTATTAAGATAAATATAGCGTAACTAGAGCTGTAAATTTAATAGTAAAAATAGAATCTTAATAGCGCCTTTTAGTTAATTACTTATATTTATTAAAAGTATAATAATACAAAAAACAACGCGTGTACTCTATAAAAAAAGTTAAATACTAAATAGTAGCGTTAACTAACTATTAATAAGACTCTTAGTAAGGTAATCTAATACGGCAATAAATATAAGTAATATTTTATTATAATAATTTAAAAAGCACGTAAACTATAAAATAAATTAAAATATTTAAAAATATTAGTAAAGGCTTTCTGTAGTATTATAGCTAACGATAAATTCTTTAAAAAAGATAAAAAGTATAAGAATAGTAAGAATAAGAAATAGAAGATAGTCCTATATAAGTTATTATAAGATTTTACGTTCTTAGACTTATTTAATAATAATAATAGCGGCAGCTCTAGCAGCTCTAATAGTTTTTTGTATTATAGTAATATAAAGTTAATATTATTTAATAAAGTTTACTCTATATTTTATAAAAATTAATAGTAACGCGGTAGTATACTAGTATTAGTAGTTAATACTACTACTTTTAAAAAAGAGCGCCGTTTAAATAATAGATAGAAAGATATTAATAAGTTTAGTAGTACTACTAATAAAAACTTAAATATATAAATTAAAAATATAGAGATAAACTTTTTCGACACTAAGTATGAAGGCATGCACATACTCCTCCTTTTTTGAAACCCCTTTTGGTCGCCCCGAGCCACCACAGCCACACTATTTGTTCGATTAATATACAAATATATATAGAGATAAAGTTCTAGTAGTTATATAAGCTCTTCTCTAATAAGTAGTCTAAAATTAAGTATTTCTATTAAGTATATAAGAATTACGCGCTTATTTATATCTATAACTATATTATTATAATATTAAATAACCTATATTAGAGTATACGAGAACTGTATAATAATTTATAAAAAGTATTTAGTTTAATTAATTAGTAACTTACTATACTTATAAAATTTAATTTTAGTAAGTTATAGTAACGCGATAATAAATTTTTTAATAAATAGTTAGTATATTTTAAAAATAAAATAATATAAGTATACCTAAAACCCGCTTTAATAAAGTTTAAAATTATAACTAATTTTAATTTATATTTAAAAGCTATTATAATAAGTGCGGCTCTAGTAAATAAAATTTAAGTATAATTTATTTAATAACTATTCTAATATAAGACTCTTAAGAACGTTACTTATAAGAAGCCTAAAAAAAAGGATAGTAAGAATAATAAAGATAATAAAAAGTCTATACGGGCTAGTACTCTTACTAGTAAAAAATTTAACTTTAATAACTAACGTAATTTTACTTTTAACTTAAATTATTACCTGTTAAGAGAGTTCCGCGTAGTTTAAGCTAAAAAAAAATATATTTATTATTTAAGACCTAGCTATATACTAAATTAAAATTAGTTTAATTTTTATAAAAAGGGCCCTATAGCTCTAGTATACTAGCTAAATAATTTTAGGTAATAAATACTTAGAATGCTAATACTAACAACGCCTATAATAGTAATTATAATATTAAATATTAGAAAAAAGTATAATTTTTAAAAATAGTTATTCTTAAAAATCCTCGTCTATATATAAAAAGGAGATTTTTAATACTTTTTAGTATTATTTTATAATAGAGCAACGTATACCGGTAAGCTAATTAAATTTATAATTATTTTTTATTTTATTAAGTAATATTTACTATACGGCTTATAGTTTATAAAAAAAATAACTTACTACTACTACGGTATACAGCGTAATAAATTATTTATCTAATTATAGTAAAAATTTACTAAATAAGCTACCTTATAGCGCTTAGATAAAACTAAAAATATAAGTTAATACGTTTAATAGGACGTTAGTTACTATACGCATTTTTTTAAATAATAGCTATATTAGATAGGTTATTAGCACTAATTTTATATATACTTATAAGCTTTAGATAGTTATAGCGTAAAGCCCTATTATCTTAAAGCTTACCAATAGTAACGTTATAAGTAAAATAATATAAATAGCTAAAATACGTATAGTAATTAGAAGATATATTAATAAAGACTAGTACTAGATTATAAATATTATTAGCTATAACGTAATAGTTAGATAATTATAATTTAAGGCTTACAACCCTTCGTATAAGTAAAATAAAAAAATAATAGTATTTAAGTTAAACTATCATTATAGTAATTATCTATACTAGTTCTTATTTATTTAAGTAACGTATAACTAGTATAATAATAGTTATACTAAAATAATTAAGCTAAAAGATAAGAGTAGTATTAATATAGTAATTATTTTAACTAAAACTACTATAAAGATAGCGTATTATAATCTAGATTTTATTATCTAAATAATACTAAAAGATTAGGTATATTTTAAAATAAGTAATAACGTAGATAATATATAATATTCTTATATAACTATTATAGAAATTAAATAAGTTACTACTATAACTACGTAAACTAATTTTAATAAGTTTTATTTAAAACTTAATTAACTATAATCTATAATTAATAAAATTAAATAAAGATTATTAAAATAATTTCACTATATTACTAATCTATAAAATTCTAAAGAAGCTGCTAAGCTATAACTATATTAACTAGTCGTTAACTATAAAATATATTTAAAAAAAAGTAGTTAGCTAACTGCGTAACGCTATTTTAAAATATTATAAAAAGAAACTAAAGTAATTAAGGCCTATATATAGACTAAAATAGTAAAAGAATATATTTATAAAAGTAACTTTTTATTTACTATTTTATTATTAGTTACTAAGAAGCCCGGAAGAGGTATTTATATATATATTAATTATTACTATCTTAATAAAATTATAATTAAAAATTATAATACTCTATTAAAGTTAAAAAAGATACTCGCCTATATAAATAAGGCGCGCGTTTTTTTTAAGTTTAATATTATTATAGTATTTAATAAGATCCGAATTAAAGAAGGTAATAAATATAAAACTACTTTTCTTATACGATTTAGTCTATTTAAATATATAATTATACCTTTTAGGTTATATAACGCGCCTAGTACTTTTTAATATTATATTAATTAGCTACTATATAATTACTTAGACAACTTTTACTCCGCGTACTTAGATAACGTTATTATTTTTAGTAAAAATAATAAGAATTATAAATAGTACTCCTTTTAGGTACTATATAAACTTTATACTTTTTCGACACTGAGTATAAAGGCATGCACATACTCCTCCTTTTTTAAAACCTAATTAGTCGCCCCGAGCCACCACAGCCACACTATTTGTTCGATTAATATACAAATATATATATATATAAACTTTATAAAGCTAGACTATATTTTAATATTAATAAATATAAATTCTCTATTTAACGTGTTAACTACTTTAGTATAATCCTATTAGTAAATAGGTTAAAAATAGATCTAGCTAAAATTTAAGCTATTATAGAGTAGCGGTAACTTAAAATAGTTAAAAATATTTAAGCGTTTATTAGGTTTATAAACTTTTACTAGTAATTTATATACTACTTTTTTTAGGTTATAAGACTACTAATTAAGTTAATACGCGGCGCTATAAAAAAGATTATATTAATATTTATTACTAAAAGGGCCTTTAAGTAGTTTAAATACGCTTTTATTAATACTTTAATACTTATTTACTTTAATCTTAACGTATATATAATTATAGAAACTAATATATTTAACTAGGCTATTACCGGTATATTCTCTTAGTATAAAAATAATGTTTTATAGCCTATTACTTTCTTTTTAATAAAAATAAAACCTATAAAGCTTAACTACCCTATTTATAATAAAAAGCTTATAGTAATTATTTACGCTTTTAAGGAGTAGTAACTTAAGCTTACTAGTATACTTAACCCTATAAAGGTATTTTCTAACTATAAAGTTTTAAAATATTTTATAATAACTAAATAGTTAAATTACTAGTAAGTCTGATAAATTAAATTTTTATTAGAATTTAATTTTATAATTAAATATAGACTAGATAAGAAAAGTATAAAGTCCAATACGCTAACGCAACGAACTAAAAATATTCTTATAAATATATATAATAATTAAATATAGTACTAGTCGTAGATACTATTATTTTTTAAATAATTTAAACTACGCGTATACGCTATATATAATAGCGGCTTTTAATACGCTATATACTTAGTTAAAATCTTAATAGATATAATAGAGTTATACCCTATAAACTTATTTTAATAAATTTATAAAATTAGTAAAAAGCTATTTATTTTTAATAGTTAGAATAAGGACGCTACTTTAAAACTTTATAATAGTTATAAGAATACTAATAACGTAAATCTATTAGGGCTATTTAAAATAGCTAGCCTCTATAATAATATTATTAAAACTATAATTAATATTATAGAGAGCGGCGTACACTATATACCTGATTAATTTTATTATAAATAAGATATCTATATTAAGTTATAAGACTGCCGCCTTAATAATAACTAATTATATATTAATAATAAAATTTTTATTTTATATAATAAGGAGCCCTATACGCGTATTATATAATTATATTATAATAACTACGCCGCTAAATATAATAGTAAATATAAAATATATACGTAATTATTATAATATTATTATTAGTTATACTATATAGATAGCGTTGCGTAATATATATATAACTACTTTACCTGCGCTAGAATAAAATTAAAACGTAAAAATAAGTATAGTTTATTATACCCTTTATTTATACTAAATACTTATTAAATAAGTATATCTATTAACTTTATTACGCTGCTATCTAAAAGTTATTATAATAGTTATAATTACAGATATATTATAGTTCTAGTTAACTAACTATTTAAAAAAAAAGTTTATACCTCTAATATCTCTTCATACTAAAGTTTATATCTAGACTTTTATTAAATATATTTAGTATAAAGAGGGGTACCTATTACAGTTTATAACTAATTATAGTACGTAATTTATATTTTAATTTTAGAAATAATTATATAAAAGGGTTAGTATAACGCTAAAATTATTTACAGCCTTTTACTTAAAAATAGATAAATAAATAAAAATTACTAATTAAGCGTTAAAAGCTTATTTACGCTGTTTTATTAATTATAAGTAAAATAACTAGATAGAGCTATTGCCTATTATAAAGTTTAAAATAAATAGTAGTATTATATTAATAGGTATAATACTATTTAAAGCTATAAAAAATACTTACTATATATAGGCACTAAGCCTCTTAGTATACTATTAAAAGAATAGAAGGTAATACGCGACGTATAAACTATAAATAGACTTTTTATATATATAAACTATATAAAATAATAACTACGCCTAACACTAACGTAAGTATAGGTAAAAATAAAAAAATATATTAATAACTAATAATTACTAGCCCTAGAAATTTATATAGGTAATTAGATTATATTTAATATATATAATATCTATACACGTTACTCTAGAGAACTAAAAAATAAAAATCTTAGACTATTTAAAGTTATAAATATTTATAATAGGTAACCGGATAACCGCTATAATATAAATTAAGTTTTTAAACTTAACTTTATTAGTTACGCTATATTTAAGAACGTTTATTATTAGTTTTACTTATAGTTATTTCACTTATAAAATATAATACTATTACTAGAGTAGTAGTAAAAACTATAAAGGCCGGTTACTATTAAAAAAAGTCTACTAGTTTATAATATTAAAGTAATACTTAATTATAAAATTAATAAGTATATAATTAATCTTAATACTAGTCGTAAAGGCTTACTAAAATTTTTTATTAAATAAAAAAATTTTAATAATCCTAACTAGTAACCTTACTTTAATATTATAGACTATTAAAAATATCTTATAAAGTACTATCGGTGTTACCTATAAATATTTTAATAATTAAGTATATTCTTTCTAAAGGCTTACGATATATAAATAGCTATTATCTAGCTTATAATAAATAAATAATTAACTAATAATAAATAATAGCAGAAGGCTAAAAATAATTTAATAAATAATTAATAAATAATAAGATACAGCTAGTAAATAATTAGTATAATAAAATTATAAAAATAATATAACTTAGTATAAAGGGCTCTCTTAAAGATATAAATAATAGATAAAAAGAACTATACTTACCTATTATACTTATAATTCTAATAGTTAGATTATAATAAAAACAGCTCTATAGTTTATTATTTAAGTAATTATATATTTTACTATTTTAATAGGAATATTTTACTTTTATAAGTATTTAACTCCGCCCTATTTTACGAAAGTTAAAAATAAATAAAACTAATTATAAAGCTTTAGAGACAAAACTTCTTAAAAGGGGGGATAGTAATATAAGTATAAAAGCGCCCTATACTTAAGTATAAGTACTAAAATAGGTACGCCTATACTAGTAAAGCTGGCGTTTTAGTATATACCTTTACTTTACCTTAAAATACCTAGCGAGTTCTCTATACGTAGATTCTCGTTTAATATTAATATTTAATATCTACTTTTAAGCCTCTATAATAAATTATAAATAAATACCTATATATCTACGCTTTATAAATTACTAGACTAAAGATTAAAGACGTTAAATTATATAAAAGTAATTTTATTTAGTTTAAATAGCGCGTATACTTCCTCTAGCTAGATATAGTAGCCCTTATTATATTTAAAATTAATATTATTACCTAAATATATAGTAATATAACTATTTATAAATAGTATATATATTAGATAAATAGC
Source organism: Pleoardoris graminearum (assembly GCA_030770415.1). Classification (NCBI taxonomy): domain Eukaryota; kingdom Fungi; phylum Ascomycota; class Dothideomycetes; order Pleosporales; family Didymosphaeriaceae; genus Pleoardoris; species Pleoardoris graminearum. The sequence goes on along the minus strand of JASEKS010000059.1, from coordinate 40,350 downwards.
TTTACTATATTATGTAACGCTATTAATAGATTATTTTAAAAATATATAATAATTATTACTAAAAATATACAGAGCACTTTTTCGACACATTGAGTATAAAGGTATACACATACTCCTCCTTTTTTAAAAACCCTTTTAACCTCCCCAAGCCACTACAGCCACACTATTTATTCGATTAGTATATAAATATATATATATAAAAGCTAGCAGTATACTATAGAGATAAAATTTATAACTTTAAGCTATAGCTAAAGTAAGTATAGAGTATATACTTATATATATATATATATAAAACTAGGTAAAAATAAAGGCGTAGAAAAATTACTAAGTATAGATACTTATAGTAGAGAGCGGTAGTAGTAGTATTTTAAAATATATAATTTTTTAAATTATAACTGGTAAAAGCGCCTAAAAAGACTTAAATTAATTAGTACTTTACTAGGAATTAAAATTATTCTTATAAAAGAAGAGTTAGTAGAGAGATTATTATTATTAAGTTATTAAGTATTAGAGAAAGCTGCTAGTAATAGCAGTAAAAAAATTTTATATTAAAGGTTTTAGTACTTTAGAAGGTATAATATTATAAAATTAAATTAAACTATATTAAATAAAAATTATTAAAGTAATAGTAAACTTTATATATTAATTTTAGTAAATATAATACAGTTTTATACTTAGATTACCTAAGTAAAGTAGTTTTCCGCCTCCTACTTAGGAGGGTTATTTAGGATAAAATTTAATATAAGTACGTAAATAATTATTACTTTATTTTTATAACTAAATAATTAATTTTAATAAGACTTTTAGTATAATATATTAATAATGAACTACTTAAAATTAAAGAGTACTTTAAGAAGAATTATATAAGACACTATATAAAGGACCTATAAAATTATTTTTATAAAAAAATACTAATAAAAAAGAAGAAAGTATATTTTAACTTTTAAAAAAAGTAAAATATTTTAAAGAATAATTTACTATAATCTATAATTAATATACTAAATATAGATAACGATACTAGTATATAGATTATTATAGGAAAATTATTCTTAGACACACGTATATCTAGCCACAGTGATTCCATTCCGTAGTATAGTGAAGATTTTCCTCTAAAACGCTATACCTAGAATAACGATTTCTGTCGGAATGAAACTGAACTACGGTGGGAGGTCACTGTGTGGACTTACTAGCTGCTGCTCTGCGGCGCAGCGCAGCAAACTTAGCCTAAAGTTTAGCACCACGGTAGACAGTTATTGGGCACGTGGTTCGGCAAAGCCTGATCTTCACTAGCGCTCCCCAACCCATATATCCTCGCGAGCCTGTGCCCCTTTCATCCCTCACCGTCCTTCATGCGGAGCAAACTACCGCTGTGCCACAATAACAGGACCCAGGGATTTTTTTTTTGACACATTTGCCACCATGTGCTTGGACCAGGCCCCCGAGGATGTCCTCATTCACGTTTTCACCAGCCTTTGCTTCCACTGTCAAAACACAGACCATTTCGTCAATGCAGACACGCCTGAGGTAATTCAGAATAAGAGGACATTGGCATACCTGTGTCGCACATCTAAAGCACTATGCAACGTCGCGCAGCCGATCCTCTACCATTACTACGCGACAGGGAACCTCGAAAAGGGAAGAAGACGATGGCCACCTGCAATGCAAATTCATGGACCACCGTGGGAATACGACTTTTTCCCACAGTTCCTACGTACCATCCTGCTTCGTCCGGATTTGGCGGCGCGTGTCAAAAGTTTGCAAATCATTCCACACAGGGCACTATGGAATAGACCAACACCTGAATCGAGATATGCAGACCAGCCCGATGTCATGGAATTGCTCTTGAAGATAGCGATAGAGCGAAATTTGCTGCCTTGGAGACGGAAAAAGTATATATCCGACAGTTACAAAGGGGACGCACCTCTGGATCACGATGAACTCATTGTAGTTGGTCTCCAGTGCATGACCACCGTCCACACCCTCCTCCTTGCCCGATCAGATGGTTCAAGGTTTGAGACGACCCTGAGAACAGAAGGAAAAGATAGCCTGCTCCTCCCTCCGCTGATGACGTTCCCGTCGCTCAAGATAATGGGGCTCATAAGAGCCTCGAATGATTACACAATCAACGAGCTGCAGGACTTTTACCGTGCCGCGCTGAACATAGAAACGCTGTACGCATGCGATGGCGGTGGCTGGGCAGAGGATTGGTGGGACCGCAATACGACATCAGGACACCCCGTCCCTACCTGCGATATGCTCGGCCTATTGCGACTGCGTAAACTGGCAATCGACAGTCTCAGCACGATCACTTTCACCGACTTAATATACTCACTCACCTATGACGTAGAAGAAGTAGAAGAAGAGCTGCACGAAAAGTTCCCCGGTCTGCAAGACCTGGAATACTACTGGACCGACTGGCTCACGTACGACTTCTCCCTCGACTGGACCCTCAGTCTGCTCACCAACACGCTGCAACGCCTCCGCCTCGCGTACCTCCCGCGCTCCAAATATGCGGACGAAGACTGGCCCGGCGAACCCGAAGTTTCCGAGCCCCCCGACGAATGGCCATACTGCCCGCCAGACGTGGACTACGACCCCATTTCCTCCCTCGCCACCTTCCCCCTTCTCGCCGATATTTCACTAGACTGCCGCTCCATCTACCGCCCCAACGACCCCGACGCCTCGACCCGGCTCGTCGCTTTCCTACCCCCTGCCGTCGCGCGCCTCCGCGTCACGTACACTTTCCGCAGCATCGCAAATGGGTTGCACCAACTTGGAGCACAGGCGCCTGAAGATTTTCCGCATTTGGAGGAAGTTGTCATTGGGATCCCTTGTAGGGTCCGAGAAGAACATGCTGAAGGCGTGGAGAGGATGAAAGCCTCAGGGGTGGAGGATGTTTTCGAAAGGGTTGGTGTGAGTTTTGCCTGGGCAGTTGATAGGTTGGGAGCAGATTCTAGGACGATAATTCCGGGCGCGACGGTGGGGTCGAGGTTAGTGCCGGTTCCGGGGCTGGAGAGGAAGATGTTGGATTAAGTGTGGGAGCGTTCGTCTCTTCTATCTGCTCTGCGATATATCTGATAAAGTGGAGTATAAAGTTATTTAATTACTATAACGGAAGATCCATCTATATAGAATTAATAGAATAACTTTTACTAGCTACCCCATGTATAATTACTCTAATAATCCTTTTAGTTAGCCGAGCCTATACCAATGAATAAAAATAAGTATATATAGAGGGGTAATAAAAAAAAGCGTAATTAAAAAAGTTACCGCTTTTAAAATTATATAACTGTTTAATTACTACTTATAAAATATAAGAATAATACTATTATAAAGAGAATATTATAGTAATTTTAGTAAGGATTTTAGTTACTAGTTATTAATTATAAATATTAAATTAAAATTACCTAAATATAATAAAATATTTAATCTCGTTTTTAGATTTCTATAATCTTTAAGTTAGTAAACATATTTAACTAAAATTTAAAGTATATTAGTAATTTAATAATAAAATTATATTAATAGTACAAATTTAGTCTATTATAATATTATTACTCCTTATATAATATATTATTAATATTATAGTATAATAAAAAATTATTTCCGGCCTTAACAGAGACCTAAAGGTTTTAAAATTATAATAAAATAATTAATATAAAATATTCTATTTTATTTAGTTATATATTTACCTATATATTTATATTCTTTTATATTAGCTGTCTATTATTCTCCCTTTAGAAACCTCTCTTTACTTACCTTTAAATATTCTCTATAGTATTAAGTTATAACTCTTTTCTATATACTAGTAACTTTTACCTTATATTATTTTAATTAGAATTATATACGCCCTTTACGTTTTAGACTATTACCTATAATACTTTTATTTATTTATTAAAAAACTATACTATTTTTATACTCTAGCGCTTTATAATTACTAGTATTAGTATTATTATTATTAGAGCTATAATTACTAGCGCCTTTTTTTTATATTTTATTTTTATTAATTAACTATTTTATATAGTAATATAGCTATAGTAATTTTAGTATTTTTTTTATTTAGCGGCGCCTATAAGTAGCGGATTTTTAGCTTTTTTTTACCTATTTAGATAGCTTTTTTTTAGCCCTCTTTAGCAACTCTATACCTATAAGTATAAAATTATTTTATTTAAATATTAACTCTTACGGGTCGTACATGAAGATAAATAGTAATATATTAATTATATTAAATATACTTATTACTTTACATTTCTTATTTATTTAGTTTAATTTAAAAGCTTAAATATTTAATATACTTTATAGTATACACTATAGTAAGTTTAGTATATATATTTTCCTAGAATTTTATTTTTTAACGTATTAAAAGCACGTATTTTAATTATAAAATAGTAGTATATTATTATTAGTAAATAATACTTTAAATACTGCAATACATACTATAATTATAATATATTAATATTTTTTTTATAAATATATGCTTAGTATTAGTTTATAATAGATAAAGGTATATACATACTCCTCCTTTTTTAAAACCCCTTTTGGTCGCCCTGAGCCACCACAGCTACACTATTTGTTCGATTAATATACAAATATAGTTTATAATAGTAGATATACTAGTATAAGTTATTATATAGAGTAATAAACTATACTAAGCTGTAAATCTATTAAGTACTATTAAGTAGTTATTACGTGTCTATTTTAGCGTAATACCTTTTTTTATTAGGCTTAGTATAGTACCTTTAAGAGCTAGTTATTAGGTTCTATAGTATATATAATACTTTTCTTTCTAATTAGGCAGTTGCTAATAGTAACCTTATTATATATAACAAAAATTATGTAAATTTTTATTTTTTTAAAGTAGTATAAATTTATTTAAAACTTAAATATAGAGCTAATATACTTTTAAAAGTAAAATTTATATTCTTTTTAATTACTTCTATTTTAAATAAATTACTAAATACTATATATAATACTATAATAGGTATTAATAATAATAATAATAATATTAATATTATAGAATGGCAATATTAGGAAAAGATTAATCTAAAAAGTTACCTTTTTTAAAATAATATAACTTTTAAGTTATAAGGCCTAAAGATACGAAAATAATACTGCTTTAAAAAGAAAGACTAGCTTATTTTATTTATACCATTAGGGTCTACTTAGTAGGCCCTTAAGAGGTAAAAGAAATTTAGTAAATATAAAGAATTTTAGAACTATATTTTAGACAATTATAACGTTTTATTTAAGGTATAAAATTAGCTAGTTTTTATATATATTATAATAGTATTTATAATCCGGGCTTAATCGTAACAGCAGGATGTAATAGGTTATAATAGTACTTATTAATAGGTTTTTTATAATAAGAAAGAGACTTTTTTATTTCTTTTTAGTACTATTTATCTATTTTTTTTATACTTAAACTGATATATATTATTTTACCTATACTTATAGGAATTTTATAACACTTCCCTTTTTTCTTTTAGTATATTATTACTATATTTATTTATTATATTTACCTACTATATTTACCTATTATATTTATATATTATTATTAATTACCGTTTTATATATAGCTCTTTTTTTTTCTTTTAGGCTAGTCCTTACAGTATTATTACTAATACTATCCTTACTAAGTCTTTTATATTTTATATCTATACTACTAAGGTAGCTGCGTTCGCGAACTACGCTATTTTATTTTTAAATTTAGTATAATTAAGATTATTTTAGTCTTTTAGTATAGCTAGAAGCTATTACTTTTACTTATAAATATAGTTTAGGTTACCTATAATAGAACTTTTAAAGTCTATTACCTTTATAACTATATAAGTTAATAATAATTACTATTACTATACTATACTAGTACTAATACTAATATAAATATAAATATAGTATACGTTTAACTAGCATTCCCTCTATAAAAACGTAGTCTATAGCTATTATAGTTATTATTTATTTTATACTTATAAATTACCTATAAAGGCTAAATTTTACTATAGTGCTCTAAAGCTCTATAAAAGTAATTAGTAGAAAAGTCGTTACTAGAAATTTTTTTATTATTTGTATAGTAATAAATTCGGTTATATAAAAATTATTATACGTATTACTATTATAAGGTCGTTTATCTATATTATAATATAGTATATATAGTAATATCTAAAGGGTATAAGTAGCTACCTAGTATAGTAGACTACTAGTTATATTTTTTTTATATATATATATATACGTATATAGTACTAGAGACGCTAGTGTATATTAATACTTTATAGTACACTAGTAATATACTACCTCTTTCTTTTTTTTCTTTATAAATAGACGTTTAGTACTAGATTAAAAGAGATAATATATTAACTTATTATAGGCAACGCTATTTCGACTTATTATAACTAAGTATAATAAATACGTTTTAGTATAACGCGTTAATATATAACCGCGTACTATTTATTTTTTATTATTATATTTAGAATATTATAGAGCTGTTTTACAGAAACCCCTATAGTAGCTAGTAGTTATTTTTTTTAAAATAAAGGGACTACGCTAAAAGCGTAGCTTTATTTTTAAAAAAAGGTTTCTAAAATATATTAGTATATAAAATATTTTTATATATTTATATATTATATATATAATTATATAGAAAAGTTACTTTTTTAAATTTTTAATCATAAACTAGTAAATAATAAATTACTAGTACTTAGTATAGTAGCCATTAATTTCTATAACCCCCTTATAAGAGTTAAAAAGAAATAAAATATAATTATTAATAACTTCTTATAGTATATTATTCTACTTTTCTTATAATAACTTTTTTAAAAAATTTTATACTTTCTAAACTTAATTCTATACCTAAATTAGCCTTTTTATATTAAATTAGCTTAGGTTTTAAATAACTCTATATATTTTCTATAGAGGCTAAATCAGGGCTATAGGCTTAGTAAGGAGAAAGTTTAATTTTATTATTTTTAAACCAGTTTAAAATGTCTGTTATGTTATAAATAGGAGCGTTATTTTATTAAAATTACTAACCTAAGTTAATATTAATATAAAGATTATAATATAATATAATATAATATAATATAATAATATAATAATATATATATATATTAATAAATAAAAGGGATAAAAAACTATATAAAACTTAGTCCTTTTTATATACGGTTTAACTGTAGATATAAGAATTTTATTTATATTGTATTTACTAGTATAAGAAATAAAAAATATAGTATTTTAATAAATACTAAATTACTTCTATCTCCTATCTAAATTATATCCTAAACGTATAGGGTAAGCTCTTAACCTATAAAATAATTAATATAATTAATATTAATAAACTAAAACTATAACTTTAAAATATATAAAAATTATATATTATAATATTAGAAAAGATTAAAATAATTTACTTTGTAATTAGCTAATAACTAATTCTTTTTTATCTTTATTATCCTTTTTCTATGATATTTTTTCTAATTTTACTCCGTTATATTACTAGCTTATTAGAAATTATAAGTTTATTTAAATTTATATTTTTTATATTTTTTATATTTTCTTTAGTATATTTTAACCTTTTTTTTAGCGTTTTCTTTGTTTATAATTAGTTGTTTTTACTTATATTAATAGAGTAATCCTGCTTTTTAAAAATGTTTTATAAATATGTTTTTAATTTATTAAAGTTATTTTCTATTAATAATCGTTTATTTTCTTTTTTAGGGCTTTTAATTAAGTCTCTATTAATAAGTCTTTTCTCTCTTTAAGTTACTTTAGAAACTCTACCCCTTATAACCTTTTTTATATTATAATTAATATTCTCCTTCTTTTTAAGTCTTTTTATAGCGTTATAAATACTTTACTAAGGCTTTTTTAAAATAGTAGCAATTAAAGAAAGAGAATTATTTACTTTTTAAAGAAGTTTAACCTTAAATTTAAGTTTTAAAAAATTTAGCACTATTTTAAGGAAATAGGAGTTTAGATTTATAAAAGTAAAAATATTTTTTAATATACTCTATTATTATTATTATATTACGTAAGCAGTAATTATATATACATAGGTAAAATATTTTATTATTAATATAATTTTATTATTATATTACTAACATACTTTAAAAAAACTAGTTACGTGGCCTATACTAGGCCTAGAAGAGTATAGTTAAAAGTTTAGTTAAATATATTTACTAACTAAAAAGTTACAGGAACCAAAAAAATAGGTTTAAATAATTACTATATTTAGGTAATTTTAATTTATTACTTATAATTAATAAGTAGTATGTAAAATACTTATTAAATTCTTCGTAATTTTCTCTTTAAAGCGGTATTATTTACGTATTTTTAGGCTTATTAATTAATTAAATATAAATGTTTAAACATGCTATCTTCTTTAATTAGTCTTCTTTTTGTTTATCCCACTGTAAATAACTATTTTATATAATAGTATATCTATAATAATTTTAATATTCCTTTTTTATTTAGCAGCACTTATAAATAGTAGATTTTTAGCTTACGCTTTACCTATCTAAATAGCTTTTACTTAGTTAAATCTAGTAACTTTATATCTATAAATATAAAAGTATTTTATATAGGTATTAACTTTTATAGATTACCTATAAAGATAGGTAGTAGTCTATTAGCTATATTAAATATATTTTCTATTTTACGTTTCTTATTTATTTAGTTTAATTTAAAAGCTTTAAGTATATATTATACTTTATAGTATATGCTAAAGCAAGTCTAGTATATATATTTTACTAAAATTTTATTTTTTAACGTGCTAAAAGTGCGTTATTTAGTAATATAATAGTAGTATACTCTAGTCTTAATAGAGACCTAGAGGTTTTAGAGTTATAATAAAATAATTAATATAAAATATTCTATTTTATTTAGTTATATACTAAGCTATTTATTTTTATTACTTTAGACCTACTAACTATTATTATTATATTAAAAGTATTTAGCCTAAAAAGACTTTAAGGCTTTTTATATCCCCTACCTATTTTATACCTATACTAGTATACTCTATTATTTTTTTAATAAAACTTAGATAGTTCTCTATATTTGTTCTTATATTTAGTAAACGCTCTTATATATTTAAAATAACGTCTTTATTATACTACTAGTTTTCTTTTAACTTACTTATATCTATTAATTATTATTATTATCCCTATAAAGCAACTTACTATATACTTTTAGTAACTAGTATATATCTATAAGTAGTAAGCTAATTAGCTCCTTTTCTTATAATATAGATAGATTACAATATAATAGCTACCTTATTTATAGCTTTAGGCCTTTAAGAATCTTATCTATTATATAGTAGTTATTTTTATTTATTAGTTATACGCCTACGGCACTATAATACTATATATAGCGCTAGATATTATTAGTAATTACTACGCCTAGCGCTGATTATAATAGTTTAGTTATAATATTAATTTACTTTATAAATATTATATACTTTATAGTACCTTTTATAGTATCTTTTATAATATCTAACGTAAGTTTATATTATATTTTATAGCGTCCGACGCGGGCCTATATATATATTTTATCTATTATATAGTATTAAGAGCGCGCCTTTTAAATACGTAATTATAGAAGTACTATACTATAATTAGTAAAATAATACCTTAGGCGGCGCAATTTATACTATAAATATATTATTTTCTTTCTCTTTCTTTATAAATACCTACTTAGTATTAATTATAATAGTAAATATATAAGTATAAATTAGTATAAAATAATAAATTACTAAACTATAAAACTATTAAGTATTATTAAGCAGTTATTACGTATCTATTTTAGTATAGTATCTTTTCTAATTAAACTTAGTATAATACCTTTAAAAGCCGATTATTAAGTTATATAGTATATACAACACTTTTCTTTCTAATTAGGTAGTTACTAATAGTAACTTTATTACATAAAAAAAATAAAAAGTAGTATACTATTATTAATAAATAATACTTTAATTGCTATAACGTATACTATAGTTAAAATATAGTAATATTTCTTTTTTTATAAATATCTACTTAGTATTAGTTTATAATTATAAATATATAAGTATAAACGATTATATAAAATAGTAAATTATACTAAGCTATAATACTATTAAATACTATTAAGCGGTTATTATATACCTATTTTAGTAGATACTACTTTTTGTAATTAGACTTAGTATAGTATATTTAAAAGCCAGCTATTAAGTTATATAGTATATATAATTTTTTTTAATTAGATAGTTACTAAATGCAACTTTATTATATAAAAAAATTGGATTATAATAAGTAAAAAAAAAATTTTTAATATAGACTATATAATATTTTTTATACTTACACTTTTTAAATTAAATTATTTATATAGATAGATATTTTATACAGATTTTTTCCCGATCTTAATAGAGACCTAGAGGTTTTAAAATTATAATAAAATAATTAATATAATATATTTTATTTTATTTAGTTATTTCCTAAGTAAGTTATTTTTATTATATTAAATCTACTGGCTATTATTATTATATTAAAAGTATTTAGGCTAAAAAAGCCCTAAAGCTTTTATATCCTTTACCTACTCTATATCTATAGTAGTATACTCTATTATTATTTTAATAAAACTTAGATAGTTTATTATATTTATCTTTATATCTACAGGGGGGCGACATTAGGAAAACATTAATCTAAAAAGGTATCTTTTTTAAAATAATATAACTTTTTAGTTATAAGGCCTAAAAATACGAAAAAAATACTATTTTAAAGGAAAGTTTAGCTTATTCTATTTACCATATTAGGGTCTGCTTAGTGATTTCCTAAGGGGTAAAAAAAATTTAGTAAATATAAAGAATTTTTAGGACCCTAATTTAGCCTATTATAACTTTTTATTTAAGTTGTAACATTTACTTATTTTTATATATATAATAATAGTATCTATAATATATAAATATATATAATATTTTAATATATTTATATATTATTAATATAATTATATATACAAGTCACGTTTTCAAATTTTTAATAATAAACTAGTAAATAATATATTGCTAATACTTAGTATAGTAGCCATTAGCTTCTATAACTACCTTATAATAGTTAAGGAGAGATAAAATATAGTTATTAATAACTTTTTAAGATATTTTATTCTACTTCTCTATAATAACTCTTTTAAAGGCCTATATACTTTATAAACTAGAGTCTAGCTCTAAATTAGCCTTTTTATTTTTATTTAGTCCTTATTTTAAATAATCCTATATATTTTCTATAGGGGCTAAATCAGGGCTATAGGCTAGGTAAAAAAATAGTATAAGTTTATTATTTTTAAACTAGTTTAAAACGTCCGTTGTTTTATAAATAGGAGCGTTATCTTATTAAAATTGCCAACCTAAATTAATATTAATATAAAGTTTATAATTATAATATAATATAATAATATCTATATATTATTATATTATTATATTAAAAGAAGAACTAAAAAATCTATTAAGTTACTTACCCCTTCTTATATTCGGTTTAACTTTAGGTATAAGGACTTTATTTATATAGTCTTTACTAGTTAAAGAAGTAAAAAAATTAGGTATTTTAATAAATACTAAATTACTTTAATCTCCTAACCAAATTGCACCCTAAATTAATAGGTTAAGATCTCGGCTTATAAAGTAATTAATATAATTAATATTAAGAAACTATAACTATAGCTTAAAAATATATAAAAAGTTATATATTATAATATTTTAAAAAGTTAAAATAACTTACTTTATAATTAGCTAACAGCTAGTTCTTTTCTAACTTTATTATTACCCCTTTTTCTATAATATTATTTATTCTTTTATCCCATTTATATTACTAACATATTAAAAAATATTAAAGTTTTTTAAATTTATATATTTTTATATTTTTAATAGTCCCTTTAGCGTATTTTAAATTTTTTTTTTTACACTTTCTTTATTTATTATTAGTTTTTTTTACTTATATTAATTATATAGCCTTTCTTTATTAAAACTCTTTCTAATTGTCTAGTTATAATATTTAGATTATTTTCTAATAGTATTTTTTATTTTCTTTTTTAGGACTTCTAGTTAAGTCTCTATTAATAACCCTTTTATCTCTTTTAGTTAACTTTGTTATAACCTCTATATAAACCTTTTTTTATATTATAATTCTTTTCTTTATTATTATTTTTATTTTTAATATATTATATAGCACTATAAATAGTCCTGGGAGACTTTTTTTTAAAGTAGTCGTAATTAAAGAAGAAGAAGTATTTACTTTTAAAAGTAAATTTACTTTATATTTAAGTTTTAAAAGATTTAGTGCTATTGTAAAAGAATAGGAGTTTAAGTTTATAAAAATTAAAAGATATTATAATATACTATAATATTAATAATATATTACGTAATTAGTAATTATATAAGTAAGAATTAAATTTTTACTAATTATATAAATTTATTATTATATAATAAATTCTAATTAAATAATTAGGTTACGTGCCCGATATTAGTCCTACAATAGTATAGTTAAAATTTTAGTTAAATACATTTGCTAACTAAAAAGTTATAAGCATCTAAAAAATAAGCTAAAAAAATTATTATATTTAGGTAATTTTAATTTATAACGTATATTAACTAAGTAGTATTTAACATTGTTATAGAAATCTCCTAAGCTTTTCTTTTAAAACGTTATAATTCCCGTATGTTTAGGCTTAGTAATTAATTTTATATTAATGTTTAAAAAAGGTAACTTTTTGAATTACACTTTTCCTAATGTCGCCCCCCTGTAATAAGCGCTTTTATATACTTAAAATAACGTCCTTATTATACTACTAGTTTCTCGTTAACTTATTTATATTTATTATTTATTACTATTACTCTAATAAAGTAACTTACTATATACTTTTAGTAGCTAGTATATATGTATAAGTAGTAAACTAATTAGCTCCTCCTTTTATAATAAATGTAGATTATAATATAATAATTATTTTAATTATAGCCCTAGACCTTTAAGAATTTTACTTATTACGTAGTAGTTATTCTTACTTATTAATTATACGTCTATAGTACTATAGTATTATATATAATACTAAATATTATTAGTAATTACTATGTCTAATATAGATCGTAATAGCTTAGTTATAATATTAGTTTAATAGCTTTATAAATATTATATATTTTATAATACTTTTTATAGTGTTTAGCGTAAGCCTATATTATATTTTATAGATATTATATAATTTATAGTATTCTTTACAGCACCTAGCATAGGTCTATATATATACTTTTTTTTAGATAGCCCAACTTATACTATAGATACGTAATTTTTTTTAAATAAATAACATATATAATAAAATTTATAATAGTAATTAGATAATATATTAATTAAATTAGTATTAAATTATAAATATTATTAATAATAATATAATAATTAAATAACTATAGTTTAAATTTAATACTTCTTTATATAAGTAAAGTAAAAAAATAATATAATTTAAGTTAAACTATTACTATATTTATATATTAATTAAATAAAAGAGTATGGCTATAGTGGCTGTGTAGGCAACTAAAAGGGGTTTTGTAAAAGGAGAAGTATGTGCATACCTTTATAATAAAATATTACTATAGTAACTATTTATATTAGTTTCTACTTATTATAATAATATATACAGAAGGGAAATATAACAAAAGTATAATAAAATACCTTTTCTAAAATAATATAACTTTTTAATTACTAAGTAAAAAAAATATTATAATATTTTAAAGAGAAATTATAAAAATTACTATAAGAATTTTAGTCACTACTTACGAGGTATATATAATAAATTAAAATTAATTAAGTATAGTAATTTTTATTACTTCTTTTTTAGGTTTCTATAACCTTCTAGTTAGTAAATATATTAAAGTAAAAGTTTAACTATATTTTTTTAGATCTAGTATAGATTACGTAACTAATTATTTAAGTATATTAGTAATATAGTAATAAAACTATATTATTATTAAAATTTTATTTTCTGTTTATATAATTACTATTTACGTAATATATTATTAAAATTATAGTATATTAAAAAAATTTTTTACTTTTATAAACCTAAACTCCTCTTTTTTAAAAATAGTGCTACATTTTTTTAAACTTATATTTAAAATTATTATATAAAAAGAGATAAAGTAAAGTATTAAATCAGTATTCTAAAAAAGGTATAAGCTAAGAAAGGTTATTCTCCTAGATAGAGTTAACAAATAAGTATATATAAAAATTATAAAAAATATTTTTATTTTAGGTTAGTATAGTACTTATATTTATAGTGTTAGTATATAGCTTAATATATAGTTTAACGTATAGCTTAGTATACCAAAATTTAGTATACTTCCTCCTAGATAAAAGGTAATAAAAGTTTTTATTTAAATAATCTAAATATTAAAAACTGTGTTATATTTACTAAACTTAATATATAAAGTTTACTATTACGTTACTAGTTACTATTTAATATAGTTTAGTTTAGTTTTATAATATTATACTTTTTAAAGTATTAAAACCTTTAGTATAAAGTTTTTTTACTACTATTATCGACAGCTTTTTAATACTTTATAACTTAATAATATTAAATTTTCTACTAATTCTCTCTTCTTAAAAAAATAATTTTAATCCCTAGTAAAATTATTAATTAATTTAAATCTTTTTAGACACCTTTAGTAATTATAATTTAAAAAATTATATATTTTAAATACTACTACTGCTACTGCCCCTCGTAAATACCTATACTTAGTAATTCTCTTATACTTTTACCTTTATCTAGTCTTTATATATATATATATATATGTATATGTATATACTTTACACTTACTCTTATTATAGTTTAAAATTATAACATCTATTTCTATTATACGTTACTAGCTTTTTTATATTTTTAGTAATAATTACTATATACTCCTAAAGTAACCTATTAATAATATTATATAAGATAGTAAAAGTATTTATATATTATATATACTATTAGTAAACGGCTAAATTACTATATACTAGAGTAATAATACTAAGCTTAAATATAGTAAGAGCTACTATATCTAATTAAAAAAAGTATATACGCTACGTAGACTAGATAAAATTAACTTTATATAATTTTTTAATATTCTTAATTTTTAATTTAGTAATTTATAAAGTATAAAGATATAAATATTTATCTATGACTATATAGAGATTATATAAAAAATCTATCTATATCTTATTCTTTAACGCTTTATTAGTTTTAATAGTAGAGTATAAATACTATTTAAACTTATTAAATATAGTAATTAGATAACTTTAATAATAAATAAAGTTTATATAGTAATTCTATAGGTTTTTCTACTATTTATATTATATATATAGCCCTTAAGGTAACGGAGTTATATTACGCTAATTATCTTAGTAACTACTTATATAAGCTACTAGTTTAATACTAACTAGTAGCCTACTTATATATTTATTATTTAATTAAGTGACTATTTAAATAGATATTATTCTTATTTAATTTTTATTTTAGCTTTTAATTATTACGTATACGATCTAGTATATAATAAAATTTATTTAGTAAATTTATACCCCTAGATTGTTATTTAGACGTACTTATTACTTTTTAGAAAGTTTAATATACTAGTAGTATAGGACTATAGTTATCTCTATTCTTTTTATTAAACTAGATACTATAGTAGTAGTAATACTATAATACTTTTACTTTATTATATTATTAAAGTTATATAATAAAGTATAGTATATTAATAGAAATACTACTAGTCTCGATAGAGATCCAGAAGTTTTAAAGTTATAATAAAAAATATTTTGTTTTATTTAGTTATATACTAAGCCATTTATCTATATTCTCCTATACTAGCTGTCTATTATCCTCCCTTTAGAAACCCTTTTTACTTATTTCTAAATATTTTCTATAGTATTAAGCTATAGCGCTTTTTTATATACTAGTAATTTTTATTTTATATTACTTTAATTAGGATTATATATACTTTTTATATTATAGACTATAGCCTTTAATATACTGGATTACTTATTAAAAAACTATATCGTCTTTTTACTTTAGCACTCTATAGTTATTAGTATTAATATTATTATTACTAGTTTTATTATTACTAGTAACTTTCTTTTATAACTTACTTTTATTAATTAACTACTTTATATAGTAGTAGAGTTATAGTAACTTTAGTATCTTTTCTTTACTTAGTAGCACCTATAAGTAGTAGATTTTTAGCTTTTTTACCTACTTAAATAGCTTTTCTTTAGCTAGATCTAGCAACTTTATACTTATAAATATAAAATTATTTTATTTAAATATTAACTTTTACGGGTTACCCGTAAAGATAAATAGTAATATATTAGTTATATTAAATATATATATTACTTTATATTTCTTATTTATTTAGTTTAATTTAAAAGTTTAAAATATTTAACGTACTTTATAGTATAGGCTAAAGTAAGTCTAATATATATATTTTACTACAATCTTATTTTTTTTAACGTACTAAAAGCGCGTATTTTGGTTATAAAGTAGTAGTATATTATTATTAATAAATAGTACTCTAGATACTATAATACGTACTATAGTTATAATATATTAAAATTTTTTTTATAAATACCTACTTAGTATTAGTTTATAATAATAGATATACTAGTATAAGTTATTATATAGAGTAATAAACTATACTAAACTATAATACTATTAAGTACTATTAAGTAGTTATTATGTATCTATCTTAGTAGGTACTACTTTTTTTAATTAGACTTAGTATAGTATCTTTAAGAGTCGGTTATTAGATTATATAGTATATATAATATTTTCCTTCCTAATTAGATAGTTACTAATAGTAACTTTATTATATATAAAAAAATAAAAATACTAACGTAGTATTTATTTTCAGTAGCTTATATAGACTATAGTTAATTAATATTAATTATAGATATACTAATAGTAATTTTATATATTATAATTATTCTTAAATATAAAATTATAATAACTAAGTTTTATATATTTGTTTATAAAACACAGCCGATAATAACGTATATATATAAATAGTAAATATAACTATAAAATACCTAATACTAAGTATATATATATACGCTAATAAAGTAACTAAAATTAATATAATAAAAGTCCTTAATATATTAAAAAGGAGATACTATAATACTATCTACCGCCTACTTACTAGAGATAATAAGAGAGATAAGTATATAATAGTAATAATAGTAGAAGAAGATATTAAACTATATTTACTAATATAGCACGTTTAGATATAATATTATATAAATAAAAATAATACTAGTTTAGTTATACTATAAAATAATAAACTATAATATCGTATATTAAAAAGTAATAAAAAAATAAAAATATAAATTTTATATTTAAAATAATACAGGGGGAGGACATTGGGAAAACCTAAATTAAAAAAGTTATCTTTTTTAAAAATTAATATAAAATTAATTACTAAGCTTACAAATACCTGAATTATATCGATTTAAAGAGAAAGTTAAGCAGAATTTTATAAGAATTTTAGTTCCTGCTTAGTAAGTGTATGTAATAAACTAAAATTACCTAACTATAAAACTCTTTTTAGCCTTTTTTTTAGGTCCCTACAACTTTTTAGTTAGTAAATATATTTAACTAAAATTTTAATTATACTATTTTAGGACTAGCGTAGGTCACGTAATTAGATTTTCAAAGTATATTAGTAATCTAATAATAAATTTATATTAATTATAAAAATATTACTAAGGCTTATATAATTACTAGTTATGTATTATATTATTAATATTATAATATATTATAATATCTTTTAACTTTTATAAACTTAAATTCTTTCCCTTCCCTAGGGTTATTACTATAACATTACATAACCCTAGGCTAACTATTTAAACTTCTACTATATAACGTAATCGACGCTAACTTATCCTAATAAACTTTTTATATAGTAATTATAATAACTTTTTTACTAGTACTAATAACCTATAACCTTTTTAACAGTAATTAAAATATTAAAATATAATATAGTACTTCCTATAAAATATTTTAATCTTTTTATAATAACTACTAACTCTCTAATAATAAGCTTTTATAACTACCTTACAGCGCCGTAAAGTACCCTTTTTTTACTACCTACTACCTATTTTACTTTTATACGTATATATATCCCCGCGCCTAAATAATTTTAATTATTTTAATAAACTTTTTTTACTAGAGCTGCGCCCGCTTTTTTTACGCTACCCTAAAAAACTCTTTTTTATTATTTTTTAATTATATATTATCTTTTATTTTACTTTTTATCTTACTTAGTAAGTCTTTAGCGCTTTTAAACTATTACTTTACTAGCTCTATTATATTACTATATAAGTATAATCCGTAAATATTATTAAGGTTAAAAATTATTTTATATTTAAGAATAAAGAGCTGTACGATAATTAACCTAAAATTAAAAATATTAATAAAAAGAAACGACCTTCTAAAAAGACCGGCCCTTTTTATAAACTTATAATAATATTTTAAGTAGTTCTTAAGGTAGCGCTACTAGTTATTTAAATTTTTAATAAAGATTAAAATTACTATTATTACTATTATTACTGTTAACTAGCTAAAGTTAGTTATAATT
Source organism: Pleoardoris graminearum (assembly GCA_030770415.1). Taxonomy (NCBI): domain Eukaryota; kingdom Fungi; phylum Ascomycota; class Dothideomycetes; order Pleosporales; family Didymosphaeriaceae; genus Pleoardoris; species Pleoardoris graminearum. The sequence goes on along the minus strand of JASEKS010000059.1, from coordinate 21,758 downwards.
ATTAAGCGCCTAAAAGTAAGTTTTAAAATCCTCCTAGCTATAATAATTTAAAAAAAAAAGAAAAAGATAATATTTTAGGTATTATAGGAAGGGGAAAAAGATACTATGTACTTACCTTTTTAAATATGCTATATACGCCTTCTATAATTCTACTCTACCTAAAATAATAACTTATAGATACTTATTTTTATTTTATAGGTATTACGCCGCGCTGTTATTATAACTACTATTTAATAAGTTATTTATTAAGTTATTACTCTACTAGCTATAAAATTTAAAAATTTTATATTTAATAGGCCTTAGTTATACAGCCTCTATTTTTACCTACTTATATTAAGTAAGGACGTAGTATACACAAAGTTAATACAGCTCCTATAGATAAATATAAAAAAAGAAATAAATTTAAACTTTTATTTCCTTAAAATAGAGCTAAAATTCTGAAAATTTAAATATAATATTAATTTACTTTTAAAAGCAAATAACTCTCCTGCTTTAATTACTACTATTTTAAAAAAGTCTCCTAGTACTATATATTAGGCTATAAGACATATTAAAAATAAAAATAAAGAAAAGAATTATAATATAAAAAAAGTTTATATAGGGTATAAAAAAGTTAACTAAAAGAAATAAAAAAGTTTTTAATAGAGACTTAACTAGAAGTCCTAAAATAGAAAATAAAAGAATACTATTAAAAAATAATCTAGAGATTACCCCTAGACAACTATAAAGAGTTTTAAAAAAGAAAGATTATACAATTAATATAAGTAAAAAAAAACTAATAATTAATAAAAAAAACGCTAAAAAAAAAGATTAAACTACGCTAAAGAATAATTAAAAAATATAAAAATAATAAATTTAAAAAAAATAATATTTTCTAATAAGTCAGCAATATAAAGGGGTAAAGCTAAAAGAAAATACTATAAAAAAAGGAGTAATAATAGAGTTAGAAGAGAACTGGCTATTAGCTAATTATAAAGTAAGTTATTTTAATTTTTTAAAATATTAAATTATATAACTTTTTATTTATTTTTAAGCTATGGTTTTAGTTTTTTAATATTATTTATATTAATTATTTTATAGGCCGAGACTTTACTCTATAAGTTTAGGGTGCAATTTAGGTAGGAGGTAAAAGTAATTCAGTATTTATTAAAACACCTAATTCTTTTACTTCTTATACTAATAAGGACTATATAAATAAAGTCCTTATACCTAAGGTTAAACTAAGTATAAAAAGGGGTAAGTTATATAATACTTTTTTACCCCTATTTTTATTAATATAATAATATAATAATATATATATTATTATATTATATTATAATTATAATCTTTATATTAATATTAATTTAGGTTAGCAATTTTAATAAGATAACGTCCCTATTTATAAAACTATAAAAGTTTTAACTTAGTTTAAAAATAATAAAATTAAACTATTTTTTTACCTAGTCTATAGTCCGGATTTAGCCCCTATAGAAAATATATAGAGTTTATTAAAATTAGGACTAATTAAAAATAAAAAGTCTAATTTATGTGTAGGAAATAATTTATATAGTATAAAGGCCTTTAAAAGAGCTACTATAAAAGAGTAGAATAAAATACCTTAAGAAGCTATTAATAATTATATTTTATCACTCCCTAACCGTTATAAGGCAGTTATAAAAGCTAAAGGCTATTATACTAAGTACTAGTAATTTATTATTTACTAGTTTATTATTAAAAATATAAAAAAGTTACTTTGATATATAATTATATAAATAATATATAAATATATAAAAATATTTTATATACTTATATATTATAAGCACTATTATAATATATATAAAAATAACTAAATTTTACACCTTTAATAAAAAGTTATTATAGTCTAAAATATAATTCTAAAAATTTTCTATATTTACTGATTTTTTTTTACCTCTAAACCCCTTAGTAAGCAGCTCCTGAGTAGGTAAATAGTATAAGCTAGTCTTTCTTTTTAATATCGTATTTTTTTGGTATTTTTAGGCCTTATAACTAAACAGTTATATTATTTTTAAAAAAGTAACTTTTTTAATTTAGGTTTTCCCAATGTCCCCCCCCTGTAAATAGTATATAAATATAAAAAGTATTTAATATATTAATAATTACTAAATTATATTAAATAATCTACTACCACTATAAGCGATAGTAGTAAGTAGTAAAGTATAAAATAGATATAGTAAATACTATGTATAAATTAAAAAAAAAAATTTAAGTTTAGATTATATAAGCGTATATATATACGCCTAAGAATTAGTAGACGTTTATATATTAATAAAATATAGGCGGAGGATTTAGAGGACTATAACTATATATATATAAATAGTAGCTCTTTAATCCTATTTATATCTAGTAAATAGTCGCCCCGAGCCACCACAGCCACACTATTTGTTCGATTAGTATATAAATATATATATATATATATCTAGTAAAAGATTAACTTAATAGTTAAATATAAGGTAATAACTATTATTTATAAATAAAGCTGTAAAGACGCTACTAGTACTAGCCATAACTATAATTAAATTACTTATTTTATATTTTATATAGTATTATTATTATTAAAAAAATTTATATTTATAGTAGAAAATAGTTTAATAAAAATTTTTTTTTAAAACATATAAATAGTTAGTATATAGCTTAATACTAAACTTTAATAATAATAGCAATAAAAAAATATATAAACTATATAAACTATAAAAATCGTAGGCAATTGTACGCTTAACGATAAAAGCCCTACCTTAGGCCGACGATAAGGCACTAGACGCGAGAGAGATATTAACAATTTTAATATCTAAGGGCCGGCGTACGACGCAGAAGGTTGTAATCTCTTCTATCTGCTCTGCGATACATCCACGGTAGCCCTTGTGCGCCCACCCTTCAAGATGTCATCGATCGCTTTTGCCGCCCCAAGCGCCTTCTCCTCATGCAGCCTCCGCGCAACAACCTGCACTCCGATCGGCATGCCATCCATCGCATCCACATCAAACAAGCTCCAGTTCCACGCATCGAGCGGATTCCTTGGTTCATACGCTGCCATTTTCGCGGCGGCCGCATCGTCGAGCTCCCTGGATACCGCGCCAGCTGGCAGTACGACTGCGGGATAGTCTACGAAATTGAACACCTTTGTGTAGCCCACCCACCGACATTTCCGGTGAGGTACTGCTGCGTGCGGCATGACTGGGCATAAGAGAACGTCGATGGGCGCTCCGGACGACGCAGACTTGGTCGCGTTCCACAGGTCGAGGTAGCGCTTCTGCGCGGCGTGCTTTTGCTTGTTGAGCTGCCAGTATGCGTAGACGGAGATGGGGGGACCCATGTTGACGAGGGCCTCCACGTGGGGCAGGAACGGCTCGCCTCCGGCTGCAATGTCGCGTCTGATGTCTTCGCCGCCATCGGCAGCGTAGTACTGGTCCTGCTAGTCTATTAACGCGGCTTCGAAACCGGAGCTTACTGTCGTACCATGATGTCGATGCACTCCTGATGCAACGTTCCTGGCTCCCATGGGACGATCTCGTGGCCTGATTGCGCGAGTTTGCTGGCCACTTCGTCCAAGACGCGCGCTACAGGCGGGTGGAGCCTGACAACGCCGTCGTCCCGCATCACAGCAATGACCAGCGGTCGCGATTGGACCTCTGCAAACATGTCATCTCGCCATGGCAGTGGAGCGCATTTCGGATCGTGGTCCCATGGTTTGCTATCTATGACGGCCTTGGTAACGTCGACAAGCGAGTCGATGCTTCGGCTCATAGGCCCTATCACAGAAGGTACATGTTCTTGTCCTTCGGTAGATACTGAAACACCCTGATAAGGTAAACGTGTGCTCTGTATGCAAATCAGTGATCGTTTCGCCGTTGGGGTACTGCTCCACGTGGAAAATCCTGTCCTGTGGGTACCAGGGGCCAACTGCGGCCCGTGTGAACGGTGACAAGTGTTGCGGAACGACTCACACTCGGCTTCAGGCCGTACAGCCCTACCATGTGGGCAGGAATCCGAATGCTTCCACCAATGTCGGTGCCCCACCCGACTACCGTGCCCTGTAGGGCGAGAAGGGCCGCCTCTCCGCCTGTGGAGCCTCCCGGGGTAAACTCGGTATTTCTCGGATGCACCGTGAGGCCAAAGACGGGATTCTCGGTTTCACACCACTTTCCAAAAATTAGGGTGAGCGCTTTTGATGGCCCAAGGCGACGTGCCGAGGCAGCTTACTGACCATGATGCTCTGTGGAAGGTTGGACTTGGCGATGATGACGGCTCCCATCTGCTTCAAGAGCGTGACCAGAACGCAGTCGTGCTCTGCGGGTTTGAAGGCTCGCCCAACATACCCCAGGGTGCTGTCGTACCCTTTGACGTTGAATTGGTCTTTCAGCGTCATGGGCACGCCATGGAGAGGCCCCACAAGGCGTCCATGCTCGTGGAAAAAGCGGTCGAGCTCATTGGCTTGCTGCAGAGCGTCTTCGAAGAGGATCTCGGTAAGGCTCGTAATTTTTAGTGAGTACTTTCTTGCGGATCGTCGTGTTGCCGTACCAATTTGTCTGGAAAGAAAGATCAACAATGGGTGCCGAGCGTGTGTGGGGTGAAGGTAATTACGTGGTCGTGAGCTGCAATGGCTCTAGGAGGATGGCGTGAGCATGGTGCGATAGCGCGGTTCCTCGCCGAAATTGTCTCACCGTTTTATGTAGGCGGTACATAGTTTGGTAGCGGTCAAGGTCCCAGCAGAAATTGCTCCGAGAAGATCCTTAATCCTGTCGAAGCTCGTCTCCTGTGACGTGGCGCATCCCTGGACGTGCACGGCCCAGAGGCTCGTCAGTGCAGCCCCGCTCAGGCCAGAGAGCAGCAGTCTCACTCCAAGGAAGCGTTGAATGGCCTCGTCGCGGTGCTTGCGCTTCCTAGCCACTGTTTGTTGCCATTCGGGTGTGGTGATGGTCATGTTGTTGTGCGTTGGGACGGAAGAAGAGCAGGCACATTGCCCAGCATTGCAATCAGAGCAGTACGTGTCAAACACGGCGCACGGGACGGCAACTAGGGAAAGGGGCCGTTCCAGCTTCGGCAGCGTTGGCAAACTGCCGGGAAGATGCGATGACAGAGGAACGGTGGGGGCGGCCCGGGGCTCGGGCACATGACGCACGGTTGCGAAACGGTTCATCCACGGCAACGCACAGCGATCCCGGAGAGTCACACCATTTGGTGCCGAATTTTCGAAGCTTTGCTTGCTAAGATGTCGTCGGCAACGGGGCGCCGGATCCGTTGAAAAATGGGCAGATCATCATGAGAATCACCCCACCGCGTACCCCCATTCTTCTGTTCTAGGCGAACATACAACTGGACCGCAAGCCTTATAGCATGGCGCCGTCAATATGGTCCCTCATGAAGCGCTCACCGTCATCCAGCACCGCCAACAGTCCTCCGGGCCATCCCAGGGGCGTCAAGACGACACTCGGCCTCACCCCCGACTCGGCGTCGTCCACCTCGCACGGCTCCGAGACGGCGAGCTCCAGGTCCATCGCCGCCAGTACCTCCACTGGCTGGTCGACTGGATACGATACTTTTCTGAGCGATGTACTCGTTGCCGGTGCAGGGCCTGGGGGTCTCATGTTGGCGTAGGTCGCGCACGCCGTCTGTCGAATCCCGCAGCTAACCGAATGGGCAGAGACAACTTGGTACGATATGGCATCAAGACACAAGTCATCGACAACCGACCCGACCGCACAGCCGCCGGCCGCGCCGACGGCCTCCAGCCCAAGACCATCGAGACGCTGAGGCAGATGCGCGTGGCCGACCCACTGCTGCGCAAGGGCGTCAAGGTCTACGACATTGCCTTCTGGAAGTCGACCCTGCACGAGTCGCTGCGCCGCACCGGGCGCGAGATCCACTACCCGCCCGTGGTCGACCTGCTGGACCCATACATCCTTCTCGTGCACCAGGGCATGGTCGAGGAAACATTCATCAACGACCTGGCCGAGCGCGGGGTAGAAGTGCTGCGCGACACGGCCTTTGGAGACTTCGAGTACACGCCTGACCGCGTGCGACCACTGACGGTGCGCTGCAAGCAAGGCGCATCCCACAACAAAAAGAGTCTTGCGACAAGATATATCGTGGGCTGCGATGGAGCCCACTCCGCGGTGCGCAAGGGCATCCCTGGGGCCGTGCCGGTAGGAGCTTCGTCAGAGTCTGTATGGGGTGTCCTCGACGGCGTGCTTGACACCGACTTTCCAGACATCTGGAGCAAGGCCGTTGTGCACTCCGAGGAGCTCGGCTCGATCCTCATGATTCCTCGCGAGCGGAACATGACACGCCTGTACGTCGAGCTGAAGCCCACTTCGGACGTCGCTACTACGCCCGGGGAGCGCCAGACGCAGGAATATATACAGAAACGCGCCCAGCAAATCATGCAACCATACCGGCTGGAGTGGAGGGATGTGGATTGGTTCGGACGTTACCAGATCGGCCAGAGGGTGGCGGCCCGGTTCTCGGACCGCGAGCGGCGCGTTTTCATAGCCGGCGACGCCGCGCATACGCATTCGCCCAAGGCTGCGCAGGGAATGAACACGTCGATGCACGATGCATGGAACCTTGCCTGGAAGCTAAACTTTGCCGTCCGCAAACTGGCCAAACCCGTCCTCATGGACACATATGAACACGAGCGCAAGAAGATCGCTCAAGACCTAATCGATTTCGACTTCGAACACGCCAACGCTTTCCACACGGGCGACCCTGAAGCGCTCGCGGAAAACTTCAAGAAAAACATTGCCTTCATCTCCGGCTACGGCGTCAGCTACGAGCAAAACGTCCTCAACGTCCAATCCGAGGGTTACCCGCGCGGCAACCTCACGCCGGGCTTCCTCCTGCCCCCGGCCAAGGTGACCCGTTTCGTGGATGCCAACCCTGTCGATATCCAAACTGATATCCCGGCCCTCGGCCAGTTCCGCATCTACTTCTTCGCCAAGGACCTGCACGCCGCCATGCCGTTCCTCGAAGTCGTCTGCAAGGCGCATTCCTCCAACGCGTCCTACGTCGGCCGCGCCACCATCGCCGCGAACGCTTCCTACACCATGCAGCCCCCTCTCGCGGCTCCGCACGACCAGTTCGTCTGTCCCGAACGATATACGCCCGTCAGCGGCATCTTCACCTACGCCCTGGTGACAGACATGCATCGCGGCGACATCGAGATTGCGCACCTGCCGCGCATGCTGCAGGATTCCCGGTGGACATTCTACCTCGACGACGTCCCGCACATGGACACGCGGGGGCAGACGGTCATGGACAAGTGGCTTGCTGGGCTCGACGACTCGGAGGTCGTTGTCGTCAACGTGCGGCCGGACGGGTATGTGGGGACTGTCAGACGCTTCGGCGATGGGAGTCTTGAGAGCGGCGTCAATGCTGTGAGCTGGTTGGATGATTATTATTCGCAGTTCTTAATGGATTCGTAAGCGTGGTGTTCTTTTTTTGCATAGCGTCGGCGTTGGGGAGTGTGCGCGGCTATTTGGGGCTGTTGGCTGAGGGCATTTTAGACTAGAATGATTCGCGATAGACGAGCATGGTAATGACTTTTTTTTTTTTTTTCCTTTTTACCATTCACCTGTTTCTGCCCGCGGATTGATGTTCATCTGGGGTGGAGGAGCGGGGGTTGTTGAGGACGGTACCTTTTGGTCGCTGCATGTCGTTTTGCTGAGCACATTGTGTGGTTCGCTTGATATCGTGGTTGGGAATCAGGTACGAGAGGTACGCCAGAACTTGATTTAAAAGCGACAACGTACTAAAGGAACGCAGTTCGGTGGTGGCAAGCCGGAAAGCAGTAATTTCAAAAGCTGAATCGTAGTTCGTAAAATAACGGTAGCGAGGTGAGGAGCTGGTTTCAACATAATTATGCCGATACGTATACCAAAAAGGCCAACGGAACAGAGTTCCCTCACTGCGTTTGTACCCCTGGATCGAGGTCCAGGCGTACTTATTATTTCTTGAAAAGGCCAACGGAAGCCAATCGTGAATTGCTAGCTGCTCTGCTCCAGCTTCATTTTCCCCCATACATACAATAAGGCTAGCCCGTTTCGGTGCTAGTTTGCCTGATCGTTGCCTGCTCACGACCTTGGGAACACTCCACTCCGCCTACAGCTAACTTGTTGAACGCCCTTGCGGGGCGTCAGGCTAGGCAGCCAGATAAAGTTCGGTACTGCTGAATAATGGACTTTCGCTCAACGGCTCGCGAAGTACGGCACGCCAGTGCTAGCGAAGGAGTCATGGACCTGAACATATGCTGATCGAGCACCGCGAAAAATTCTCCGCCTACAGCTCTCAGAGATCAATCCTCCGCGATTTCAGCAGTGCACTACAACCATTGCCTCGGAAAGAATGCATCATCGTGTGCAATACGAACAGCTTTCATCCACACTAGAGCCACAACCATTCTACAGCTTCGACAGCACTGCACGTACATGGACCGCCTCCTCACACAGCGCCATTCCAGACGCAGCGCCCTCAGCACTCTCGTCTCTAGTAGTAATATCATGGAACATCGATTTCATGGCGCCCGAACCCCGCGCCCGCATGGCCTCAGCCTTGAACCCACCTGCACCACTTGGTCTCCGCCGTACCGCCGTCTTCAGCCGTGGTAAATCCTCCTCCAAGGAATGGTCGAAGACAGGTATCAGGGGGATACCGAGGGCGCCACGGACCTGAGCCAAATCGCACAAGCGCCGTGGGTCCAAGCACGCTTCCACGTCATGGATGTCACTCACGTCTGAGAACTGGAACGCGCGCTACGGACAAGTCACGCTCGTCGACCGCCGGCTCGCGATCGAGGGGGTATCGCGGCTAGCTAGCGTTCGTAAGCGACTACGGGCGCGACAGCGCTCCTCGTCGATATCCGACTTAATCCGCTCGCTTTCGGCGACCAGCAGTGGCAAAGGGTGCTGTGCATATGCAATGTCCATCTCGACTCGATGGCTGGCAGCAAGCGTCCTATGCAAGTGAGAGAGCGTCGCGGAGCACCTGCAGGACTCGGGTGCGGACGTCGCGGCGAGCATACTCGCGGGCGACTGCAATGCGAACCGTGTGCGGGACAGGACGGAGCCGCAGAATAACGGGTTCAAAGACAGTTATCTGGAGCTGGGGGGCGTGGAGGGCGCCGACGAGGGGCTGACGTGGGGGTATCAGAGTAAGAATTGGGAGCGGTGGGGCCGGAAGCGGATGGATAAGCAGGTGTTTTGGGGGGATGTTGCGGTGCGCAGACTGGAGAGGATTGGCGTGGGCGTGGAGGTGGAAGATGACGAGGCGAGGCGGGCGTTGGAGAGGCTGGGGAGGCTGACGTTTGTGACGGATCACTATGGGTTGATGGGGGTGTATGATGTCGAGGGTGGGTTTGAAGTTAGAGTGGAAGAAGGGAGCAAGGAGGGCGGGAAGACGGAGTAATCCTGGGCATACAGACCGAGATTGCGAAGGAGGAGGGAGGTAGCAGGTGATGTTATACTTGGATCGGATCTATGCTCGCAACGATTCTGCACAATGTGGCTAGGTATGATTCCCATGTTAGCATTTTAAGAGGAGGAGAAAGGGAATCCGCCTTACATCTGTACGTCGACGGGTTGCTCTTCTCGGGGCAGCTCGACAATCTTCCTGCAGAGGTACTTCACTGCTCGCGTCGGGCTGCTATTCTTACTAACCGGATTGTAGTTTTACAGTCCGCTCTTCGATACAAAGCCGTTATATTACTTTATTAATATTACGTATAACTATATATATAAAGTTAACTTAATTAAGTATTACTTCTATTATAGTTCTATTAAATTTTAAAGGTAACTATTATTTACTAACCTAATTTTTTTTTAAAATATTTTTATTTGTAATATTAAGACTCTTTTACATTTTTTTATTATTATTATTTTAAGTACTATTTTTTACCTTCTTATATAGTGCTTATATAAGAGACTTTATACATCTTTTAATTATATAGGTATATATTAGAATAAACTAAAGTTATTACTAGTATACTTTTTTTAAATTTTAAATTATAATTTTAATAATTTAAGTAAAATTATACTATTGTTTAATAAAAGTTTTAGTATAATTATTAATAATTTTTTAGTTTTTCTTAATAAGTTTTTAAAATTTTTTACTACTTTTAACTAAATTATAATATTTTATAAATAGGGTAGACTATACTATATTTTTATATAATTAAAAATAAAAACGTAGAATTTATTAATTATAATTAATATATTTAGTAGGTTTTAGAAACTATAGTAAATATAATAATAATAAAAATAATAATAGAGAAATATATTTTTAAGTAAATTTTTTTTTTTTTTAGCTATAGTATTATAGTTAGTATTTATCATTACTACTATCTAATATTATTTTTTTATTTATAGTATCTCTATAGCGTTCTATTACTAATTTATTTAGTATACTCTTTTATTTATTATATAATTATTATATTATAATTTATACTAGTTATTATATAATCTGTTTAGGTCGGTAACGATAATAAAACAAATCCTAGTTTTATAGTTACAGCCGAATGCCGACACGGTCAGTGCTGATAGCCTCCTTGATAATTTCCGTAGGAACCGGATACGGTTCTCGATGGAGCCGCCATGCGTTGGTCCTGCTATTGGCATTCTCGGCCACTGTGCCAAAGTCCAGTTGCCGCGTTCAAGTAGGTCGCACTAGAATGCGACCATGATGCAGGGGATACGAGCGGGGGTGGGCTGTGCAGCCGCGGGGAGGCTTGCAGTAGGGCTGACTGATCCCGTCCAATGAGAGAAGTCCTGTGCGTGAACCGGGCATGACCGCATGCTGAATTCACGTATTCGAAGGGTTGTACGTGGCAGTCCTCTTTGTGCGCTGGCTCCTTTGCCCTTTTATATTTGAGTCCGGGTGTCCAAATCTGGGCAACGCTTAGTGACGATCAACTCACCATGGCTCTTCCGAGACCGCCCAGGACGGCGGCTAACCCGCCGCGCGCTGCCACTGCCGCCGAAGCACTGACGCCGCTTATCGAATCGACATACAAATCGCCCGACATCAACTGCTATCTCAATGGAAGGAAGACTGTCATCAGCAATGCCAACCCGCACTGGACACTTTTGGACTACATTCGCGCCCAATCCAACCTCAAGGGCACGAAGCTCGGATGTGGCGAAGGAGGATGCGGCGCGTGCACCGTCGTGCTACAAGTTCCAGATACTTCATCGGAAAAGAGGCGGATAAAGCATTTGGCCGTCAATGCTTGTCTCTTTCCCTTGGTCGGCGTCGATGGCAAGCATGTCATCACTGTCGAAGGGATTGGCAACGTCGACAGGCCACATCCGCTGCAAGAAAGGATTGCAAAGATGCACGGTAGCCAGTGCGGATTTTGCACACCCGGAATCGTGATGAGCCTGTACGCAATGGTCAGGAATGCGTACGATCCGGAGACGAAGAGATTCACGCTGAGCGAACGGGATATCGAAACGGAAGGCCATCTTGACGGCAACCTGTGCCGATGCACAGGGTACAAGCCTATTCTAAACGCCGCAAAGACGTTCGTCGTCGAAGACTTGAAAGGTCAACTGAACGAGGAGCCGGATGTGACTATAGGTACCGACATTTGGAAAGTGGAGAAGGAGGTTGCCGAGTTGATACGTAATGGCTGTGGCAGACCAAACGGCTCTTGCGGAAGGCCAGGAGGGTGCTGCCGCGACAAGCGACCGGAACAGCAGCTGGACAGCAGCTCTAATGAAAGCAAATCGCAAGCATCGACACCACCAACGGAGCCATCAGCTTCACCGGCGGATGGACACATCCCTGCAATTGTCAGCGCTACCGAAAACCCAGAAAATGATACTGCTGTCAATGGGGCAACCTACGCAAAGCCACTCAAGAGCAAAGAGAAAGAGGGTTTTGGTAAAGAAACCAAGACTTCGACCTCCCTTGAAACAGAAATTCCCAGCACCAAGAAGGGAGTACCGGTAGTGCAATTTAAGGAATATGCGCCAGATACCGAGCTCATCTTTCCGTCTGCTCTCTGGAGACATGAGCCTCAACCTTTGTGCTATGGCAACGAGAAGAAGGTCTGGTTCAGGCCAACAACGCTCGATCAGCTCCTTGAACTGAAGGATGCGTATCCGTCGGCGAAATTGGTCGCTGGTGCCAGTGAAGTTCAAGTTGAAGTGCGCTTCAAAAACTCAGACTTCGCAGTGTCAGTCTATATCTCCGATATTCCTGAATTGAGGCAAACGAAGATGCCTTTGGAAGCCGAGCTCGAGAACGCCAATGAACTGATCGTAGCCGCAAACACTCCTCTTACGGAGCTCGAGGCCATCTGTAAAGGAGTCTATGCAAAATTGGGGAAGCGTGCGATGGTCCTCGAGGCTCTGCGGAAGCAGCTTCGTTACTTCGCCGGGCGACAAATTCGAAACGTCGCCTCGCTCGCTGGCAACATCGCGACGGCCTCTCCCATCTCGGACACGAACCCTGTACTTCTAGCCGCTGGCGTAACGCTCGAAGCTGTGAGCAAAGCACGGGGAAGCATCGACTTGCCCATGAACAAGTTCTTTGTTGCGTACCGCACGACAAATTTGCCACCAGATGCAGTATTGAGTCACATTCGGATACCACTACCTTCATCTAGTATTCGGGAGGTGTTGAAAGCTTACAAGCAGGCCAAAAGGAAGGATGATGACATCGCTATCGTCACAGCAGCTTTCCGGGTAAGGCTCGATGACAACGACAACGTCCAGGAGACGGCAATCGTATACGGTGGAATGGCTCCGACAACCAAAGAGTCTCCAAAAACGCAGGAGGCTTTGCGAGGCAAGCCCTGGTTTCATTCCGAGACATTAGATATCGCCTTAGCTTCCCTCCTCGAGGATTACGACCTCCCTTATGGTGTTCCGGGCGGCATGGCCGACTACCGTAAGACCTTGACGCTGTCCCTCTTTTTCCGTTTCTGGCACGAGTCCGCTGCTGAGCTAGGGCTCGGCAACGTAGATACAGGAGTTATCAAAGAAATTCACCGTGCCATTTCTACCGGTATGCGGGATGATGTGAACCCATACGAACAACGCGTCGTTGGAAAGCAAGTCCCGCATCTCTCTGCCCTAAAACAATGTACCGGTGAGGCCGAGTACATTGACGACATGCCTCATTTTGAGAACCAGCTGTACGGTGGCTTAGTTCTTTCGGCGAAAGCGCATGCGAAGCTCTGCAGTGTTGATTGGGAACCAGCTCTCGCGATGCCTGGCGTGGTAGGGTACATTGACAAAAATTGCCTTGCCAAAGAGGACAACGTCTGGGGCTCCATCAAGAAGGATGAGCCATTTTTTGCCGACGGAGAGGTGCGACACCATGGCCAAGTCATCGGCATGGTGTATGCAGAGACTGCACTTCAAGCGCAAGCCGCTGCAAAAGCCGTGAAGGTGGAGTATGAGCCTCTGCCTACGATATTAACTATTGATGAGGCCATCGAAGCGAACAGCTACCTCCCGCACGGAAAAGTATTGAAGAAGGGACTCGCTCTCGGAGACAAAATGGACGAAGCATGGGCGAAGTGCGACAGGATCTTCGAAGGCCAAACCAGAATCGGAGGTCAGGAACATTTCTACTTGGAGACCAACGCTGCGCTCGTAATACCCTCTGGCGAGGACGGCTGCATGGAGGTGTGGTCATCCACCCAGAACACAATGGAGACCCAAGAATTTGTCTCGGCCGTTACCGGTGCACCAAGCAACCGCATCAATGTAAGAGTGAAGCGCATGGGTGGAGGTTTCGGTGGAAAGGAATCGCGCAGTGTTCCTTTTGCCTGCTACCTCGCCATCGCAGCGAAGAAAGAGAAGCGGCCAATGCGGATGATGCTAAACCGTGATGAGGACATGCTTCTCAGCGGACAGAGGCATCCCGTTCAAGCACGTTGGAAAGTTGGTGTATCGAAAGATGGCATGCTACTTGCCATGGATGCGGATGTTTATGACAATGCCGGCTTTTCGCAAGACATGTCAGGCGCTGTAATGGACCGCTGCCTTACCCACATCGACAACTCGTACCAGTGTCCGAACGTCTTCCTCCGAGGTCACGTCTGCAAAACCAACATTCACAGCAATACAGCATACCGCGGCTTCGGTGCGCCGCAAGGGATGTACTTTGCCGAAACTATGATGTATAACATTGCCGAGGGGCTAGGCATCGATGTGGACGAACTGCGATTGAAGAACCTCTACAAGATCGGCGAGCATACTCCCTTTCTACAACGTATCGACCAGGACTGGCACGTCCCATTACTATTGGAGCAGCTGCGACGTTCGGCTGAGTACGACAAGCGGAAGGAAGCAGTAGAAGATTTCAATGCAAAGAACCGCTGGAGGAAGCGCGGCATATGCCTTATTCCGACCAAGTTCGGTCTCAGTTTTGCCACTGCTCTGCATCTCAACCAGGCTGGCGCATACGTCAAAATATACCACGATGGCAGTGTATTGTTGCACCACGGTGGAACCGAGATGGGTCAAGGCCTTTACACGAAGATGTGCCAGATTGCCGCGCAGGAATTGGGCACTCCACTCGATGCGATCTTCACACAGGACAGTTCGACCTACCAGATCCCGAACGCTTCGCCCACGGCTGCTTCATCGGGGTCCGACTTGAACGGAATGGCTGTCAAGAACGCCTGCGATCAGCTCAACGAGAGACTTGCGCCGTATCGCGAGAAGCTAGGCAACGATGCACCACTTAAGGAGCTCGCGCATGCCGCCTACCTCGACCGTGTCAACCTCGCCGCCAACGGCTTCTGGAAAATGCCACGCGTGGGCTACAAGTGGGGCGACTTCGACATCAACACCGTCAAGCCCATGTACTACTACTTCACGCAAGGCGCAGGCTGCTCCGAAGTCGAAGTCGACCTGCTGACCGGAGATTCCACCGTTTTACGCACCGATCTCATGATGGTAAGCCCTACGCACTTGTACTCTTCATTCGGAAAAGTAGATACTAATGCAACACCAGGACGTCGGCAACTCCATCAACCCCGCCATCGACTACGGGCAGATCGAAGGCGCCTTCGTCCAAGGCCAGGGCCTCTTCACGATGGAGGAATCCCTCTGGACGCGCGCCGGCGAGCTCTTCACGCGCGGCCCCGGCACGTACAAGATCCCGGGCTTCAGCGACATCCCGCAGGTCTTCAACGTGAGCATGCTGCGCACCGACAATGAGGGAAAGCCGCTGAACTGGAACCACCTGCGCAGCGTGCAGAGCAGCAAGGGGATTGGCGAGCCGCCGTTGTTCCTGGGCTGCACTGTGTTCTTCGCGCTAAGGGAAGCGATCAAGGCAGCGAGGAAGATGAATGGGCAGAGCATATTGGGTGGCGTGGGGAAGGACGCGTGGAAGTTGGATAGTCCGGCGACGGCGGAGAGGTTGAGGCTGGCGGTTGGGGACGACTTGGTGAGGAGGGCGGAGGTGAAGAGGGGCAAGGGCGAGACGGGGTTCTTTGTTAGTGTGGCGTAGGCAGTGGAGGTAGAGCGTGGATAGTAGGTATATGGTTATGCATACCGTTACTATGCTCCTCCACAAGTAATTTCTTGACCTTGAGACACACGCAGGCGCAAGGCACATTCTCGGCCGCCATGTCACACGAGCGGGTTCTCCACGAAGCTAGAAGGTCGTCAAGAAGTTGGTTGCGGAGGATGCCAAAGGAGCTGGAAGGGCCGTCTGACACGCAGCCGCGCTCGCTGGCGAGTCTCCCTTTGGTGATCTCGGTGGAAACCGGCTGGCATCTCCCTTCGGTGCTGTACCTCGATGCGCTAACTATCTGGAGCGGAAGGTGCCAAGTCCACGGTACCGGTGAACGTTCCTTGGTCGACTCTATAGGCCATGTTGAAATTCGGTAACCTCTTCATTGGATCCACCTTTATGGAATTCGGCACGGCTCGTATGAAACCTCCATATAACAATAGCTATAATATAGATATCAATGAGCGGGAGGTTATCTGGGGCTGAGATACTGCCTGAGGTGATGGTAAAGTGTGACGCGGAGCGGTTGTTGAAATTGGGTATGCGAAAGGCATTGTAAGTGGACCGGGAATGAGAGGAACGAATGAGCTGGCGTCTGTGGTTGGTAGATGCCTTGGGACGGGCCAGGTGGGTGGTTATGTACGATGAAATGATGGCGCTGAGGGACTTAGTGTAATGGAGATTGCGTAGGTAGCGGGGGATGGCGGGGCCTCTTCATGATGAGTATCGTATGAAGCGTGACCCGTGATAAGATCTGGTATCAGGCTTTTGGATGAATTTGAGATTGGCCTGTTGTGCAATAGCTTCGCGTAACTGTGACATGGACAAAAATCCGTTGTTATTATCAAGAGAGCATAATAAAGAAATATGAAAATACAAATACAAACGAAATAAGTCTATTATACTATTGTAAAGGTCTGTTTGGGTCTGTCTTCTAAGAACCTCTGGCATTCAAGGGATATTTCAGCAGATTCAACCTTCGCACGGCAACCACAATCCAATCTCAATACTCCCACTCGTACCCAGGTACCCTCCTTTCGACCGGGAGCAACCAGGATACCTTTAACGGAGTTTTGCGTGTAGAAGTGGACAGTCAGGAAGATCGAAAAGATTAGGTCCTTAACTTTGTCCTCTGCCTCGTCCCAAGAGAGATCAAGTAGCCAGTCCGGATACTGAGGAAGCACAAGTGCTTTTAAATCTGTCAAGCGTATTGCTGGCCCGCAAATGATAATTGCTCCGTCTTCGATCTGACCAAGATGATCATACCCCTCGACTGGCTTAACCCAGACATCTAGTATTTCCGCAACATTCTTATACTCCCCAGGGAAGCCGTATGAGTTGGCAAAAGTCAGGGGCCCATCAAAACTAGCCCAGCTCCATGACGGAGCGCGGTATGTCGATGATCGCTTGGTCTCTGTTGAAGAGGTATTCAGCTGCCAGAGGAGAGAGTACGGTAATGTATCTTTCAGGATACCTGCTACCAGAGTATTTCCCGTGCGCTTCTCATAGAGTCTTCCCACACCGGCTAGTGCGACTAGCTTGTCTAATGTAGGCATGCTAAGCGACAAACGAGAGTAGTTCCTCAGGATCATCATCCAGCTTTCGATCTTGGAGTAGCTTTGGATCTTGTCTGCCTCGATGGATGACCTATCGGGGAGCTCGAATTCGCAATATTCAAGTGTAAGCTGACAAATATCAAAACCCTTCGGGCATGATTCGCTTGCAATGTCGTATCTGCTGTATCTGTGACACTCCCAGAACATCTCCCCAGCACCGAAATGCAGGGTCCGTGGAGAAAGAATCCTCTCGGAAAGCACCCATGCCCGAGAGCCAAGAGGCTCGGTTGCGAGTGCCATGTCTGCGACATTGCGAAAGGTGATGACGCACTTTCTCCCTGATTTTGATAGACCAGTTACACCATCGTGAAAGACGGGACGGATGGGCGGCCAGGCTCGTTGATTAAGGAATCCATCGCTGACTGTGCTCGCGCTGTCTGCTGATAAATTAAGAACGCAATTGGAGTAGATCTCGCTCATCTTAGTGGAGTGATATACCCAGTCTTCTCCCTTGTCGCCGGCTTGAATTATGCAGAGACTGTCTACCCAAATGTATCGGATCCCGAGACGCCGAGTAACAATAATAGCGTCCTTGATCGTTTTGGGTAGTATGTTGAACTCGATGCCTCGAGAGAATTCTTCTTCGTTGGAGACTGTCAAAGTGACTTGCCCTGATGTTCCCCAGCAATATGAAAGAGCACAATATGGTACTTGTTCCCTCCTCTGGCTCTTGAGCGACAAACGGACACAGTCTCCACTAACGTCAAGAAGTCGAGCAGGCTGAAATGCTCCCCGTTCTGAGCTTATGCATTTTACATCACCTGGACATTTGGTCTTGCAGGTTTTCAGCCACTGATTTGCCAATTCCATCGCGTCTGGGTGATCTATCGACTCGCTCAATGGTGAGGGCCGACAACTCTTCTTCAGGCGGTCATAGCCGGGGTTTCCTTCCAGATAGTATGAGGCTATGAGTTGCGTATAGTGCCCATTCGGCAGCCAGTATCCCTCCTTGTGACTGATTCTCAAGACGATTTCTCCTGCTCTACTCGGATCCCTGTCGACGTATATATTCGCCGTCGTATGGAAGTCATTATCGCAGCTGCCCCGAGTCCGCAAATGATATCCCAGCAATATATCGCAGATCCGACAGCCGCTCCTCGCTGCAGCAAAGAACGATTCGCCGTCTTCATGGTGGGTGTATTCAGCTGCACTTAGTATGTCACGTTCATCTTCTGTTGGTTGCGTCACATCGTGCAAGCGATGAATGAGACTCATGCAACTGTCACAGAGTTTGTTTTCAGATGGCGATAAAAGAAAGTCCATGGCGTAAACGGTTACAAGAAATTCAAATCTGTCAGATTGCTGTAAATTGCCAGCGCACGCACAGACCTCGCTGGCCTAAACCTACCTAGGTAGGTGGGGGGTATGCCAGGCAGCAAGCACCACAGCCCACTCCACAGAACGCGGGGAAATTTCCGGCGAGCACCAGCATCCTTCTAAAATATTAAAAATATCGATCCGCTTCCACTTCGGGAACCGACGGCCAAGTAAACACTAGGACAACTGCGAGTCGCGGAGCGGGTTCCTTAACATTATATAAAGAGAGGTAAAGTGTAGCGTCGAGACACTAGTCTAAAAAAGGTATAGGCTAAAAAAAGTTATTCTTTTAGATATAGTTATAAAAATAAGTATATATAAAAATTACTAAAAATATTTTTATTTTATTTTTATGTTAGTATAGAACTTAAACTTATAATTTTAATATATAGTTTAATATATAACTTAGCGTATAGCTTAGCGTACTAAAGTTTAGTATATTAGTAGTATTAGGCTACTATTACCTTTATTTTATTTTATTTTTTAGGCTAGGCTACTATAGTACTAGTAATACTATAATATACTTATTTTACTATATTATTATTATTATTATTAAAGTTATATAATAGGATTTAAGCAGTGTTTATTTTTAGTAGTACAGCTTATAGGGTATAATTAGCTAATATGTATAGGTATACTAACGGTAATTTTATATATTATTATTAATTTTAATAAGACTAAAATAACTATATTTTATATACCTATTTATAAAAGTATATTTAATAATAATCTATACGTATAAGCGGTAATGGTAGTTATAAAATACTTATTATTAAATATATAAGTATATACTAATAAAATTACTAAAGTTAATACTATAAAAGCTTTTAATATACTAAAAAAAAATATTATAATACTATATACCGCTTACTCGCCGGAGCTAAAAGAGATAAGTATATAATAATAATAGTAGGGGAAGATATTAAGCTATATATACTAGTATAGTACGTCTAGATACTGTATAATATATATAAAAATAATACTAGTCTAGCTATACTATAAAGTAATAAACTGTAATAGCTTATAATAAAATTATATAAAAAAAATAGTAAGAGAATAAGAGATAAACTTTATATTTAATATAATAGATAGTATTAAATTACGTAAGCGTATAGGTATATATATACGCCTAAGTATTAGTAGGCGTTTACAATTTAATAAGATAGGCGGAGAATTTAGAGGACTATCTATAGGTAGATAAATAGTAGCTTTTTAATACTATCTATATTACCTAGAAAAAGATTAACTTAATAGTTAGATATAAGGTAATAACTATTATTTAGAGTACGTAAAGCCGTAAAAATACTACCGTTCTTTAATATAATATTAAATATAAATTCTCCGCCTATTCTTTAGTGGTATTATAAATCCTGTTGTCTAGGGAATTGCAGGCAGCTACATCGACTAACGTATACCCTATATTAATTACTTAAAAAAGTATTTACGCATAGCTACCGCTACAGCTTACTTACTAGATAAAGAGAAATATATTATTAAGATAAGAATTATATATAAAATTATATTCCAAACGGGTATTAGATTTAAAAATTAATAACTTATAGTAATAACTTGCATTGTTTAAGAGGTTACACCTTAACGCAGGTTAACGGAAAATTCGCTACTAAATTTAAAAGTTTTATATACTAATTTAGAAGGAACTTTTCCTTTAATACTAAAAATAATTTTAGCTATAGTTTATACTAGAATTTTAATTAGTATAGAATTTATGCTCTACTATAATACGTCCTAGTAATAAGGGTTCTAAAAACTACTCTCCTACTCTCCCTTAAAAAAATAGAAAATCTTAAGAATATAATATAGAGGAGTGATATAAAAAAGAACTAAGAATTTTTTAAATCTTTTTTAAAGGCTTATAACTCGTCTAGTAAATTAGTTAAAAATATAAAATATAAAATATATTAAAGAGAAGATTTCGAAAATTTCTTTTAGTAATAACTATATAGTTTACTATATATAGTTTTTAAACTAAAGTAGCTTAAATATAATATTTTATTTTAGATTTATATTTAAAACTATATAACTTTCTTATTATAGAATAAGATTTTTTATTATTTAACTAATCTTTATAGACCTAGAGTAAACTATAGTAGTATATTTTTACACTAATATTATTTATTAACTTATATATTTATATATTAATCGAATAAAAAGTGTGGCTGTAGTAGCTCGGGGCGACCCAAAATGGGGTTCGAAAAAGGAGGAGTATATATATACCTTTATTTTATTAACTTATAATTTAATAATTTATTAAAAAAAATAAGATATACTTATATATATATACTAATTACGTACTTACTTACTAAGTTTTTAGTATACATTAGTATCTTTTTACATTTTATTTTATTTAATATATTAATATAGTTTTAAAATTTCTAAAATTTATATATAAAAGTAAGTTTTCCTTAAAAAAAAATTTTAACTTTTTTATCTATTACATTTACTACGTTAAAAAATTTACAGATTCTATTTATAATATAATTAAATATATTAATAATAATACAAATATTTTTATTACTAAAAAAGTTAAATCTAGTTAAATTTTTTAGTCTACTTAGAAGAATAAAAGAATTATTAATAAAAACTTAATTAGAAGTTTTAAAAAGAAAAATAAAACACTATTATTAGAAATAAGTTAAACTATTTTTAAAAAATACTTATAATACCCTTTTAAAGAGGAAGAATACTTTATTAATATAAGTTTTAGAAAATGTATTATTAATAAAAAGAATATTAAAAACGAGATTTATATAGGTTAAAAAAAATAATAATATTATAAAAAATCTTAATGGTTATAAAATTATATTCTTAAATAAGTTAGTAGTATAAAAGAAATATAGTTATAATAAAAATATAATAGAAAGAAGAAAAATAATAAGGCTATAAAAGAATTAAATTATTTCTATAATAAACGTAAGTATTTTTATAGTTTTTTGTATAAAAATATATAAAAAATGTCTACACGTTTTTTATAATATTAAATCTTTAATTGTTACTAATATAATATAATTATAGTCTAAAATATTACTATTTATACTTAGAAAATTATTTACGTTAGTAAAAGATTTAAATTAATTATTTTATAAACTTAATATAATAGTAATTTTTTTACTTATAAGGACTATATTATTAATAATACGTTAAGTAATACTCCTTTTATTTCTTTTAGATTATAATCTAAAAAATAATTTTAATATTATAATATTATATTATTATATTATTATATTATTATATTATTATATTATTATATTATTATATTATTATATTATTATATTATTATATTATTATATTATTATATTATTATATTATTATATTATTATA